>CM072525.1:45056058-45198558 GCA_036898135.1 Oncomelania hupensis | reverse complement strand
AACGGCCCAGGATACTCATAGCATACCCGGCTATAAGTTATAATCCTGATATATTTTTGACACTAACTTCATACCATGGGATGGTAAAGGGAAAGTTCACAACAACTTGGAAGGTCTGACGCATGGAAAGATCTTAAACAGCTAGATTGTCCTAGACAATCAGTACTGTAAGCGATGGCTTCTGTCTCAGGTTTCTGCTGTCTCAGTGCGGCATCATTCAATGTTCAGCGTTTGTGTGGAAGAAAGAGTGGATGTTGGTGGCGGTCTGACGGTCCAAGGCGCAGTCCATGAGATCAGCGAGAGAGGCCGAGGCCAGGCTGGACAAACTACCGATTCCGTCTTGAACCAATTGCTGCTGTGCTTATTGGTAAAGGACCCCAAGACCACACATCACAGAGAAGAAGAAGAGGAAGAGGAAGAAGAAGAAGAAGAAGAAGAAGAAGAAGAAGAAGAAGAAGAAGAAGAAAAGGTAGAACAGCCGGAGAACAAGAACATTACATTATATTACATGGTTATTGCTTTAGGTCCAGCGGACTCTTCCGAGAACAATATAAGAACATAAAACTAAGGAATTAATGTAGATCTATAAAGCAATTGTGAAAAAGGATATGATGTGTGTCGAGGCCCAGCTGAGCCAGAACACGAGGACAAGTGTCTTCCACCAGCTGTCGGTTGAGCAAGGCACAGAATCGGCCGTGCACTTTCTCTGACAAAGGGCGACACTGCAGCTGGTTGCACACAATTGTGATGGATTCATTAGAGTAATTTTAATGTTTCACTAGTATTCTACACCGTTGTAAAGTTTAACTGTAATGATTAGATGGAATCGCCCTAGGGAAAATTTAGGAGAAACTAGAATTCTAATATAAACTGAAAAATATCTAGTGGACATTTGAATTCAAATTTCACCTAGGGGATATTAGAATCGTTTTTTTTACGGGAAACTAGAATTCTGATTTCCCATAGGGGAAATTGGAATTTTTATTATAAATATTGTTACTACTGCTAAACAAGAGTTTCACACCTAAGTTAAGAGTTTTACTCATATTTGAATATATCTGTGTGTGTAGGTGTGTGTGTGTGTGTCTCTCTCCCACACACACACCCACACCCACACACACTCGATCGCTGGCAATCAAATGCTACTGTTTATACGTGTAGGCTATATCAAACTATTGAACTGGATGTGTTTTTGCCACGAATGTGGTCAACGGTATATGTATATAAGCTACCTTTGCAATATCCACCATCCCTGACGCTGCTTCAGCTGGGCTGAGGCATGGAATCACTTGCAGATTGGTGGTCAAATGCCTGCAGCGCAAGTAATGGATGAGCGATAATGTGTCGGTCTTTGTCAAAACACGTTTTATCTCAAACAATTTGTGAAAGCGGGCGTCCTACATCCACTATGTTAGATTACAGAGAGAACAAAATATTATTTACAAATTTACAAGTTACATATAAAAGATTGTAGTACTACATGCTATATTTGAAGATATTAATAGGGCATACAATTTACAACTCATAACTAAAAGTTTTTCCGCTGATGTTTTCAACAAATTTGCCGAATGAAATAATAATAAAATATAAAACAAAATAGATATTCTGAACGTGACAAATCAGTAAACTTACTGTGTCTGGATATCTCTGATCAAACCAAACGTTTTGCCGCACAAGCCATTCGGGGTGACCATGATGACATAACAATTGCTGTGCAACTCCACAAATTTGGACACACTGAAACAATGTCACTCACTTATAACCAACTTGCATCCTTGATTCTGTTATTTTATTTGATATTTTTGCCTAAGAATATGTCACACCGAGAACATCAGTCTTACCTCACCCTAAAAGCACATTAAACGGTAAATAACACACATGAACTTACACACGCACCTACGCGAACACTAAAACGCTGTACCTTTGCAATAGTCCAGAACGATACTGAATGCTCTCTATATCGGAGAGCATGGCAGGAGTGATGTAAAGATAGAGGAAAGCCACTCTTGACATGGGAAATATCACACTGTTATCTGATGTAGTCTCTGAAACTGTGCGACAGAAAAACGGAAATACAACAATATTATACTGCAAACAACAAAACTTCATTTATTTCACAGACAGATGGTTGTCTAGTCCTACAATGCAATAGACACTCATTATCTCAAACAGAATAAATCAAAACATTTCAGCTTTTTTTCTCTTTTTTTTTTTTGCCCTCACAATAAGATGAAAAAAGATTAAGCTTATCATGATCATAATGTAGACTAACACAAACTTCATTCTTTTATTTCAACCAAGTTTTAAAACGACTGCAGGCTGTCCTTGACCAAGTGCCGAAGAAGGTGCATAGTCAAAGTGCAAGGCGACTGGAATGCCAAGGTTGGCCAAGAAGCGTATCACAACTGGGGAGAAACATGTGGACTCCACTGCAACAACGAGACAAATAACAAAGTCTGAGACTCTTAGAGTTTGACAGATACAACAATCTGATATTGGCAAACACGCTTGATCTCCTACTGGCATAGTCCCAGCGGGGAGCATCACAACCTTGAACCAGGTTGACTACATCATGGTCAAGAAACGCTTTAGATCAAGCGTCAATATTGCCTGGAAACGCACTTTTCCAGGAGCAAAAATCGGGAGTGACAACGATCTCGTTATGATGTCTTTCCGGCTCCACTTGAAGAGAGTAAACATAGCAAAGTGCACTAGACTGAAGTTCGACCTGGACAGCAAAACCCGGCGGAGGTGGCAGAAATATTCCAAGCCACAATTGGACACACCATGGACCTAGTGGCTTGTACACTCTCCCCAAAAAAGGGTAACCTTCAGGGGAGTGAAAATTACCGCATTATCAGCCTCATCAGCCATCCCAGCAAGGTCCTCCTGAAAATAATACTCAACAGGTTGAAACCCCAAGCAGAAGAAATCATAGCTGAAGAACAAGCAGGATTCAGGGCAGTGTGAAGTACCACTGAACAGATTTTCAACCTTAGAATAATCTGCGAGAAATACCTACAGCACCAACAACGTCCATATCATGTGTTTGTAGACTTCCAGAAAGCGTTTGACCGATTCTGGCAGGCAGCTAGCTCTATGGGCAACCATGAGAATATACAACATCAGCCCTACATGCCACCAGTGTAATCCTCCACAACAGCGTCATCTGGAACAGGTTCAGAACAACAATCGGTGTCCGTCAAGGATGCCTACTTTTTCCCAACACTCTTCAACATCTTCCTAGAGCGCATCATGTCGGATGGCCTTACAAATCACGAAGGCACAGTCAGCATCGGGGATACAGCAATTACCAACCTCCGTTTTGCGGATGACATTGATGGATTGGCTGGAGAGGAATGAGAATTTGAACAGCTGGTACAGAGGCTTGACACCAGCTTCAGATCCTTTGAAAAGGAAAAAAGTGCAGAGAAGACCAAAATGATGACCAACACCACCAATGGCATTAGCACCAACACCCCTCAACACAGTGCATATGTTCAAATATTTAGGAGCCATTGTATCAGACAAGACCCGACAGGTAGTCCTCTCCAGGATTGCACAAACAACTGCGGTCCTGACAAGATTGAAGCCCATTTAGAAATACAGGACCAGCAGTCTATACACACCAAGGTAAGGCTGCTGTGCTCCCTTGTCATCTCCATCTTCCTATATGCTTGCGAAACATGGACCCTCACAGCAGACCTACAACGGAGATTACAAAGCATGCAGATGATCGATCTCGAGGTGCTACAAAAGACTTCTGGGTATTTTCTATACCCAGCACATCACCATCGACGAAGTCCGGCAGACCATCACACAAGACATTGGACAAACGATGACATGCTCACAGTGGTGAAGAAACAGAAACTCCGATGGTATGGCCACGTCACCAGATCACCAGGCCTTGCAAAGACCATCCTGCAAGGCACGGTGCAAGGAGGCAGAAGAAGAGGGAGGCAGAAGAAGAGGGAGACAGAAAAAGAGGTGCATGGGAGGACAACATTCGAGAATGGACTGGCTTGACACTGAGCGAAGCCATGAGGGCTGCTGAGGACATAAAACGACCATCTGTGGTGTCCCAACGATTTCGAGTTACGATAGGATAGGAGGGTGAGAAGGAACTATACAACAAATAGGTTAAATATTGGACTGCACTTGTGCATAGCAATGATACCTATAGCTCAGCTCAGTAGCTGCTGGTCAGTTGGTCGGTCGGCGCGTCTTTCCTTTTTGAATGTATGTAAGCTTACGCAAATATTATAGGCGCTCTTAATAAATAATATTTCATGCAATTCTGGAAGTAACTTACCTCTGACTTTCAGACCTTCTTGTCTCTGTAGACAAGCTGCCAGTGGCGTTTTGATCAGCGCATGGTGCACAATGGTAGGCATCAATGTATGTTGCGTTGTGTTTGACGGTTTATCCTGATTTTGCTCTGCTTCGTCATTCATACTATTTGATTCTGATCTCTTACGCTGTTTGCGAAAGACACCAATTGCCAAGATAAGATTCTCTTCCAATTGTAGTACTATAAGTTAGTCTGAAGTACTGTATTTCTTAAAGTTAAAATACGCACTACGCAGCAAGTTAATCACCTATCTGGTTATTAAAATGGATATGTGTAGTGTTTAATTTGACGTTGCCACAGATCTTGAAATCGATGCTTTCGGTTCTTGTGTTGCAGACGACACAATGTGGAAAGTAAAAAATTTGGATCGGATCATGAACGAATGGAAAACAGGAAAATTTCTGTTTTTTATCGGACAATAAAGTTGTACTGTGTTGTTTTGTATTCTAATAATAATAATAATAATAATAATAAAAAGAACAACATTACATTACATGGTTATAGCTTTAGGTCCAGCGGACTCTTCCAAGCCAAATCAGGACCAGAGAAGTGAAAGAGGACTCACCTCTGATCCGCATGAAGGCAATCTACCAGCCGGTCACTTTACAATAAAGACATCCCACGCAGGGGACGCTGAGGCTATACTCTAATTTATCGAAACCCCGTTTACAAAACAAAATAGAATACAAACATCATTATACAATATCAACAAAACACATACATATAAAATGCCTACATTGCCAAATAATAACATCATAGGAAGCCCCAGTGACCATTTGGCAGAAAGCATCCAATATTCCCAAGCTGATCCAACAGACCTCAGACACAAATGAGGTGTTTTGTCCCGGAAGAGTTTTCAAGAAAAAAGGTAGGTGACTGGTCTAGCAAAGAAGAAGATAGAATAGTAGATTGATATAACAGAGTAGGAATGAGAAAGAACAAAGGAGAAAGACAGTGACAGTGGGAATTTAAAGCACTAAATTTCCAGAAAGTGGGGATACTATTTATACTGAAACCCCCGGCACCCCAACGGGGGTACTGTTGCCGCAGTGAATTGGTCATGCCTACAAAGTCAAGACAGGTTTTCAACTGGGGCTTTCACTTTTCCCTTTATAGGTTAGAGCAATCTACAGTGGCGAGATTGCTCATGACCCCAAGGGGTCCCCACGGGGGGAAAAGAACAACATTTCATAGAAATGTACATTTGAACTTGCAAATAATGATGGACACTCTTGTTTCTTCTCAAGCGAAATGAACATGAACTTTATCCATCAATTCCTGATTACAAGACAGTAGACGTCCTCCTTCTCAGCATCATCATCATCGTCGTCATTATCAACATCACCTCTACCACGCACGTGAGCGCACATACATACATACACACACGCACCAAATAACAACAAAGAGGACATGGAGATCAATCATGCTGTATAATCATGTGGGCTAATGTTTATTAAAACTGTACAGTCCATGGCATGGAAATTACACCACGGGCCAATGGCAAAACCCAAAAAGACGACATATGCATGGAGGAAACGTCCATAATCAATATATTATATAATGCCAACATTCCATTAAAAACATCCATACTAATTACAATATACGAACGCTGGGATCAATTAAATTACTGAGAAAATTCATACACTTTCATTCATAAACTCTGCACGTCCTTATCTTAGATTCCAACACATACAAAAATATATGACGCAATAAAACAAGTTACTTGAAAGTCTATACTCTTATTTAAAGTACCTTGTATTCTAATGAATGAATGAATGAATGACAAATTATACAGCGTATAAAAACTTCCACACCAGGATGTGTGCTCAAGTAATACCAAACAGCACACATGGAAAATCAGAGCCAATAGTTAGTTCTCGAGCTGGGTCGTTGGAATGTGTGATGTACACGTTCATGTCTACATGTGCATGCGTTGTTCAGCTGTAGACTTTTCTATATAAAAAATTCATACTGTGCATAAATGCATAAACATTATTTCCTAGCTAAACATATTTATCTGTTGCTAGCCATTTAACTTAAATTTTAATGTGAATACTATGCACCTTAAGTTACATTTTCTTAAACCTGATTTTTTGTTACCGGTAGTTAGTTATTCACTGCTTACAGGGTTCAGAGGACCACAAAATCAAGACCACAACTTCGCGGAAAGATTGTACCGATGGCAATAAATATTTCATTGTAGAATACAGATTTATTTGGTGTGCTAGTCAGAGGTATAACTAGAAGGACAAAGCCCATATGACTCACAGGCTCCTTATGGAACTTGCAATATTTAACATGAAAACAAGTGCCCAGATAAAACGAAATGAAACTGGCATTAAAGTGCAAATACTGTACCAATTTTATCTTTCGATACTCTTGACCTTGATATAACTTCGACCTCCGGCAAAAAATACACTCATGCACGATAAAATAAACTACAGCAAAAGTATTATTCCAAAAAACAGCGACCTTGGGATGACCTTGACATTTAGTGATCTTGACCTTGAGATGTCCCTGACCTTCACATGACTTCTGATGCTTACATTACATTACATAATTGTTGCTTTAGGTCCAGCGGACTCTTCCGAGCCAAATCAGTACCGGACAACCCCCAATCCGCATAAAAGACCTGCTGAAACAACCCTAGTGGGAAAACTGAATGCCCTCCACCAGCCAGTCACTTTACAATAAAGACATCCCACGCAGGGGATGGCTGAGGCTTTACCCCAACTAATCGAACCCCCGTTTACAAAAACAAAATAGAATACAAACATCATTATAAATTATCAACAAAACACATACATATAAAATGCCTACATTGCTAAATAATAACATCATAGGAAGCCCTAGTGACCACCTGGCAGAAAGCGTCCAACATTCCCAAGCTGATCCAACAGACCTCATACACGAACAAGGAGTCTTGTCCCGGAAGAGTTTTCAAGAAAAAAGGTAGATGACTGGTATAGCGAAGAAGACGATAGTATAGCAGATTGATAGAACAGAACAGGAATGAGAAAGAGCAAATGAGAAAGCGACAGTGGGAATTTAAAGCACTAAATTTCCAGAAAGTGGGAATACTATTTATACTGAAACCCCCGGCACTCCAACGGGGGTAATGTTGCCGCAGTGAATCGGTCATGCCTACAAAGTCAAGACAGGTTTTCAACTGGGGCTTTCACTTTTCCCTTTATAGGTTAGAACAATCTACAGTGGCAAGATTGCTCATGACCCCAAGGGGTTTCTGATGCTTACGTATGATCAATTAACCCAATGTTGTTGCATAGTATGGGTTAAAAATGGAGCAATTCCGCTATATAATGAGAAATTTTGTGAATGTTTTTGTAAGGCTTAAAATGACTTTGACCTTCAAAATGAACGCAAAAATGAACAACATGAAATACGAAAGATCAATCTATTATTTGTAAATACAAGTTTGGACTTTATAATATATCTCTCATAGTTTAAGGTCACTTCAAACGAACTGACCTTGGACAGATCCAGTGACCTTGACTTTGGAGCGAGGTTGCCCAAATTGACATAGCATGTGTCTCATAGATATCTATCAAGCATTAAAGAATCATAAGTTCAATATTAATAACTTAAGGGAAAAGTAAACTTTTCTTTAATTGGCCATTTTTTGACTAACATTTGTTGATCCTGATGTGACATTGACCTTGAAGTGGAGTCATTCATTCACTGATCGCTTTCGAGGCCTCATGAACACACATTATCTTACCAAGTTTGGTTGTGATAGTTGGGATAGGTTCCGAGATATTAGTTATTCATTTCTTACAGGGTCCCGCGGACTGCAAAGAGCCGAATCAGGACCACAAAATCAGGACCACAACTTGGTTACATTACATTACATAATTGTTGCTTTAGGTCCAGCGGACTCTTCCGAGCCAAATCAGGACCGGACAACCCCCAATCCGCATAAAAGATCTGCTGAAACAACCCTAGTGGGAAAACTGAATGCCCTCCACCAGCCAGCCACTTTACAATAAAGACATCCCATGCAGGGGACGCTGAGGCTGCACTCTAATTTATCGAACCCCCCGTTTACAAAAACAAAATAGAATACAAACATCATTATAAATTATCAACAAAACATATACATATAAAATGCCTACATTGCTAAATAATAACATCATAGGAAGCCCTAGTGACCACCTGGCAGAAAGCGTCTAATATTCCCAAGCTGATCCAACAGACCTCATACACAAACAAGGAGTCTTGTCCCGGAAGAGTTTTCAAGAAAAAGGTAGGTGACTGGTCTAGCGAAGAAGAAAATAGTATAGCAGATTGATAGAACAGAGCAGGACTGAGAAAGAGCAAATGAGAAAGACAGCGACAGTGGGAATTTAAAGCACTAAATTTCCAGAAAGTGGGGATACTATTTATACTGAAACCCCAGGCACCCCAACGGGGGTCACAACTTGGTTAAAAGAGGGACTCACTCCTGATCCGTATAAAAGATCTGCTGAAACAACCCTAGTGGTAACACCGAAGCCACTCCATCAGCTGGTCACTTTACAATCAAGGCATCCCACGCAGGTGGCGCTGAGGCTATACTCTAAGTTATCGAACCCCCATTTACAAAAACAAAATAGAATATAAACATCATTATAAAATATCAACAAATCGCATACATATAAAATGCCTATATTGCTAAATAATATCATAGGAAGCCCTAGTGAACATTTGGCAGAAAGCGTCCAATATTCCCAAGCAGACCTCATACACAAATGAGAAGTTTGTGAAGAAAAAATGTAGGTGACTGGTCTAGATGGATAGAACAGAGTAGGAATAAGAAATAACAAAATTAATTAAAAAGACTGCGACAGTGGGAATTGAAAGCACTACATTTCCAGAAAGTGGGGATATTATTTATACAGAAACCCCCGGCACTCCAAAAGGGGGTCTGAGATCTTAAGCCACTTGCAAGTTTTGCACAGACGGCCGGCAGAGGATGTACAAACAGGTGGACATACGGACAACTTTTATGTTTTTAACTTATTTAAGTGTCATATTTGGACTATTTTGGACTCCGCTAGCACAAATTCAATTTTGGGACGGTGAGTACATACGATTCATATCGCTATGCATACGAGTCAAACATTATTACTACTTATAAATACAAGTCAATAGTGCTTTATGAACATCCCCCACTAAAGACACCTTCAAAGTCACTTCAGCACAAACAACAGCACAACTGCGATGGATACCTGCACTTTAGAACTGCATGGTAAACTTGCACTGTATATTATTACCAATTTATCATCATCATTATCACCACTGACAACTGCCACTAATCCCATGAACTCTCTGAATCCCACTAGAACATCTTGTGAAAGCCCTATTATTAGTTTTTGCTTTGACAATATGCTTTCTGTACCATGCCACACATAGTACCAGCACTATCAATCCTAAAAACGTTCTCATAACAGCACGTGCACTAAAATACATGTTAAGCTTCCTGCCACAAACAATCCGCAAATCTTATCATTCAAGTAATGCATACTACACATCATGACAAGAACAACGAAGAACTTGCCACCATCAACTAGCACAATAACTTGCATACACTATTTTTCCTTTCTTTTTAAATTTTTAATTTTACATTCCCAACTATCAGTGACACACAAACAAAACACATTCAACTAACGGTTGAAATGAAGTTTATTACCAGACATAAAAACATAAACATTAATTATTCTGTTTTGACATGAAGGATCCAATGGCACTGACCATTCATGTGACATAAATATTATTTTTCCACTCCTACAAAGTTCACACAAATACTTTTTTTTCCCCCAACTCCTGTGAAGTTCAATAGAACTGGGTTTTTTTCAGACTTCTGTGAAGTCCTCACATCATATTTTACGCTCCATCCATATGAAGTGTGCACAGTAAAATACACTCACTATTGGGATTTTCAACTGCCAGTTGTAACAATGAACATACAAGTCAAAACTAATAGAGCTATTTACACATTAATGCGAGCTGGTGGAAACTATGTACATGTGTATTTTTGTAACGATTACATTTGTGTATATATTGTGGAAGGATATAAATAGGATAATGGGAAGAAGTACTTGTGAACAGCGTATTTCATATGACATTCCCTGGATTCAACAGAAAGAGTAAAAACAATTTAGTGACTCTGTGCCCTTGCACTTGCATCAAAGCTGGCATTGCATTTTGCTCACACACTGCTATAGCAACGACACAAAACCATCACAAACACAACATGGTAGAATAAAATTTCATCACAAAGGCATCATCACCTTTAAGTATTTGTTCTGTGTATACATTTTTATTAACCAAGAGAATATCCAAATCAACTACAGGAAATAAAGCACGCGAACAGGGAACTATAGTCAGAAATGGCTGCTATGGCTGACCCCTCAACCAACACCACAACAGGGATCCAGATAAAGAACTTTTTTTTTTTTAAAAGAGAATCAACTGTGATTACAAAATCATTAATGATTTGTAATTAAAACAAGTTTGCTAAATAAATAAAAAGTTTAAAAAAATAATAAAAATATGATTTCATAACTATTTTTTTAATCAAGTTCCTAACTAGTTATCCAAAAATTATAATACCTTTTACTAGCGAAAATAATATTTTCTAACGGGCTGATAACTGGCTGATACTGAGATCAAGAATACACACAATAGTTTGCTGAAGTCATACTTGACCCATGTGACCCTAGAAACACTCAAGGACCGCTAAGCTACAGCCAGCCAAATAAACACACTCAGCTTTCTTGTAAATCAACATCACACACAAATATGGCAAGACAAAGTTACACCTACCCCTCCAAATTTAAATATGAAAATTTGCAGTTAACAGTATCTAGAGAAATTACATAAGTTAGTTAGTCATTGTTTATAGGGTCCAGCGGATTGCAAAGTTAGTTAGTTATTCATTGCTTACAGGGTCCAGCGGATTGCAAAGTTAGTTAGCTATTCATTGCTTACAGGGTCCAGCGGATTGCAAAGTTATTTAGTTATTCATTGCTTACAGGGTCCAGCGAACTGCAAAGAGCCGAATCAGGACCACAAAATCAAGACCACAACTTCGCTGAAAGAGGACTCACCCCAGATCCGCATAAAAGATCTGCCGAAACAACCTAGTGGTAACACTGAAGGCACTCCACCAGCCAGTCACTTTACAATAAAGGGGAAACAAAACACATACATATAAAACAGACCTCACACACAAATGAGGAGTTTTGTCCCAGAAGAGTTTTCAAGAAAAAAAGGTAGGTGACTGGTTTAGCGAAGAAGAAGATAGTATAGTAGATTGATAGAACAGAGTAGGAATGAGAAAGAACAAAGGAGAAAGACAGCGACAGTGGGAATTTAAAGCACTAAATTTCCAGAAAGCGGGGATACTATATACACTGAAACCCCTGGCACTCCCACAGGGGGAAGCGGATTGCAAAAACCGGAATCAGCACCACAACTTGATTAAAAGAGGGCTCACTCCTGATCCGTATAAAAGATCTGCTGAAACAACCCAAGGGGGAACACTGAAGTCATTCAACCAGCTGGTCACTTTACAATAAAGGCATCTCACGCATGGGACCCTGAGGCTGTGCTCTAATTTATCAAACCCCCGTTTAAAAAAACAAAACAGAATATAAACACCATTATAAAATATCGACAAAACACATACATATAAAATGCCTACATTGTTAAATAATAATATCATAGGAAGCCCCAGTGACCATTTGGCAGAAAGCATCCAATATTTTCAAGCTACCCAAACACAAATGAAGAGCTTTGGAAGTATTCAAGAAAAAGAGTAGGTGACTGGTCTAGCAAAGTAGATAGTATAGTAGATTGATACAACAGAATAGGAATGACACAGAACAAAGGAGAAAGACGGCGACAAGTGAAAATTTAAAGCACTAAATTTCCAGAAAGTGGGGATACTATTTATACAGAAACCCTCGGTGACTGGTCTAGAAGATGGTAGATTGATAGAACATATTAGAAACGAGAAAGAACAAATAAAACATTACATTACATGGTTATTGCTTTAGGTCCAGCAGACTCTTCCGAGCCAAATCAGGACCAAAAAATCAAGACCACAACTTCGCTGAAAAAGGACTCACCCCTGATCCACATAAAAGATCTGCCGAAACAACACTAGTGGTAACACTGAATGCACTCCACCAGCCGGTCACTTAACAATAAAGACATCCAACGCAGGGGACGCTGAGGCAATACTTTAATTTATCGAACCCCCGTTTACAAAAACAAAATAGAATACAAACATCATTATAAAATATCAACAAAACACATACATAGAAAATGCCTACATTGCTAAATAATAACATCATAGGAAGCCCTGGCAGAAAGCGTCCAATATTCCCAAGCTGATCCAACAGACCTCACATACAAGTGAGGAGTTTTGTTCCCGAAAATTTTCAAGAAAAAAAGGTAGGTGACTGGTCTGGCAAAGAAGAAGATAGTATAGTAGATTGATAGAACAGAGTAGGAATGAGAAAAAACAAAGGAGAAAGACAGCGACAGTGGGAATTTAAAGCACTAAATTTCCAGAAAGTGGGGATACTATTTATACTGAAACCCCCGGCACCCCAACGGGGCAAAGAACAAATAAGAAATGACAGAAACAGTGGTAATTTAAAGCGCTAAATTTGCACAAAGTGGGGATACTATTTATACACAAAAACCCCGCCACCCCAACAAGGGGGATTGATTGATTGATTGATTGTTGCTTTAGGTCCAGCGGACTCTTCCGAGCCAAATCAGGACCGGACAACCCCCGATCCGCATAAAAGATCTGCTGAAACAACCCTAGTGGGAAAATTGAATGCCCTCCACCAGCCAGTCACTTTACAATAAAGACATCCCACGCAGGGGACGCTGAGGCTTTACCCCAACTACTCGAACCCCTGGTTACAAAAACAAAATAGAATACAAACATCATTATAAATTATCAACAAAACACATACATATAAAATGCCTACATTGCGAAATAATGACATCATAGGAAGCACTAGTGACCACCCGGCAGAAAGCGTCCAACACTCCCAAGCTGATCCAACAGACCTCCTACACAAACAAGGAGTCTTGTCCAGGAAGAGTTTTCAAGAAAAAAGGTAGGTCATTGATCTAGCGAAGAAGAGCAAATGAGGAAGACAGCGACAGTGGGAATTTAAAGCACTAAATTTCCAGAAAGTGGGGATACTATTTATACTGAAACCCCCGGCACTCCAACAGAGGGGGGGTGGGGGGGGGGGGGGGGAAATGTTGGTGCAGTGAATCGGTCTTGCCTATAAAGGAAAGACAGGTTTTCAACTGGGGCTTTCACTTTTCCCTTTATAGGTTAGAACAATCTACAGTGGCAAGATTGCTCATGACCCCAAGGGGTGCCCAACAAGGGGGAGAGAAATTACATTGACATACCACAGAGTGACAGTAATGTTAAGAAAAAGTTTGATCCATCTTTCATGAAATCTTGCAAGTTAAAGAAAACACTTTGGCGGTTTTATCTGTATAACAAGGCATGCAACAACTTCAGTTTTCCAGGGTACAATTCTTCTAAAAACTTCAATTTAGTATAATTTCAAATCTCATCACATCTGAATTAATTATAATTGAAACGACAGCTGCATTCAAATCTTAAAATAAACCAACCCACCAAAGTGTTCCTTTATAATAAAGAGTTTCATTATCAAAATCAAACGCTCAAGTTCTGCTTATAGTGGAAGAACATTTTTGACAGCAGGAAATATTTCACTATGAAATGAACATAAATTGACTAGACTCACTCTATAATAATATAAAAATACAATTTTTTCCTACCAAACACACAACTAAAACAAAACAATGATTTTTTAATGATTTATTCATTAAGGGGTGTCGGATAGTGCAGTGGTTGGAGCACTCGCTACTGTGTCGAAAGTGAAGCACCGTCCGGTGCGGTTAGCACTTGGATGGGTGACCGCTAAGGTGTGAAGCGACAAACAACAACGCCCCCAGTTGACTCAACTGTGATTGAGTACCTACTCTCTTGAGGGTGGGGAAGGTAAAGCAGCGAGGGAGAGAGTTGGGCATCACCCTCATTACGCTGGCCCAAGATAAGTGTGATCTCCAACATCACGCTCCCCTACGGCCACAAGGCTATGGGACTACCTTTACCTTTACCTTTTTTTCATTAAAATTTACATTATTCAATAGGTCAGTTTCAATTTTTTTTTAAAAAGTGTCGAGGCTAGCTCAGTGTCTGAGATCTATCAAGCCAAGGCTTTGTGTAGGCCTATGCCTCACAAGATTCTGACATTCAAATTGAGCTCACGGTTGCTTTCAGGGCCAACTGCTTCCATAAGCATCGTACCAGCCCAATAGCAGCAACAGGTTTCCATAGCTTTACAAACTTCTGACACTATTGTACTAAAGACGGAATGCAATGTGTATGCAGTATTTCATTTTCAATTTATTTCCTCAGTGGAA
This sequence comes from Oncomelania hupensis, assembly GCA_036898135.1. Classification (NCBI taxonomy): domain Eukaryota; kingdom Metazoa; phylum Mollusca; class Gastropoda; order Littorinimorpha; family Pomatiopsidae; genus Oncomelania; species Oncomelania hupensis. Next base: position 45,183,710 of record CM072525.1, on the reverse strand, counting down.
ATAGCAATTCAAACCATGTGGTAACTTCGGTGCATACGCATTCTCTAGAGCCTGTGACCACAAAATTACTGTAACACAGTCTTTATCAGTTTATGTTTCTCCCCAACACTGTCATGTCATTCACTCTCAATGTTATAGTTTCTTATTATTGTTCTTATTTTATTTACATACTTGTCACCTATAATAGCAAAGAGCGTTAGGTTTCTTTCTGATTGAAAGCAGTATAGCCACTGCCATCCAGGACGAGATGGAATAACATTAAATTACATAATTGTTGCTTTAGGTCCAGCGGACTCTTCCGAGCCAAATCAGGACCGGCACCCCAACGGGGCAAAGAACAAATAAGAAATGACAGAAACAGTGGTAATTTAAAGCGCTAAATTTGCACAAAGTGGGGATACTATTTATACACAAAAACCCCGCCACCCCAACAAGGGGGATTGATTGATTGATTGATTGTTGCTTTAGGTCCAGCGGACTCTTCCGAGCCAAATCAGGACCGGACAACCCCTGATCCGCATAAAAGATCTGCTGAAACAACCCTAATGGGAAAATTGAATGCCCTCCACCAGCCAGTCACTTTACAATAAAGACATCCCACGCAGGGGACGCTGAGGCTTTACCCCAACTACTCGAACCCCATTTACAAAAACAAAATAGAATACAAACATCATTATAAATTATCAACAAAACACATACATATAAAATGCCTACATTGCTAAATAAAAACATCATAGGAAGCCCTAGTGACCACCTGGCAGAAAGCATCCAATATTCCCAAGCTGATCCAACAGACCTCACACACAAATAAGGAGTCTTGTCCCGGAAGAGTTTTCAAGAAAAAAGGTCGGTGACTGGTCTAGCGAAGAAGAAGATAGTATTGCAGATTGATAGAACAGAGCAGGAATGAGAAAGAACAAATGAGAAAGACAGCGACAGTGGGAATTTAAAGCACTAAATTTCCAGAAAGTGGGGATACTATTTATACTGAAACCCCCGGCACACCAACGGGGGTAGAGATGGAATAGGATCTAACTAGAATAAGATCCAACCCATAATAAATTACATAAATTGCAGTGACACAACCACCAGACTGATGAAAGTAATAAGATGACAGGTGCAGCGCTTACAGACAGATGTTCAAGTTATCCAACCTGGATTGAGCCCAGAAACCTGGAATTCGGCGCTCTAGAAAATGCCTACATTGCTAAATAATATCATAGGAAGCCCTAGTGACCACCTGGCAGAAAGCGTCCAATATTCCCAAGCTGATCCAACAGACCTCACATACAAGTGAGGAGTTTAGTTCCCGAAAATTTTCAAGAAAAAAGGTAGGTGACTGGTCTGGCAAAGAAGAAGATAGTATAGTAGATTGATAGAACAGAGTAGGAATGAGAAATAACAAAGGAGAAAGACAGCGACAGTGGGAATTTAAAGCACTAAATTTCCAGAAAGTGGGGATGCTATAGTGAAACCCCAGGCACCCCCACGGGTGAACACAAACGAGGAGTTTTGGGAGAGTTTTCAACAAAAAAACGTTGATACACAAAATAGGAGTTTTGGGGGAGTTTTTTTTTTTTTTAAACCCGTAGGTGACTGGTCTAGCGAAGAAGATAAGATTGATAGAACAGATTAGGAACGAGAAAGAACTTATCAGATTGAGAGAAACATTGGTACTTTAAAGCACTACATTTCCACAAAGTGGGGATATCATTTATACAGAAAATCCCAGCACCCCCATTGAGCCTCTGCTAGGCTTGTGTGTATCTGTACTGTACAGAGCGGCAGATATATTGATAATATTCACTATGGCATTTCAACAATTTATCACGTTTTCAATTCAGGCAATCATGCTTGCTGGCAAGCAGCATAAATAGAAAGGCTTTATCTACAAAGAAACTGTTTCAGGAGGAAGGAAATGTGAATTTCAAGAAATTTAAATTTTAAGGAAACAATTATTTAATTTATTAATATTTGCTGTTTTATGAGTACTTCTATTATGAATTTTGTTTATTGTACAGACCACTGCTTGAATTATACACATGTATGTATAGCAATAAATGTCACTACTTTATTTTATGTCAACAATTTTACCAAACAATCTTTGCAAAATGTGCACCTTGTTATTGGATATGATTCTGACAACCAGCAATTCCACTCTGTTCTTATTCTTCAAATCATTGTCTTTATTTGATAACTGTCAACCTTGCACAGCGCAAACCTAAAAACATTTGACTAATAACATTGAAGATTAAAAAAAAGATTAATTCTAAAGGAAAAAGAAAAAGGCAAAATCCAAATACTTATTAAATTATCTGTTTTAATTTAAGTGTTTAGGAAGAAAAAAACTGAAAATAAAAACAAGCAAGAAAACACATGAGATTCAACTTCAAACTCGCGCCTGAAATTTATTTAACCACTTCATTTTTTTCCCTTCCGCCAGAAGAAATAAATGCATTACGTAAAAACAAGCATGAAAGACACTGATTATAGCAACTGAACAGCTGTATAATTGAATGATGTAAAATTTCAAAACATTTACAATTCATGACGTTGATCGCTTATTATAACCCCATTTCATTTGATTTCTAGCTTTAGGAAGGGCTTGTGCACAATTCAACTAATATTTTTCCAAGTACTACTTTCATCTCATACTGTCTTCTGAACATGAATGTGAGTGAGAATAATGTACAGTTGTGTGCACTGACAAATGCTGATATTTTAATAACTGCAATATACCATAACATATAAACCATTGTAGGTAGAATAAGTATCAAGCCATGCCATTACATATACACGTAACATTTACACCAAACCAGTGTACTACAACTTCTTTGTCTGTCCACCCATCTACTGCTAAGAACTTTCTTTCCTAGAAGTATAGCATACTTTACAATCTATACATGTCCATGACAAACCCCCAGGGCATCGGTGAAATTCCAACAATCATTTACCTGCCTTGGCGAAGCGCACAACACTGCCTCCTGGCAGAGAAAGGTTCTGTCAAGGATACATATTAGCACTCACTTCTAGTAGTAGCATTAGTACAATTGAAACCCATATTGTTTCATTACTAGTAGTAGTTTTACTACAACGCTCATTCAAATCCATAATTTGCCTCTATCTTTTCTCTCCTGTGTCTCTTAAGTGTCTTCAACCCTATGAAGATCAGATCATTATTGATCATTACTGATTGGTAAACTTACAGCAGTACGATGGGAACTGTGTGAAAGGTTTCCTACATTCCATAAGTACAGAAAAAAGAGAGAATGGAAAGAAATGGGTGCAGTGGATACTGGACTAAAATGCAGTGAGACACTGACTACTGTATAATGTATCAAGTAAGCTTAACCGGCTCCTAACACCGACTTGTTACGTCCACACTCCTGCATTGACAATTCTTCACTATAGTCCTATTTATAATACAATGTTGGCAGTTTTTAGCCACGAGCTATACAAAATATGCCTCCACTCTTTCTAGTTCATCACTCCAACCAACATTCATTTGTACTGTTAGTCAAGACTAAATCTGGTCTCTTCTCTTCCATCACAACTCGCAAGTCACTGACCATACAAAAATGTGCATTACTTTTCCGTTATCTATACATCTGTACCTGCAAAATATAGAAAAGGAATCCATGTATCTGGAACAGTAATGTGAAATTCACCAGTTTACTATTCCACATAGTCACCACTTGTCTGCATGCGAGGATGAGAGCCGTTTATTTGCCATTAATGAGAGTTTGAGAACCATGGTCATCAAAAACAGCAATGGGGTTCCCAAGCAGATTTCACATAAATGATAGTATATATCAAACACAAACTTTTCTCAAGGTAGCAGACCATACTGCACACTGAAGCACACACAATGCAATTTATCCACAGCCATTTATCTTTGCATCTTTCTAGAAAAAAAAAAGCCCAAATTCTCATTCACAGTTTGCACCAGCATTCACAAATAGCTTACAGTTACAGTCTTGAATTAATCTTCACAAATCTCAACAACAACACACACACACACACACTAAACAATACATCGGTATTACTGATCATCTTCAATGTTTCAGTCACCTTCCCAGCAACATAAATTGTTAAAAGTGAAGGTCTCCTGGCATTTGTGTTCACCAGTTTAAAAGTTTCACTTTGCAGTCAGTCCACTCCACTGCACTGTCAAACAGTCCGCCTCATGTCCGTCACATTCTGAGACCAATCTGCCACTAAAACCTTAAAAAAAAAAAAAAAGAGCGCCACACCCTTGCACTGCTTTCTTTTAGATGAAATTCTCATGTTCTCTGTGTCACAAAGTTTCAAACATCATGCCACAGCGGGCTTTCATACTCAATGTCAGTTTGATGAAAGATTTAACTTTTTTTTCCCTTTATTGTTATCATATCCATCCTTTCATCTTTCCTTGTATTCTCTGTCATAACCGTTTCATTTGTAAACTTCTGTTCAAATAAAATGCTCGGCAGAAAAAAAAAACAACCTCACAGTAAAAATTAAGACCCAAGCTCTTTGGTCATCTTTTTTTTTTTTTTTTTTTAAAGATTACAAAACTTGCACAGTTTACAAGTTTATCAGGCTATCGGTGTTAATCTGTCGCACATTCTCGTGCATGTTTCGCCAACTGTCAATATGTTTTGACCAGCCGTTTTCTTCTACTATGCAATATCTCGGTGACAGGCAGTTGCACCCGTCACAAGTCACACAGCGTTGCACAACATTAAAACGAATGGAGTTAACGTTGAAATCTATCTGAAATGTGAACCAGGAGAAGATGGACCCGGGGATCAGAATACACCAGAAAGCTCTGCAGCATTGTTTTGTCTAATGCTGAAGAAACATTTCTGCATCACAATAGTTCAGTTTGCGTGGGAGTCAGGATCACAATAGTTAGTTCAGCACAGGGGTGCCAGGTGACGGGGGTCTCCCTACGTCTGTTTCATGCGTTTGCGCGGAGGGCCCAGGGGCGGAGATTGCTGGGAGGCCAAGGCTCTGAAGGCTTCAGCAATGAGGTGTGGGTGTGTGCTGATAATGTCTTTCCAACCTGATGACTCCATAACGTCTGTTGCATGACTGAAATGACAACAACGTGATATTGAAACACTTGTCTCTTCCTATCCAACAGTAATACAACGCAACAACAAACAAGTAGGAAACCATAACCTAGAAAAGAATGGTATTTTATATGACACAGAACAAAGCAAACGATGCACATTTTCATGCAAAAGATTTTTATCAAGTACAATTAAACCCATGTATATCAATAAAATCAATGTTTCACAACACAAAAAGTTTGTTTGATCTTTCTAAATGCTTGCAGGATGTGTTATTCCATTAGGCATTTTAATCCACCCATTTGTTTTAACAGTTCTTTCTTATCCAGCCCTATCAAATGATGCTGCACACAGCTATCAAAGGTGCGCTCTACACCGCAATTGGTCCTTGGTGGCACTGCTCTGTGGCAGCTGCACTATCACCAAGAAGGAAAGCTGAACTTTGCCCACATGGGCGGCCAAGAGTATCCCAAAACTCCAAACTAACCTGTTGATAAAATCGATGGCGTGTGATTTGAGCTGATCTGCACTATGAAGGTCAGCAAGCACCAGTATCTCACAGACATTATCAATCATCAGGTTAGAACAGAGAGCTTCCTCACACATCACCTTCAGCCGCTCCAGGGCATACTGCAATGCCAGGTGTTCACAATAACAAGCCATCCAGGCAAATCATTACAAAATAAACACACACAATATTCAAAACAAAAATAGAAAACTTAATGTCCATCAAAGTGACGAAAAATATTTTCTTCTTATTCACAAGTTGTGCGCTTACTATGAAATACTTTCTATTTCATTCTAAAATGCTTCAACTACAATAAGAATTCATAAATACTAAATAGACACCATTCAGCTTTCTAAAAATGTACGAAATGATAAAACAAGCTGTGTCGATATCAAAACAACTCACTTTATCTGCAGCCGCCAGTAGCTCATCAGCCATTTTGTCCAGGTTTGGAGCTCGGCCTGTATATATAAAACGCAGCATTTCCCTCATCACATCATGGTCCACATCTGTGATTTCCACACGGTTCTGAAAAACAACACACTTCATCAAAAAGCTACAACAAACCCCTAGCAGCCATTACTACACCATAGTCAAGTCATATTACCTCCCTTGAATCTCTCTTTGGCTCTCTCTCACACTCTGTTCCCTCACGTCATCTCAATCACTATCCTTGCACAGAAAAATGACTGCTTTAATTAAAGAAACAAGCTTTAAAGAGTTTAGTAATGCCGTTTCTAAACCCTTACTCCTCGCACTTTTGAAATGGGGACTAAACGGAGACAACTGTTTGTGAAACACTTACTCTTTTACTCTCTGTCATTTCGTGATCAAACATGGCATAGAAGACTGGCGACCTTGCTGCAACACAACACAACACACCAAACAAAATAAATAGGGTGTAGAGGTTTCAAGCACTAAATCTTACTAACATACTAATACTGCCTGCTCCAAAGGATGTGACACACTTTTGGAATTCTTTCAGAGAGGTGCTGGTTGATTGTTGCATGATTAACGAGAGATTCATATTTTCAGAGGTGCTTGTTCTGTTTGGTAACGACCCTAGTTATACTACCTCCTCAACCCTGCTATATGTAATACTTGTAGCAAAATTCTTTATTTATAACTGTAAATACAACAAAGCGATACCTCAAATTTGTACATTTAAACAATATCTTTTTTTTTTTAAAATGAAGTTGAAAAGTATAATGCATTCTTAAAATTAGAAAGTGATACATTTAATAGTATGTGGAATACTTGGAACGTCTTTTTTGGTGATGTGTGAATTGTTATTGTCCTTTTTTTCTTCATATAAATGAGATAAGCTGTTATTGTCCAAATGTCCTTCTGTAAATGAAAACAGTGGATTGTCTTGAAGCGTGTGGTCTGCTTAGAAGATATAACCACTTGAATAGTATTTCTAGTTCAATATAGTAAGCTTATTTTTTAACTGTAAAACTTTGTATCACAGAAGTTTGATGTGTGTGAGGGTAGTGATGTAAGGGAGTGATGTTTTAGTTTTTATTGAAATAATATGATTTTGTGTGTGAAGTTAAATAAATGTTTATTATAAAAAAAAATAAAAAAATAAATACTGCTCGCTCCAAATCTATAGAAACAACTAGACAAATTCCCTTCAAAGCAAATTAAATTTGACATAAATAAACTATGGACATATACAGCTGACATAATTGTTTTTAAACACTAAGACTATGGCTATAACACCTACACATGCCAAATTACTACACCAACATCAAAGCTACGTTCCAACTAACAGCACTACACTGTTAAAATAATCTTTTGTTACAATTAGGTGATCAAATGATCAGAAGATGGAAACTGAATAGGACAACATATACAAGGGTTAATAAAAGAAGAAACAAGATGGCAAGCTATTCAAGTGTATTTCCAGTCACTCATACACACACAGCCAAAAAAGTTAATTATTTTGGTTGTGACTTGACTTTTATCCTTACAAAGCAAAAGAAAAAATTGAATGATAGGTCACTATCTGAACAATGTGTAAGTCAAACAAATGGACAGATAAACTGATCAACAACCGCACTGCTACTGAAGGATAGCTTAAGATTTGAAGCACCCGTACATCAAAACTCAGCAAAATCACTTCAGCCGTTTTTGAGATTTTGAGCAAAATGTGTTTAGCAACAAAATGACTCCAGAGACCTTGACTTTGGCGGCAGAAAAAATGTGATGGCACAGGAGGCAGGCTACTAACCTAGGTAATGTTCTGACTACTAACCTAGGTAATGTTCTGACTACTAACCTAGGTAATGTTGTGACTACTAACCTAGGTAATGTTCTGACTACTAACCTAGGTAATGTTGTGACTACTAACCTAGGTAATGTTCTGACTACTAACCTAGGTAATGTTCTGACTACTAACCTAGGTAATGTTTCTGACTACTAACGTAGGTAATGTTGTGACTACTAACCTAGGTAATGTTCTGACTACTAACCTAGGTAATGTTCTGACTACTAACCTAGGTAATGTTTCTGACTACTAACCTAGGTAATGTTCTGACTACTAACCTAGGTCATGTTCTGACTACTAACCTAGGTAATGTTCTGACTACTAAACTAGGTAATGTTCTGACTACTAACCTAGGTAATGTTCTGACTACTAACCTAGGTAATGTTCTGACTACTAACCTAGGTAATGTTCTGACTACTAACCTAGGTAATGTTCTGACTACTAACCTAGGTAATGTTCTGACTACTAACCTAGGTAATGTTCTGACTACTACTAACCTAGGTAATGTTCTGACTACTAACCTAGGTAATGTTCTGACTACTAACCTAGGTAATGTTCTGACTACTAACCTAGGTAATGTTTCTGACTACTACTAACCTAGGTAATGTTCTGACTACTAACCTAGGTAATGTTCTGACTACTAACCTAGGTAATGTTCTGACTACTACTATAGGTAATGTTCTGACTACTACTAACCTAGGTAATGTTCTGACTACTAACCTAGGTAATGTTCTGACTACTACTAACCTAGGTAATGTTCTGACTACTAACCTAGGTAATGTTCTGACTACTAACCTAGGTAATGTTCTGACTACTAACCTAGGTAATGTTCTGACTACTACTAACCTAGGTAATGTTCTGACTACTAACCTAGGTAATGTTCTGGCTACTAACCTAGGTAATGTTCTGACTACTAACCTAGGTAATGTTCTGACTACTAACCTAGGTAATGTTCTGACTACTAACCTAGGTAATGTTCTGACTACTAACCTAGGTAATGTTCTGACTACTAACCTAGGTAATGTTCTGACTACTAACCTAGGTAACGTTCTGACTACTAACCTAGGTAACGTTCTGACTACTAACCTAGGTAATGTTCTGACTACTAACCTAGGTAATGTTCTGACTACTAACCTAGGTAATGTTCTGACTACTAACCTAGGTAATGTTCTGACTACTAACCTAGGTAATGTTCTGACTACTAACCTAGGTAACGTTCTGACTACTAACCTAGGTAACGTTCTGACTACTAACCTAGGTAATGTTCTGACTACTAACCTAGGTAATGTTCTGACTACTAACCTAGGTAATGTTCTGACTACTAACCTAGGGAATGTTCTGACTACTAACCTAGGTAATGTTCTGACTACTAACCTAGGGAATGTTCTGACTACTAACCTAGGGAATGTTCTGACTACTAACCTAGGTAATGTTCTGACTACTAACCTAGGTAATGTTCTGACTACTAACCTAGGTAATGTTCTGACTACTAACCTAGGTAATGTTCTGACTACTAACCTAGGTAATGTTTCTGACTACTAACCTAGGTAATGTTTCTGACTACTAACCTAGGTAACGTTCTGACTACTAACCTAGGTAACGTTCTGACTACTAACCTAGGTAATGTTCTGACTACTAACCTAGGTAACGTTCTGACTACTAACCTAGGTAACGTTCTGACTACTAACCTAGGTAACGTTCTGACTACTAACCTAGGTAATGTTCTGACTACTAACCTAGGTAACGTTCTGACTACTAACCTAGGTAATGTTCTGACTACTAACCTAGGTAATGTTCTGACTACTAACCTAGGTAACGTTCTGACTACTAACCTAGGTAACGTTCTGACTACTAACCTAGGTAATGTTCTGACTACTAACCTAGGTAATGTTCTGACTACTAACCTAGGTAATGTTCTGACTACTAACCTAGGTAATGTTCTGACTACTAACCTAGGTAATGTTCTGACTACTAACCTAGGTAGTGTTCTGACTACTAACCTAGGTAGTGTTCTGACTACTAACCTAGGTAATGTTCTGACTACTAACCTAGGTAATGTTCTGGCTACTAACCTAGGTAATGTTCTGGCTACTAACCTAGGTAATGTTTTGACTACTAACCTACGTAATGTTCTGACTAAGTTTGGCCAAAATCCGTTCAGTGGCTCTTGAGATAGGGTATCCACCGACAGACAGACCTACCAACACTTGGCTTGTTCTGATTCCTCCAGACTATTTCAAAGTATTTCCAAATAAGTCGGGAAACATCAACAAAAAAATAACAGTTAAGGTTTTTTTCACCTACCTGCTAGTATAGACTTGTGAACCCTAAACTCGTGGCCGCCCACACACAGGAAAACATCGCTAAAGGAAGAGGTGTTAAAGAGCTGGCCAAGGTCTTCGCTGAGTCGACACTCTGGCACCTTGACTGGTGTACAGTTGGACTGTCCAGATACGTTCACCGTGTCCCCTACCACGCTCACCTACCAACACAAATTTCCTGCATTAAAGTAAGACTACAAGAATTAGTTTGGAGCAAAAGGCATGGTGGATTTAAGTTACTATAAAGTGGATTTCTTTACAATCATTCCTGTACAATAAACGGGTACAGTGAAAGGCAATACAGTGTGCATCAAGCAGTTTTGCCAATGTTTTTTTGTGTTTTTTTTTAAATGGCTTTTATTGTATTGTCTCTTTTCATCGGGAAACTCTGGGCCAACTCCCCCGAGGAAGGCACAGTCGCAGCCTGTGGTGCACCCAAACCCAACCTACCCAACATTAGCTGTGTCTTTTTCAAATTTTGCTGGGGGAGCAAACCGGAGTACTCAGAGAAAACCCTCAACAACAAAAAAAACCCCGGGTACCTTGGGATGGCCTTAACCTTCAATGACCTTGAACCTCAATTGATCTCTTATGCATGTTGATCAATAGGCATTATCCCTAAATAAACCTAAAGTAGAGTTGCTTCCCCTGAAATTCGGTACACAATACATGTTGACAGCTATCCTAAATAAACCGAAAGTAGGTCAATGAGAGTTGCTTCCCCTGAAAAGCGGTACAAAATACATGTTGACAGCTATTTAGGAAGTACTCCTATTATGCATGTTTGACCAAATAACCCAATGTTGGCAGCTCAACCAAAGCTTTTCAGATTTTGAGGTTAGGTCAGCCAGGCTAGCTATAAATAGCCTCGCCGATGATTCCTTTTACTGGAAGGGTGGTGCAGGCAAGCTATAAATAGCCTGCAGCAAGCGAAATGCGGAGGCACTGAAAAGTGCTGCTCACATAGGAAGTGAGCTGGTGTGTGTTGCAAACCTTTAGTTAGTTCATACTATGGGTTAAATATACAGCCATTCCACTTCTGACCTTTTTTTGGTATGTTTTTGTATGGCCTAAAATAACCTTGACCTTCAAGATCAACGCAAAAATGGAACATGTATGAAAGATCACTCTATCATCTCTAATTACAACAAATTTGGACTTTATATCTCGCATAGTTTGGGGTCATGGTCACTTCAAAGTACCTATACTAACCGACTTTAGACAGCTCGTGACCTTGACCTTGAGGTGAGGTTCACCAAATTTGCATAGTATTTATCACATTGGTATCTATCATACATAAAAAAAATCGTGCGTTCAAAATTAATAACTTAGAAGAAAATTTATGAAACATTTGTTGTTTTTTTGACGTCATTCATTCACTGATCATTTTCTAGGTCTCATGGGTATACACCATCTTACCAAGTTTGATTGTGATAGTTGAAATAGGCTCTAAGTACTTAGCCACTAAAATGGATAGACGGACGCACTGACTTTTTTTTTTCCATATCATTTTTGGACTATTTAAGACTCATCCCTTACAGATTTGCACAAATCTGGCTTTTTTAAAATCTTTTTTTTAGCTAATAAAATCACACTACTTTGCATGAGAGTCACAAAAATTGAAATTCAGTGAACAAAAAAAAATCAATTGTAATTTCTTTACTAACATTTGTTGACCTTGTGACCTTAACCTTGAAGTGAAATAATTAATTCACTGATCATTTATCTCATGGATATACACCATCTTACCGAGTTTGGTTGTTATAGTTCAAATAGGTTCTGAGGTATTAATCCACTTGCGAGTTTTGCACAGATGCCAGACGGCGGGCAGACACATTTTTTTATGGTTTAAATGTCATTTTGGGATTATTTAGGACTGTTTTGGCTTTGACTCTGATACCGACACACAAACACACATAACTAACACGTCACAAATCTCACCTCACAAAATATTGTCAACTTGTCATCTGGTAACAAGCCATTAGCTTCATCCATGAGGAAATCGCGGCGAATGAACTTCTTGAAGCCCCAGTCTTTGCCTTGGACAAATCTGTACGCTCTCTGGCTCTCTGTAAGATTAGAAACTCCAATTCAACTATTATGTAACAATGTAAAATGGAGAATGACTGCTGGAACATTAGAGTAAAGTGATAAAAACAGCGAGGCAGTTAAAAAGGTCAGACAGAGTAAAACTTTGCAGCGCATCCTGTCGTAGACTCTTTAAAGGCCAAACTGATAGATTGTAGATTTTGAAGACTTGTGTAGACTACGTGGATTTTGAATATGTACGGATAAATTGCAGACATTTGTGTTAAAAGAGATGAGAAAAGTCACATTTGTAATTGTAATTACATTTGTACTGGAAAGTGAGCTTTAAAGCAAAGGATGGAGAGACAGGAGGGTGTGGGAGGGGTGGTAGGAGGGAGATGGGGGGAGGAAGTGTACAATGAAGGAGGGACAAATATTGTGGGCGGGGTAGGAGATGGGGCTATGTGAGTAGAGAAGACTGACAAGATGGGTCGGTCGTTAGGGTAGGCTACTGTTTTATGTTTATTCCCTGTGGCTGGAGACATCTAAGGCCACAAATGATTGGAGATTTTATCAATTGTTTGTAATAATCATCAACACCACTGTTACATCACAAACAACTACTGTGATGAATGGCAGGCTGTGAGGTGGCAAGCTGAAGTGGTCAGCAATTGGGGTTGACTTTTGTAGAAGGATGCTATTCCAGTTTTCCATAAATCTCTCATTACAAGTTCTGTTAAATCTTACCAGTGTACAGCATACTACAAAGCTTACAGCAGATGACGTAAACAGGCATGCCTACCCTCAATTTGAAGTTTCAGTATTAGCTTTTTCAAATTTCAGTATTACTATTACGATTTCCGTATTTACTTTTACTATTGTTTGTGCACTCATCCTTTTTGATATTATGCGAAGAATAATTGATAGATGGGTAAACTGCCACAATCTTCTTTTTCTTCTCCAAAGCCTCTTAACCCCTTACCTGCCGGAATAAAAAAGCGCACCTGTACTCCTGTATGCCGGAGCAAAAATTTGACTTTTGAGGGTGTGTTCACTAAAACGTGAATAATTCAGGCATTTGAAGATATATCTCTTAGATATTTGGCAAGTATTTTTTTGTAACATCCCTGGCTTGAATTTCAAGTAAAAATAGTTTCATTTGACAAGACATAAATTTTTTAAGTAATTATTTATTCTTGTTTTTGTCCGTGGTCAAGCATTTTTGGAACATAAAAACACACATCAACACAAAAAATGCAGCACAGAACACCACAAAAAACTGGTGTAACAAAAGGACAAACATCAAGCACTCATTAAACTACTTGGAAATTAACTTCACTGCTATATCATCCACAGAAATAAGGGGTACCTGTCTATGGTAAGCCCAGTCCGAATCACACGTCATACTCCACAGCTGTAGAGACTCAGCCAGTACCAAAGTCACAACCCACAGAGCAGCCAAAGTCCACACACTACTTCCAGTATATGAATTTTGTGTGATAAGGTCTTCATCATCACTTTCTTGATCATTTAGGACCTCTTGAAGCACTTCAAGTGCTGAATATCCTCTGAAAACAGACCTCGTAGTACCCCCTCATCATCTACCGTCCGCCATTTTGGCTTCATGACTGAAGACTGAGAAATACTGAAATTTCAAAACTTGTGCCACTTTCGGTTTTTACAATTTATAACAGTCAAAGGGAAAGAACCGTTGGTTGGAGATTTCTAGCTGCTCTGCCAACAGTTACTGCTGTTACCTCCCTTCTTTGGTGACTACAGAATGCTGACAAATAATACACGCACGGTGAACGTTTTTGAGCACACAGGAAGCAGAAAATCAAGCCGCACGATGTACGGCTGTGGGCAGTTAAGGGGTTAATTCTTGATATGGTGTGGGCCTTCCATGTGCCGCTTGATGTCGTTTATACCACCAGCGGAGATGCAAACTAGTTGTCACAAATCGTACTTTTGAGTCAGTGCTGCCGTGAATAACAAAAGGACACTTTTCCGAATACAAGGCAAGATATGTCTTGTTATTTATGAATTACCACCCTTTTCCCACCATTGAAAACAATTGATCAAATTTATTTATAAATTATATATCTTTTCTTAATTATTAAAAAAATCGTTTTCATTTACATTTTACTTCTCTTTATGCCATCAAAGAATCCAACCTTATCATGCATGAATTACTTCTCTTCATGAATATTGAAAAATAATTAACAAATATAAATTATTTCCTTGCATACAAAAAACATTTCCTTCATTAATATGTCCTTTCATTCCAAAATATATACATGTTTATACAAATATGCTTGCACCCGAGCAAAATGGCCACTTAGTGATTGCCTGCAGATACTTATGCTACTACGTACTAGTGTTTTCTTCAGACACGACGACCCAACACAACACAAAGACGACACAGGTCCGAGTGGTCACAGATGTCCACATGTAGCTCTCCTCTTCTTTCCCAGGTCATCAGGTCCAGGACGACTGGACACTGCCTTGCAGGGCGGTCACAGCAGGACTACACATTGCAGCAAATAGCACGAAACTACGCCCGCACAATCCACCCTCAAAAACTCTGCTGGCACTGGAGTACTTATCTTTACAAAATTTCTCTCTGCGACTCGACTACGCTACATACAGCACTTTTATTTGCTCGCTATCTCAAATTTAGTGCACATATCGCTCACTGCAAAAACTTGCACGGCACGTGAAAATACATGCCTGCCCTCATACCCACATAACGGCAGCCTTGACCAGTTTAGGGTGACGAAGCAAAACTAACATAACAATGCACATGTTGAAATTACATTATTTGCAAAGTTAGCAACAAACTTTAATAATTTATTTTCTCTCCCTCACCTTCCACCCTCTAGAACAGGCTTAGAAACTCTATGATCACAGGTTTAGAAAACTGAGTCCTGACAGTAGATTCCTGGTGGGGTCAGAGGTAGCACGTACGAAGAGGTCACCGAAGTCAGTGTCTGGCTTAAAGGCGGCCATTGGAAGCTTCTTGAAGGGGTTACTCGGTGTGCTGTCTGATTGTAGGATATGGCAGTTATAGAGAAGGATGTCTCTGACTGGGAGGTTGTGTGCATGAAACCTCAGGGTGAAGATTGTGCAGCCATTCTGGTCACTTGGTAACTCCGATTTAGGTTTGAGGGCTTCCAATTCCATGCATGCCTACCCTCAATTTGAAATTTCCGTATTAGCTTTTTCAAATTTCAGTATTACTATTACAATTTCCGTATTTACTTTTACTACCTATTGCTTTTGCACTCATCCCTTTTGATATTATGCGAACAATCCAGTGATAGACTGATCTGCTGCCACAATTTTCTTTTTCTTCTCCAAAGCCTAATAATTCTTGATACAGAGTTGCCAACCCCCACAAAAGTTTTCAGTAGTAAAATTTCTGAATTTCAGTAGTTTTATGACATTTTCTGTAGCCATACGTCCTCGCATTTTTTTAAAACGAAGACATGCATACACAGTTTGCAACGAAGGTCGTGAAGAGTGTTTCCCGCACGAATTATTGAGAGATCCATATCGGGCTTGAAGAAGGTGGCTACCGACTGAACAGGGACTAACTTTTCTGGATCAGGGCAACGACTTTTGTGACGGTTGCCATTCACGTGTTGCGTCACATCGTGTGATCTCGATGACGCAGTGATGCACGGACATTTTTCAGAATACTCTTTCCTGTACTCTTGATTTGCTGTCCTCTTCTTTTTTTCTTGGCTTTCATCGCTAGTTTTCTTTCTTTTTGGCATCATGGATTCAAAATGCGCCGCACACAAACTTTTCTTCTCGCGCTGTAGAACGTGACCCGGAAACGAAAGTGTCACAGAAAGGTCGAGGTTTTGTGCTCTGATTGGCCGTTTGCAAATCCACTTCACGGTGATTGGTCGAATTTCCTAACATGCACTGGGAGCGTGATCTATTACACCGTGCAGGTAAACTGGATGACCGTGACCTTGAGGTGCTACGGGAGGCACAGGCGCTCAATAAAACTCGTTAAAACTGTAATAATATCGTCGAAAATTGACTTTCCGTAGTAAATTTTCGATTTGCGTAACTCCGTAGCCGCGTATTCATTTCCGGAGTAAACTACGGAAATTCCGTAGTGGTTGGCAACCCTGTTGATATGCTGTGGGCCTTCCGCATGCCGCTTGATGTCAATCATATCACCGGCGGAGATGCCAAACTGGTTGGCACAAATCGAACTTTTGAGTCAGTGCTGCCGCGAATAATGAAAGGACACTTTTCTGAATACGAGGCAAAAAATGTCTGCCCCTTGCGTGGTTTCTTTGAAGATTCAGATTCACAATCACTTTGCTTAGCCATTCATTTGGACGCCATGTTTTGAATTCTGTCTCACGAGCACCGATCTTTACTGCGACTGCGCAAAAACTGGTTCGGCAAACTTCGGTGTCTCTACCGGAAACTTTGATGCCACTTGTCTCTACTGCGACTGCGCATTGCGTCAGTAAACCGTGTTCGGCCGTCTTCGGAAAAAGATCACGCAGTGCATTACCACAGGCCAACAAGTTCGATATTTTTTCCAAATGTTGTTCCTATGTATTTCCGGACCGTGAAACAAGTATCCGTATTTTCCGTAGCGCTTGCAGATTTTTCAAATTTCCTGAAAAAATACTGAAATTCCGTACGGGTAGGCATGCCTGCAATCCCCATCCTTTGCTTTTAAGCCCCTTTTCAACTACAAATTTGTGAACTTTCTCATCTCAATTAATTAAAATTTCCGCAATTTATCTGAATATTAACCAAACTCCACTTAGTCTACACCAGTCTTCAAAATCTAACATCTATCCGTTGGGCCTGTGAAGAGTCTATAACTAAACAAGCTGCCAAATTTACTCTACTAAACCTTTTGAACCACCTCGACTTTTTTTACTATATTATGTAACATATTATGTAACAGTTTATGAACTATTTATGAAGTACCAGGGATCAGTTTACTAGCGCGCCCTGCGCCATTGACGCATAAAAATTAAAAATGACCCATCTACAATTCTTTCCAGGGGCCGAATGGCGCTTCGATTTTTGGTACCAGTGCGCCACCACAATAACAGTGCACTGTAATGGAGGCGACAAACGTGCTTTTGCTAATGCAAGTTCAGCGATTGGCTATGAGGGCCCGGATGTTGATCTTTCAGCCAATAAGAAGTGTTGTACGATTCTTCATCCAGCTAGCCAGATTGTGTTGACACACCCTGTGCATTCATGTGACTGTGAGCGGACCTTCAGTGTCCAAAATCTAGCTCTTACTGCCCTCAGGAACAGATTAAGTCCGGACAAACTGTCTCAATTAATGAGGGTGAAAATAGAAGGTGGTGAACTGAAGAATTTCAACTTCACAGCTGCTGTAGAGAGGTGGCGTGTTGAAAAGCGACGAGCTATGTTCTCTTCAAAAGCACAGTAAACTGATCCCTGTTCTGGTTAGTGTTTTGTTGGTAAACATGCTTCACAAAACATGCACACTCACAATAATCTATTTTGTTTTAATTTCTGTAATAATATCTCCAGGTTATCTTTTACATGTACGCAAATTACTGCTGAAATCATGGCCCATTGAAATTTGATCTGAGGGGCCCAATGGCCCATAGCGTTTTTGTGTCAGGCTGAACCCTGAAGTACTACAAACTATCATGCAAATAATTATGTAAGAGTTAGCAAATACTGATCTGTCTTTAGATTATAAAAGACCATAAGGAGTATTGTGCATTTCTTACGGAGAGCTGCATCCTGTTTGTTCAGTTATCTACTTACCCATAGCCTTGGTCTCTTCTCGCTTGGCATTGAGGATGGAGAATTTGAACTTGGCCCGCACTTCACTCTTGTTGCAGGACACCAGCAGCAGGTACAAAGACAGGTAGTCTTTGCTTTCCTCATCCAGACCCTTGGGATTCACTCGCAAACACCTGCATGTATGGGGAACAACAAATGATAAATAATCAAAAATAGCATTAGCAAACAATACAATTCAAAACTGGATAACCAGTCCAGTCAGGAATCCTATCCTGTCCTATCCTATCTCTTAACTCAGAGGTCGTAGGGGCACCAC
The DNA here is from genome assembly GCA_036898135.1 of Oncomelania hupensis. Lineage (NCBI taxonomy): Eukaryota > Metazoa > Mollusca > Gastropoda > Littorinimorpha > Pomatiopsidae > Oncomelania > Oncomelania hupensis. The sequence continues at coordinate 45,165,433 of CM072525.1, read as the reverse complement.
AGCATACTCCATCTTTCCCTGTCCTCAGCAACCTTGATTGTCTCGTTCAGTGTCAAACCAGTCCATTCTCGAATGTTGTCCTCCCACCTCTTTTTCGGTCTCCCTCTTCTGCTACCTCCTTGCACTGTGCCTTGCAGTATGGTATTTGCAAGACCTGATGATCTGGTGACGTGGCCATACCATTGGAGTTTCCATTTTTTTACCACTGTAAGCAGGTCATCATGTTATACAATGACTTGTGTGATGGTCTTTTGGACTTCGTCGTTGATGATGTGTTGGGTATAGGAAATGCCCAAAAGTCTTCTGTAGCACCTCATCTCCATGTTCGTTGTAGATCTGCAGTGAGAGTCCATGTTTCGCAAGCATATAGGAAGATGGAGATGACAAGGGAGCGCAGCAGTCTTACCTTGGAATTAATTTAAACTGATGGTCCTGTCTTTCCAAAGTGGCTTCAACCTCGCCAGGATAGCAGTTGTTTAAAGATATGCACTGTGTTGAGGGATTGGCCTTGGACTTTGATGTCCGCGTTGATGCTCTTCCCCGTATGCTGACTGTGCCTTCATGATCTGCAAGGGCATCTGACATGATGCGCTCTAGGAAGATGTTGAAGAGTGTTGGAGAGAGTAGTCATCCCTGACGCACACCGATTATTGTTCTGAACCAGTTTCCGATGGCGCTGTTGTGGAGGACTGCACTGGTAGCCTTGTCATACATGCTTCTGATGACCCAGTCAGGAAAAAGATCAAACACCTCTCCAAAATACAGTAATTAGCAGTCACGAAGTCTCCCTCTCACACTCTTTTACATGCATGCACACCCTCTCTATTACACACAATTTAGAACATAGAATGGAGAAAGCAAGCATGCTTTGACGTTCAGGTTGGGTTTTATAGCAAAACCTGCGTTCCATAGGCAGGTTGTATAAGGCTTGCAATGGTCTGTGTGGATCTCAGAGCAATATAAAAATCAATTGGCTATCGGGCCTTCTCCAACACAGCTCCAATGCTATGGAATGGTCTTCCCATGACCTTGAAACAATCCAGCTCTGTGGCGGTTTTTAAGAGAGCCTTGAAAACGCTCTTTTTCACATCTACCATATAAACGTTTAAGAAATCAGCTGTACATAGTTTTTGTCTGATGGCCACATCTTTATCTCCTTTTTCCTCTCCACAAGCGCAATGAGCATGAACCTTGTAATCGTGGATACCTGCGCTATACAAGTCTACATCATCATTATCATCAATATGAGTCTGCATGTACTAACACCAGAACAAACAGTTGAACTTGAAGGCAGAATAGCAACGATTCTGTGAAGGGGAATACTCAAACATCACAAAGATATGATGTGTTAACATTAAAATTTAAATTTTAATATTCATTCATGTCACAAAGTTTCCGTTGATATCATTTGCACAGGGACCAGACAGTCTCTTGCTGAAGTATTAACCCTGACTGAATAAATCATTCTGCCCAGGCATCGGAGCAGGGCTTTGCAACTAATGTAGTGTAAACTATTGATAGTTGTACAGCAGGAAGAAGTAAAGTGTATCAATCGTGGCTAATCAAGAAAACAAACCATTTTAGTTTGTCGTTAGCACCAGCTGAAAAGGTGGAACTCTTCAACACTTCTCCCATCTCTTCTCGACAGAAACTGAAGTTGTTGATTGTCCAGATATAGCTGAACTTGATGACCTTCACCTGCACAAAATATTCATTAAATGTTAATAAACGTAGTCGTAAACAACATAATCAAGCTGTTACTAATGTCATGTTTGTAGCCTCTATGAACAGTTTTCCTCCTCTCAAGGAGCTGAGAATTTGTATGAAGTAGATTGCTAACAGAAACCACAAGAAAACACTTTTGACATCAGTACGTTGACATCAAATAGGAAGTATAAACAGAAATTTCAGAAGTATGCTTGATGATTTCCACAGAGTCACAGGACCTGTTCAGCCACATAGTCCCCATTTACATACAAACAGCACTGATGTAAGTCAATGCTACTTGAATGAAACAGCCTGGAGATGGATTCCATGTCAAACAATATTAAATTTGATGTGGATGAAATGAATAGAGCAACAACCAACCTGAGTGTAACACCAGTTTTCAGCGACGGGACAGGACACCTCTGGGATGGGAGGAGTCGAAACACGACACACCGCCATGGTTAAATTGATTCCCCACTTTTCCTGCAGCTTTTTTAAGTTCTGTCACTCGGTGTGGCAGACTTTCACTGCAGCCCACCACGTTTGTAGTCCAACTTTTATTTCTAGCTAATTGCAAATCCTGCCACAATAATTAATTGTGTCTGAAATTGCTCTTCTGGAAGCAATTATCTGTAATAAACAAAGCAATTAACGTTGATGCGTTAAATTCACAAGTGCAAACTTTCCCAAGGTATATTTATGATCTTTGAAACGAGTGTAATGGTAGGTAAAGTAATAAAAAGCATCACCATCAGTACCAGCACGACAGTAATTTAGCATTACCTGCAAATTTATCAATTATGCAACTTTTGCAAAAACAAGATTTTAATTCTCTGAACATAATCTAATGCTAACATTCAATAAACACTCTCAGGAAATAGATAATAAAATACTTCGATGCAAGCCGCAAGCAAGTGGATTATTATTTTTACACATTTGGGACATGTGCACTTTTTTTTTTTATAAGGATGGCTAGCTTATCATCTCATATCAGTTTTCCTTACCTCTTCCTCACTGAAGATATCTCTTAAAATACAAGTGCTTTATAGATTCCTTATTTACCAGATAAAACCCTGTAACAAGTTAGCTGCAAATTTACGCCGAAAGTCGCTGAATCCTTCGCTGGAAAACAAATTTATACATAATGTGTAGCAAGTTCAGTCTAGTGCCCGACCTGCCCGATTTTGCCCTACTTCCAGAAACGAGGAAAGACACAAACAAAACAAGCAGGTATATAGCTTATTGGGTTTAACACTTACTGGTGAATTATCAGCAATTCATTTCCACTAGTTAGAAAACCTTCTGATGCCAAAAAAAAAAAATATTCACACAAAGAATTGCAAGAACGTCACCGTTTCTTCCTCAGTCTACTTTGGGACAGGCTCGCGCATGCGTAAACACAGGTAGCGAGTATTCCAAAATGAGGCTGCAGTGTAATTTTTAGATCTATTTAACAAATAAAATATTAAAACCTTCTTTTTTATGCACGGCATAACACTAACCTAAACTTTGCTTCTTTTAAACTATTTGCAGCAATTTTTAAGAAGCAAAATCTAAGTTATTTGCAATTTAGATTTGTCCTAATTGATCGAAGCGTAAAAAGCTACTAAGGTCAAGGACGCAAGAGAAAGGAAGTTATGATCATGTGACACAAATGTTGACATACATCTTCAATCCTGCCAGAGTGCTGAAAGTGCAACTGCAAGCGATAATAATCAACAGTCTGAACAGAAAGAACAATGGAGACTGAAGATTATGCATTGATAAACCGCCAGCTTGAAGTCGTCAGAAAGAACCTGGCGACTGTCTTCAGGTATGAAAACAAATGAAGCGATGCAACTCATTTATCATTCAAGGTTTGAATTGTTGTTTATCAAGTTGTGTGTGGGTGTTGACTGTTTTTGTGGTTTGACTCGGTACAGATAAGGGCATTTTTAATGTGAAAACGTGTCTTAGAGTATCAAATTACTGCAGGTCTTTTGATCAATAAACACATTTGTAAAATAAAGCTCTAGACCTGTTTTCGTCATTCCTTTCTCGAGATTCTTCGCAAATTCCAATTGATCATGGCAAGTTGAAGTATGTTGTGATTGAACTTCAGGGATTTAAGGCAATACTATTTTATGAGTTCCTTTGGCAGCGAGTGTCTAGTGGTCTGTGCCAAACAGTTAAGTAAGGCTTAATGGATAGTAGCACAGCAAACCGTTAAAAATCTCATATTGAATAATTAATAATTATCCTTTAAATTTTACTGTCACTGTTATTATAATAATGCATCTTGCATTTATTTATTGTATAATATTTACTTTTTTGCCCCCATCTCTAAAACTAACTTTGATAAAAATTACCTATTTACTAACCCTAGCCTAATGCGGATGAGGACCTTACCCTGGATTCCCACCTATTGTAGTGGATGAAGGGTCATTCGATCATACAAGGACTATAGGAGCCATTTCTTACTATGCATACACCTTTGAGAAGTGTTCAAAGTTAGTGTTTGGTTCAGTTTGAGGTTTGGGTTATGGTTTATGGTCAGGCTAGGGTTAATCATGAGATGAAGAGGATTATAATATTATTCTTGTTTATCTATTTTTGTTTTTGCTGACAGGTTTTCAGTGAAGGCTCTGATTGACAAGGCATGTTTCTGCAGTATTGATGATGGATGTGAAGAGTTTATCAACTTCAGCGCTTCACTTGAACACATCCTACAGCACCGCATCAGATGTAGGTATAGTGTGCTATGTACAGGTTGTTTTGCAATAACTCTCGAGTTGTGGTAAACAATGCACAAACCATCCTTACAACTTTCAAACTGAGTGACAGTGGGCTGTTAAAAATGGCCGCCAATCCAACACTTATGGCTAGATGAATCAGTCTGCTGTTAAACTTGAGCTGTCAATCAAGGTTCAGACCGATAAAGTAAAACCGCAATTGGATGAAATGAGGGAAGCCCCTTAAATTACGTCATTATTCAAGCCAGTCAGGTCTGTGGAAGCAATGTGAAATCCGGTTAACTTAAAAGAAGAAAGCTCCATATAAATGACCAACTGACAGTGATTGCATGCAGGGTGCTGTAACTTACGGAGCCAATATAAATTTGCTCCCTGATCTTGGTGTGTGCGTGAGCCTTGACATCTCTTTTGGCAGTTGGTATCTTACATCAAACGTGCCTTTGGGTCATGCTCATTCTGCTGTTTGGTGTTGTATCAGGCCCAAAGTCGAGCAAATAACATAGAGAGGTAGGTATAATACATCTATGTGTGACTTGAGAAAATGTATTTTAATGTGCCATAATACATTGTAGAGTGTAGATATATGGGATCCATTTAACGATAAAAACATCAGTTGTCTTTACTGCATCTTTATGACCATATTAAAAGTATTGGTTTGATTGGTTGTATTTCAGCCAGCAAAACGTGGTACCTGGGAGACGACAAAGGCCATTTTTGGATGTATATTAAAGCAGCTTGTCGTCGCCATGACTTGAGAAGCTGCATCACCAACATTGATAACATCGAGAACATCAGATCTCCAGTTGCTAGAGTAAGATTCCAATCTTCTATCTTTTTGTTTGTTGTTTAGTTTTCAACATTTTACAAACGACAAAATTAACAATATGGATTATTATACAGAAGTTGCAACTAGCAGTTTTTGTATGGGTCTGTTTTCTTTTTGAGTGGGGCAGAGTGGGGAGTGGCCTATACCATGGACCCAGTTGCTTGTCATCACTCTTCCCAAATATGGTAACCATCAGCAGTTCAGAAGTGTCAAAACTACCGCACCATCAGCCTCATCAGGCATTCCAGCAAAGTTCTCCAGAAAATAACAAATTATAGCAGTAAGAACAAGCAGGATTCAGGGGCAGAGCGAAATACCACTGAGCAGATTTTTAACCTCAGAATAATCTGCGAGAAATACCTACAGCACCAACAGCATCTATCTCATGTGTTTGTAGACTTCAAGAAAGCATTTGACCGAGTCTGGAATGCAGCTCTATGGACAGTCATGAGAGTGTACAACATCAGCCCTAACATTATTGAAGTCATCAAAAGCCTGTATGACAAGGCTACAGTGCAGTCCTCCACAATAGCGCTACAGAGAACTGATTCAGAACAATAATGGGCGTGCATCATGGATGCTTATAGTCTCCAACACTCTTCAACATATTTCTGGAGTGCATTATGTCAGGTGCCCTTGCAGATCCTGGATGCATAGCAGTGGGTAGAGCAATCTCCAACCTCCGTTTTGCGGATGACATTGATGGATTGGCTGGAGAGGAACAAGAACTTGAACAGCTAGTACAGAGGCTTGACACCACCTCCAGAGTCTTTGGAATGGAAATAAGTGCAGAGAAGACCAAAATGATGACCATGATGGAATCAACATGGACATCGAAGTCCAAGGCCAATCCCTTAACATGGTGCAAAGCTTCAAATATTTAGGAGCAATTGTATCAGACAGTGCGTCATGAGTGGAAGTCCTCTCCAGGATAGCACAAACAACTGCTGCCCTGACAAGGTTGAAACCCATTTGGAAAGAGGACCATCTGTTTACACTCCATGGTAAGATTGCTGTGCTCCCTTGTCATCTCCATCTTCCTGTACTCTTGCGAAAAATGGACCCTCACAGCAGACCTACAATGTCAATGAAGAATACAAAGCATGGAGATAAGGTGCTACAGAAGACTTCTGGACATTTCCTATCACCAACGATGAAGTCCGACAGACCCATCACACAAGCCATTGGATGACATGCTCACAGTGGTCAAGAAATGGAAACTCCGATGGTATGGTCATGTCCACAGGGCATCAGGCCTTGCAAAGACCATCTTGCAAGGCACGGTGCAAGGAGGCAGATGAAGAGGGAGACAGAAAAAGAGGTGGGAGGACAACACTCGAGAATGGACTGGCTTGACACTGAGCGAAGCCATGAGGTTTGCTGAGGACAGAAAGATGGAGTATGCTGGTTAAACAAACATCTGTAGTGCCCCAAAGACTTTGAGTTAAAGGATAGGATAGGATTTTTGACACTTTATTATCAGGAAATTCTGGGCCGCTTCCCCTGGGGAAGAGGCGTAGACGCACCCTGAGGCGCACCCAAACCCAACCTACCTAATATTTGTTGTGTTTTTGAAATTTTGCTGGGGGAGTATCTGGAGAAAACCGCTGAGAAATTGGGATCAATCTCACAGCTGTCAGGCGCCATTGGTTTCTAGCCTGTGGAAAAGGCAAGTTAGGCCCACCTTAGACCACCTAATATTCCAGATTGTTAGTTTCAGTGTGCAGTCTGAGTTTGTGGTAAGCTCTGTCTTTATGATTCAGGTATTTACCAAAAATATTGTGGTAGAAAATATTTACAAAATACTGTTTAAACTTTTGTTGTATTCATTAATCACTCACTGTAATGATTTGTTTATTTTATTATTTTGTTCTTTTAAGGGTCGAGCATTCATTCGATGTGCCCTGATGGAAAAACGCCTGTCAGAATACCTTGTTGAAGCACTCAGACAGACCAATATTACCAGGTATGGCTTTTGATACATATATTTATTTTAGTAATGCTTAACCTCAATACTCACAAGGGATCAATACTGGACAGATGGGCCAAAACCAGTCATAAAGTACTGTGCTCAGTGGTGTGGGACTTTGAATAATACCCATCAGGCAGTAGATGGGCGCCTCAGACGGCCTGAGCTAGATACAGGGTTCGCACGGTCTTTAAAGGTCTTTGAATATGTGGGAAAAAGTGTTCTGCCTTTTCAAGTCTTTATAAGTCTTTAAAAACTGACTTGGGTCTTTGAAAGTTTGGGAAAACTGTCAAAGCAAAGTAAAGTATTTATTTGCAACAATTCCATATTTGTGTTCAATCCAATCGTTAGAGCTGAAAAACAAGTTTTAAGTATATTAAATATTTCTTAGATGAAAAAAATAATAATAACAAAGGTAGGCAATTCTTACTCATCTTCATATATTATTAATATGGGCATATTGCAAGAGTCAATATTATTTAAGATTTCTGAGGGCCAAACAACACAGGCTTCAGTCTGACATCGACTCAGTCTGCAGACAAAAAAAGCACTGGATGAAGGGAAACGTGACTGCCTGGGACTATTGGCAAAGTCTAATGCCATCCGAAAGGGTGTCCAAGAAAAAGAAACATCACTGAAGGCGCTTAATGTGCTGTTATTGCAGGGTCAATCTAAATTTTAAGCTAGCTTTTTTTTATAGTGTTTTCTTACTTTCTGTTGCTAACCCATTCTCCAGATCAACATGAATGCTATCCGAAGGGTTGAACACTTACAACAACACAAAGAGAAGGAGAAAAAAACACATGTTCAACCAATAGTGTTTGCGACTGACTATTTGTGTTACACTCCGTTTGAAGTTGGTGTTTTCTATCAGTATCTGATTCAGCCCCGATGCTTGAATTCCTGATAGGGTGTAACTCAGATTCGTTTATCCACGCAGCCCGCTCAAGCAGCATACAAGTCACAAAGTCGACGTATGAAGTTTTCCACTTTTATTCAGCACACATCAACAACTGCATACAATTCTCAATTCAACTCAACAACTTTCACAGCAACTTTCCAAATCACTATCAACAACTTTACTATCTCCGCAACAGCAACTCGGCACACGATTAAATAACCTCTCTCTCTTCTGGAACAATTTGGTACATAATAGAAATGACGTAATGCCACCAATCGAACTAAAGATCGTCATCACTGACTTACGTCATACCTATTTCCTCTACTTCCGGGAACATTCACGACCTTCGATATCCATCGGGAAATTTCTATCGACAGATCACGAAAATTCTTCAATAATATCGACCAACGAAAATTATCAACGTTATACAAAACCACTCCTAACAACAATGCAAACTCAAATCAAAGGTAAATAAACTCCATTATTGAATACTTTGCAAAACGAAACGATTAGATCTATCTTGCGCGTTTCTGACGTACTACCATTCGCGTTTCAACGTAACATAACCCCCCACTCAAGAAGAAATTTACCCAATTTCTTTCAACAACGTTGAAACGTAATGCACAAACAATGTACAGAATTAAAACTTACTTCAGACTGTCTCATTTACTGTCAATGTTCTCAGTTTATATACACAGAGTCCATGTTTTTCATCCGCAAGTCTTTCTGGATACTGTCAATGTTCACAGTTCATTCACACAAGGTCAATGTTTCTCATCTGCAAGTCTGTTTAGATATTGCCAATGTTCTCCACACAGTCAATGTTCTTTCAACCGCAAGGAAACGATGCCCTCGTCAGTTGCGGTCGTCATCGGCCCAGGGTCAAAGACAGTGATCTCGTGGGCTTTCCTGGAGTCAGTGCATCCTCCGTTGTCTTCCTCTCCCGTCGGATGTCCGACGCAGTCGACGTTGTCAGCTCCCAGAATGCATTCGCTGGGTCTCACGGTCAGGTTGGCTTCTGCGGGATGGTGGAACAGCTCCCTCAAGGTCTGCAGATGCTCCTTCCAGGTCTGGGTGTGGACTTCATGTTCGACCAAAGTCGTAGAGCCTGGGACATCGCTGAAGCTATGGGGAAATTCGCCCATAAGGTCCTTGAGCTCCAACTTTTGACCTTCCGTCAAGCTTGGTCCTAGCTTAACATCATCGATGCCTTCTTTGCTGTGGAAGTCTCCCAGTTCCAACAGTTCTTCGCTGTCAAAGCTGTCGTCGGTCACAGCTGCTGTGGCTGCGTTCACAGTCTCTGATGGCCTTTCCACGTACAGCTTAAGGAGGTTGGCGTGGTATATCTTGAAATGCTGGCCGACCTTCACCTTGTAGTCGTTGATTCCCACCACGGTCTCCACTTCGTACGGGCCTTTCCACTGCATCAGCAACTTATTATGATCAGTGGGTAGCAGCACCAGCACTTTGTTGCCAGGTTTAAACTTCCTGTTCACAGCCCTACGGTCATAGTAGCGCTTTCCACAGTCCTGGGACTTCTTCAGGTTTTCTCTGGCTATCTCGAGAGTCTGCTCCAGCTTCTCCCGTAGCTCAAACACGTACTGGTAGCTGTTCTTCACCTCTGGGGTGTCTACTTCTTTCGTCCACAGTTCTTTTAGGATGTGCATCGGCCCTCGGATGGTTCTTCCGTACAGCAGCTCGAACGGAGAAAAGCCGGTGGACTCCTGCGGTACTTCTCTGTAGGCGAAAAGTAAGGCGTTGATGTAACGATGCCATTGTCTGGGCTGCTCGCTGCACAGTTTCTTCAGGGTGGACTTCAACGTAGCATTGAACTTTTCGACAAGCCCGTTGCACATTGGATGGTAGGGTGTCGTAGTCAAATGCCGGATGCTCAGCAGTCTGTTGACCTCCTTCATGCAGTCAGAGACGAACTGCGTCCCGAGGTCTGTCAGAATTTCTTCAGGCACTCCAAGCCTACTGAACATGTCCACCAGTGCCTCTGCTACAGTTTCAGTGTCAATCTTCTTCAGTGGCACTGCTTCTGGGTACCGAGTCGCATAGTCCACTAAAGTCAGTACCCACCGATGACCTTCTTCACTCGGAGGTCTTATTTCGCCGATTAAGTCTAAGGCCACCCTCTCGAAATGTCGGTCGATCAGAGGCATCCTCTGCATAGGCACTTTCGGGACCCTTCCTCGAGGTATGGTCTTCTGGCAAATGTCACATGATCGGCAGAAACGGCTGACGTCAGCATGAAGTCCTGGCCAGTAGAACACCGCCTGGATTCTGTCTGACGTCTTCTTGATGCCTAGGTGACCTCCCATGATTGAGTCATGCGCTACTTCCATCACCTGGCGCCTTAGGGGTAACGGTACCAATACTTGACGTAGTGGTTTCCCTCCGTTGACCCTCGGGTGCTGGAAGATTCGATACAGGATCTTGGCCTTCACCTCAAAGTAGACCGTACCACTGCCTTTGGTCACGTGGTCTTGGCGGTTCCTGTACTTGTTTAAAGTACTATCAGCTTCCTGGAGCTGGATCAGCTTATCTCTGTCCACGATGGCAGCTTTAGAGTTGTCGGCGACCTTCAGTGGCGTAGACGTCTTGTCTCTCTTGGCCTGGGCCCTGGTTGTAACGGCACCGACGATCTCTGGTCGGCAGGGCTGAGCCGGAGTAACCACATTGTCCCGTAGCAGCTCTGTAAGGTCTCCATCGGGAAATGGCAATGGATCCTCCTCCACAACTTCGACGTGTTGAGTTGAGGCAGGACTCCACTCTGGATCGGGGTCGTCGGGTCGTCTCGCGCCGTCGATATTCCCGATCATCAAATCATACAGCGGCTTCTTCAGGCAAACCGCTTCGACTTCGCCTATGTAGAAAGGGGTGTTGACATGAATCTTCGCAACTGGCGCTCTCACACATTTGCTGTCGGCCATGAGTGTCCATTTAGAATCGCCAGTGAATTGTTCTTTAGCGATTAGGTCTTCTCTGACGATGACCCCACTACAGCCAGAGTCTCTTAAGACAGTCACTTCATGATTTCCGACGCGTCCCTTTGAAACAGGCATGTTCTGGACGGTCACAGCTGCGCTGGCGACGACGGGGATGGATTTTCCGTTGGCAAGGAGAAGTTGGCCATCGGTCATGCACTCTTGCACGTCCGCAGGAGTAGCTGTGCGCTTGGTCTCACTCGGAAGAATGACGCTCCCGCCGCACACTTGATGGTCAGATCTACTGGTTTGCCGTTGATTGGAGAAACGTCTCTGTCGGTTGCCCACCGCTGCATTGTCCGTACTGCTCCGCTGTACGCTATTTCTGCTTTGAGGGCAGCTGGCAGCTCTGTGGTCTGTAGCGTTGCAGATGAAACAGCCTCTTGAATGCCCTTCCCTGGGAGGAGGCGTGGAGTCCGTCTGTCTCTGGCTCGTCTGGCTCCCTTGGATCTGGTTCACATGGTTTCCAGTCTTCTGAAAAGGTTTCGTCGCGCTGGGTGGCCCCAGGGTTTTCCCATGAGCGATGAGATATCTTTCAGCAGCCTCAGTCACATCTTTAAGCGTCTGCAGCTTTTGTTCTTCTAAGTGGGTCGCTAGGTCCTTGTGACAGGCATTGAGAAATTGTTCTTTCACAATCAGGTCATGGAGACTGTCGTAAGACTTCATTTCGCCTGATAACTCCACCCACTTGTGTAGATATGACGACAGGCGCTCCACAAACTGCTTTGGCGTCTCGTCTGACTTAGGCCAGCATTCACGGAAGCGTTTACGGTAGCCCTTCTCTGTAAAGTTGTAGCACTGCAACAGGGCCTCTTTCAAGACGTCGTAGTTTTTGGCGTCATCGTTCGACAGTCTGGTGTAAACTTCGAGAGCTTGCCCCGTCAGAAGTGCACTCAGTCGAATCGCCCAGTCTCGAGGTTGCCAATTGGAGCTTTCGGCGAACCTTTCGAATCTCGCCAGATAGCTGTCGATCTGGTCCTTCCCGTCGAAGAAAGCTGGCAATTTTGGAGCCGTATGGTCGTTGGTGACTTGTGGCGCATGCTGATTGTTCTGGATACGCGCCAACTCTAGCTGGTACTGACGATCTCTTTCTTGCTGCTGCTGTTCAATTTCCAGACGCTTCAGTTCAAATTCTCTGTCTTCACGACGTCGCTGCTCCTCTATTTCTCTTTCTTCACGACGTCGTTGCTCTTCTTTTTCTTGCCGCTGCTGTTCAATTTCTAGACGCTTCTGTTCTAGTTCTATTTCTTTTTCTAGACGCTTCTCTTCCAATTCTCTTTCTCGTATTCTCTCCTGAGACTTGACGTACTCCGTCAGCTGCTTGCCTTTTAGATTCAGTTCAACCCCTTTCTGCCAGAAGTCAGCCATCTTGATGCTTCTGGAAAGTTCTTTTCAAGAAAGTTCTTTTCTGGAAGGTTCTTCTTCTAGAAAGTTCTTGACTGTAGAGTTCTTTTTTTCTGGAAAGTTCTTGACTGTGCTGTACCTTTCTAGACTGTTCTAGAACAGCACGCTTTCTGCAGTAGCGCTGATGCTTGTCACTAGTCGCCTTCGTTGACGCAGGCCCCGCTGTCCTCGTCGTATGCGACGCTGCACCACGCTGGTGTTGATGTATACGCTCCTGTGCTGAAGTAGACGCGACGTCCGCTCGTCGCTCTTTCTCTAATACTGGCGATGTAGCTCCGAGACTGTCCCTCGACGTAGTCCTGCGGCAGCCACGTAGTCCCGCTCTGTTGTTAGCTCACGAAGCAACTCTTCGGTGACTACACGCCCTTGCAGTCAACCCGAATCTATCGGATGTAGTCCCAGTATGTTGGCCCCTCTCGACGCAACTTGTTGGCGGCTACCCTCGATGACTGCCTCTCGTAACGTTGACTCGCTTGTTGTAGCAGTTGAACCCTTGGCTATGGCGTGAATCGCGGCTTGACCCCCAAAATGTTACACTCCGTTTGAAGTTGGTGTTTTCTATCAGTATCTGATTCAGCCCCGATGCTTGAATTCCTGATAGGGTGTAACTCAGATTCGTTTATCCACGCAGCCCGCTCAAGCAGCATACAAGTCACAAAGTCGACGTATGAAGTTTTCCACTTTTATTCAGCACACATCAACAACTGCATACAATTCTCAATTCAACTCAACAACTTTCACAGCAACTTTCCAAATCACTATCAACAACTTTACTATCTCCGCAACAGCAACTCGGCACACGATTAAATAACCTCTCTCTCTTCTGGAACAATTTGGTACATGGTAGAAATGACGTAATGCCACCAATCGAACTAAAGATCGTCATCACTGACTTACGTCATACCTATTTCCTCTACTTCCGGGAACATTCACGACCTTCGATATCCATCGGGAAATTTCTATCGACAGATCACGAAAATTCTTCAATAATATCGACCAACGAAAATTATCAACGTTATACAAAACCACTCCTAACAACAATGCAAACTCAAATCAAAGGTAAATAAACTCCATTATTGAATACTTTGCAAAACGAAACGATTAGATCTATCTTGCGCGTTTCTGACGTACTACCATTCGCGTTTCAACGTAACAATTTGTTTATTGACATTTGTGTTACAAGTCTAAAACGTGCTTACCACCAGATAGTCATTAAGTAACTGTTTTGAATTTGATTAAATTGACTAATTCCAGAAGAAATTTTGCCATGTCCATGCTGTTACTCGACATTTGTAGTTTTGTATTTTGCTCTTGATTTCTGTTAGAAGGTCTTTGAAAAGTCTTTGAAAAGTCTTTGAACTTTAAGGCTAAATGTCTCTACGAACCCTGTAGATACAGTATTAGCTAGGTCCTGTATTTGCTAGATCCTGTATTAGCTAGGTCCTGTATTAGCTAGATCCTGTATTAGCCAAAGCCTTGAGCATCTTTTGAACTGGAAAACCGCTTTATATCAACAAGAAAATAAATAATAAAAATTATACGACAAGTTGTACAATTTTAAGGAAATATTACTAGGAGAAAGGGAGATTAAAACTACCAATCATCGGTACAAACTAATTCTGCCCGATGTCGCATTCATCGTCTGTGTTGTGGTGATTATTTTGTTAACCTTTGCTCGAATTCAAGACGTGATAGTAGTAGAAGTATGGGGGCAAAACAGGCCATGAGGCCTTTCTAAACTCCCCTTCATCAACTTCGGTAATAACTCGTGGGTTGTGGTCATCTAATTTTCAATTCAATTCAATCCAATTCAAGATTTATTCACCAAGTGACATACATACAGTTATAGTATACATGACACAAAGAATGCTTTAGATCAGTGGCACGCATGCACAAGATACATAAAAAACAAATAAAGCATAGATCTAGTGCGACCTATGTAACCACCAGTATAGAGTGGACAGCAGGCCCACGCCTGACTAGAACACTCATGTAGTACATAGAAATACAGACATCAACAGACACAACCGAATTACAGATAACAAAACAGGTGCATGATTTTAACTTACACCATCAGACACAGCAAATATACAGATGACCAAAATAGATTCGCACACATAAGCACCCTCCTGCAATTCATGACTAGTATAACTATACAAGTGCACACAATAAGGAGCTGCCTAAGTAATTCTTATATTTCCTTGGCATTTCATTCATCATAGTAATAAAACTCATTTTAAAATTTTGGAAGTATATCTTATATAGTTATTGGTTCTTAAAGGTATTTATTCTTGGTGCATTCTTCAGTGAAACAGGGAGATTATTGCAACTATTAGCAACTCCCGTAGTGAAAATGAAAGACATTAGGGAATTACAGAAAACTGAAAGGAAATTGGTTTTGTTCGACGTTTCATTGTGTGACGGATTCTTGCCCCACAGACATGCGCTGGAACCATGATGAAATTGGCAGTGGTTTTAGTGCTTTCGAATGTGCGGAATTTCTTCGCTGTGGTTTCCAGACACTTAGTGTAACGTTGGAGATGCTTTATGTTTTTTATGTACATCTACCACTGACACTGCTCTGGCTAACTGCTCGTGCTTTTTGTCAATTTATAAAATGAAACAAAATGAAACAAAATAAATTGCATCACAACTTATGCGTGCAAATTTGAGATGCTTGCTATCATGTCACTTGCTCACTTCCTTTACTGCTTTAGCTATATTACTTTTTTTCTCTTTATATTTTTATTTATCATCTGTTTAGTTGAGGGAATGGTGTACTCCAAAAAAAAAGGGAAAAGAAAATTATAAAGAAATATAAATTTCTTTTTGTGTACTGTAGTATTATAGTTGTAAACTGTTCCTAGATTTTGATTCGTCAAGTCTAAACTACACAGCCCCAACAAGCGGCATATGACAGCTTCAGCAATAACCCTGAGCCTACTTTCTTAGGGCAAGCCCATTGTACATGTGTCAATTGCAGATAAATATTCAATATTGATGGAAATATAATAATAATAATAACTGTTTATTTATATACCACAACATTACATATAATAAAACACGCACTCGCTGTGGTTGACAACTTCACAAATTACAAATTGTTAGCAAATAATAGATTAACATACATATCAAACATATAAATCTTTTTAACAGGTTAAATACTAATATAGCTATAAAATCTCATTTTAAAAATCTCATTATAAAAAAAAAATAATAAAATAGCATAATATACAGAACAATCGGACAAACAACAGCTCACAAAAATCATATAAATTAAAATCAGCATAGGATCAACATACAAAATAATACATCGAACAGCTACTCCGTCGCCAGTGCCAACAATCAACCGTCCAGACGCCACATTAGTTATCACAGCACACACAAAGACACACACACGCTCCCACACACACACACACACACAGCACGCACACACAGACCTACTACCGTCTGACAAGTCATATCTCAGCTGACGCAAGGGAATTCTACATAATTATTTATTGTATTGTTTAAACAGGTCTGTTTTTAATGCACGTTTAAAGGCAGGTAGACTGGGTGCACTATAGTATAGCAGAGATCAAATGTAAAAAAAATAAAGTGGCAGTAACGCTACATGTAGTTTATTAAATCTAAATCTATGCTTACGAATTTAATTTTGTAGAAAGGGCCTTTTCTATGAAAGTTTCGTTGACCCGCCCTGCAAATATTCGTGACCCTTTGAACCGGATGCACAAAAATGCCTGCATCATTTACAATAAAAAGCCACCCCACCACGAAACATATTCATTCAAACAGATTTTGTAACTCCCCAATTAAACTAATAGTGGTGTCTTCTGTGAACAGGCGTTACTACTTACCAGGGGCCATAATGCTGGAAGAAGATGCTCCTGAGCTATGTGGCATTCTTCTAGCTTTGAATTCTATTGATTTTGGGTGAGTGTGAGCTAAGGTTACATTTCCATGACATTTAATTGCCTGAATGTCTTGTTTCTGTGTATACACAGGCACCACAGTACATTTTATTTTGGAGACATGATGCACATGCTTGATATTAATTTCTGTTGAATAAATTTGTTGTGTGCATGCTTAATGTTTGCATGCCTGTTGTCAGCTCATCAAGGCACTCACTGTAGTTCTTGGTGCAGAGTGGAGAGCTTCTTCTTTTGTATCGTTACTTAATTACTATTAATGTAAAATTGACTTTGAAATGTTTAATTTTGAAGAACTGTAAGGAAAATGTTTCAGTAATGAGATATACCTTTTTAGTTACTTTTTTTTCCTCTAAACAGATATTTTATAGAAACGAACCAGTCAGTTGCAGCTCACTCATTTAGGGCTCTTGATTCCATAGGGTTACATCTGAATGAACGTGAACTTTTTTTCATTGCAGGTTCTGCCTAAAGGGAGAGAACTACGACACAGTGGAATGTCCTCTTGCAATCAGTTACACACCTTTCATGAAGTTCAAGCAGAGGTGGGATTTAGTTCTGTTTCTTATCCATAGCACTGTATTTGGAGAGGACAAAAGCATGCCTCTTTTCTTTTATAAGCCACTCATTTGCAGTTTTGTGCATGTCTTTACTCCTTCAGATAAAGGAATAACTGATGTGTAGTCTGTGAACAAACGCGTTCCGCCGCACTGACTTTAATTGAAAGACACTGATGCAAATTGTCCTTGACAGTTGAGCGCCAGCCAACCAAATACGCCTGGATATGCACGGAGTTCCTTCTCCTCCATCCCCTGTAACACTTGCGACGATCAACCTGTTGATCCCGAGTGTTTACTGGAAGTAGAAGAAGAAATCTAGAGAAAGCAATCTTTTGTTGCCCCCTGCTGTTCTGCTAGATGGGCATGACGCTTAAAAAAAAGACATTGTTTTAGAAGTATGAGAGCATTTTTAAGGTATTTAATAGTGTAACTATTGCGTTCTTTTTCTTTGATGTTCTTTGTGTTTGCATCTTTTCGTTTAGATATTAGTTTTGATTCCATCTTTCACACATATTACCTTCGTCAGCCGTTTGTTGATGGGTGTTTTCAGCGTGGAGGGGATATACAGCGACATCGAAGAGATGCGAGAGTTATCCTGTGGCAGTTCATTGGCTAGCGAGGATGGGATGGACAATGAGCCGTCCGTCTCTGACCCCTGGCCCGATCGCTTCAATGCCCTTCACAAGCGCTACATGACTGCACTGCAACAGAAAGTGAGTGGTCTAGGCATTGATTGGGGAATGGGCGGGGTGAATCCCTATTAATCTGAAAAGCGCAGCTCTTTTTGTTGCTGCATTATGAGTCAAGACTTAGAAACCTATTCATTTTCAAAGACATTGCCTAAAAGAGAAGAACTCGTATGAGTGACACTGGAGATTTGTTTAAGTTCATCATTTTTATATAGGGCTTTTCCAGCGCTGGCCAATACACTTGATCTAACTCAAGGCGGCCGAGGCACCCACCAGCCCGCATGTGCCTAACATAGTTTACATATAACGGATTAGAATACGAAATATCAATTCTTAGTGGTCAATTTGAGCAACAAAAACCCAGTGTCTTTTGTTCTTTATAAAATAACTATACAGATTTTCAGATAAATTTATTGTATTGAAAATGTAAACTCCTTGGAACTGGGCAACTTGAAATTGAATTATTGTTTTCACTGATGTATTGTTTAACAGCGAGTTTATGTTATTTATTTTGTTAATTGATTGATTGATATTGATTGGTTTATGGATTGAGCGATACTTTCCAGAGTTTTCTGGAAGAGCTGGCCGCGTCTCAGGAGAAA
The DNA here is from genome assembly GCA_036898135.1 of Oncomelania hupensis. NCBI lineage: Eukaryota > Metazoa > Mollusca > Gastropoda > Littorinimorpha > Pomatiopsidae > Oncomelania > Oncomelania hupensis. Next base: position 45,147,124 of record CM072525.1, on the reverse strand, counting down.
GCCCTGAAAGCAGCAGCCGCTGCGCAGAGGCAAAGCGTGCAGTTTCAGCGAGAAGCGGCTGAGCAGAAAGAGCAGTATGAGTCTGTAATCATTGAGCTACAGGCTCAAGTGTGAGTATTGATGACGATGATGATAATGTCAGATGATGATGATAATGAAAAAGAACAAGAAAGAGATTACTCTTATATAGCGCACTTATAAGCTCAGAGAGCTTCTCAAAGCGCTGGCCACTACTATCCAGCAATCACAAAATAGTTCGCTGATTATGATGACAGTGACTTGTATGGTGTTTTTCTCCATGAATCCATGCTCTGGGCGCATAGTTACAACACCTATCTGTGCTCACTTGCCATCTTGCTGCTTCACCCAATTAAATGTTGTTTCAATAATTATTGTGGTTGGGATCTGTGTGTACATTAAAATTTAGTTTGGGAGGAGATTGTGAGTCTTATTACGCTTTTTGTTAATGGTACCTTGTCTTGCAACTGCCATTCCTTTTGTTGAGAAGTTGACTTGAATGTACACAGGTATTGCTGACAAATATAGTCCTGAATCTAAAATTGAACATTCGACCCCTTCAGCTCTTATTTTCTCTCTGTAGTGAGTTAACCAAGAAGCCCTTACATTCACACAAACCCCAAAAAGTCACCACCAAAAAAAAAAGGAAAAAAAATTGTATGTCACTTTAAAATGCAATTGTTTTGCAGAGCGCGTATGAAGACAGTGAATGAGTCATTACAGCAGCAGCTTGTGGCATCTCGAAACGCTCGCTTCCACATGGAGGACATGGCCGGCAAGGGAGAGAACAGCGTTGAGTCGTCGCAGTTTGCCGCTGCCATGGCACACAAGCAGGACAGCGATGGGTGAGTTTGCTGCCCCAAGGCAATCAGAAATATCAGAATTTTTAGGAAAACAAAATCTGAATCTGAAGAAAATGTTGGAGACACACTAACGAGTCTAATCTGGAATTATTATACCTACTGATGTTGAGTAATGAGGTCTTGAGATGCTTTAACCCTGCTGCCAAATTTCTTTGGGATGAGAGTTGGAAGTGAGGTCTAGTCGGTGCATGCTCTTTTGCATTCCATCACATGGACTTTAACCCAATGCCACTGTGGCCAGGGTGACCTTCCCTTTATTGAGTTCTCAGCGCAGGGGAAAGAACTCCGCAAAATGTTCATTCCGCAATTCCGGAAAAAAAACAAAAAAATAATTTTTTATAAAATGAAGATTTTCACCTGTTTTAATGTGATGAAAAATAACACCAGATGTTGAATTTTCACACTCTGTGTTTAAAAGGTTGGTACAAAAAATGCACACAAAAAATACAAAGACAACAGTTTCATGTTTTCACATAGTCCGGATTATAACTCCTTTTTGGGGGGGCCATTGTTCAGCACAGAGTTCACAAAACAAGTTATTAAAAGCACAAGGTATGCTGATATTAAAGGAAATAAAATTACAAAAATAGAAGAACACACAAATGAGGAAGAAACTGTGTAATAAAAAAAATATAACTGTAGAAACTATGTCAATTTTCTTTGGACTATTAGTTGGCCTACCTGTCTTCTTTGTTTAGAAGAAAAGACACACGAAGAAGACAGGTAGGCCAACTGATAGTCAAAAGAAACAGAAAGTGGAAACAAACTGTTAGCAACTTTGGTGTCTTCTTTACCATTTACCATTCGAATGTTGACTGTTGTTTATAGTAACTAAGTAAGTCAATGTCCGAATGGATAAAGAAGACACCAAAGTTGCTAACACTGTACAGTGTGTTTCTATTTTCTGTTTCTTTTGATTATCAGTTGGTCTACCTCTCTTCTTCATTTGTCTTTTCTTCTTTCTTTGAGGTAGGCAACCTGCTCAGTTGTGTCTTTGCTGTGTATTTTATTATGTGTTTTAAGAATGTTGATACTGCACTGTATTATGTAATTGGTTGTAGACTGTCATCTATGTATAGGTGAATGTAGAATGTTCTAGTCATGACTCTACCTTTAAAGCACTGCCATTATAATCATGTATAGGCCGTGATATGTATATTTTAAGACCACAGCTTGTGCTGTCATTAGATTATTTTGTGTGTGGGTGTGTGCGCGTGTGTGCTTTCTCTGCGTGAATGTAAAATTATTAGTTATTATTGATGTGGGGTTTAGATTGTGAATGTCTGTATTTGATTGGAATTTAAGGTTGCTGCTGTGCCATTAGACATGAATGTGTCTCTGCTGTTTGTGTATATAAAATGGATATATTGCATGCTCCTTGCGGACGACCAGCCAAAGACAAATTTCTGTATGTGATGAACATCAGACAATAAAGTTATATTGTATTGTATTGTATTGTATTTCTTTTGTTGGGAGTGTCACGAACTGGCTAGTATTAACTCTGCTTATTTTAGCTTGGTTAGTATATATAATATTAGAATTTCAAAGTTAGGAGCAGACGATGAAAGTAATCAAGCGTAGCGGTAGCATACTGCCGATCATACACACAGTGATAGTTGAAGCTGGCTGAGGCCATGACATCATCGTAATTACGAGAGTCGTAAACATTTTAACCAATGGGAGCTTACGCAAAGCGGTTCGAGCCAGTTTGACTGGGTCCAAACCTAGCTTATCTTTGGTCAGTTGGGAGTAATACACCGAAGTGGTAACAGCTAGAAAGCTGGCAGAGAAATCTCTTCACACATAGACCAGGAAGCAGGACTGAAGAATCTTAGAATTCTATCAAGTCACTACGGGCCTGAACTTGTCAAACAGGTAAATGAACACCCTTCTGTTTCATCGTGATATATTTATATTATTGTTGAAATTATGTTTGAAGAATTTGCTATGCATAAATGTGAATTATTAATCCGAATTTGTGTGACCATGTGGAAACGCCGAACACGTGGCGAAACACGACCGGTTGCGCCGCCATGTTGTATGCCGTACGGAACCACTGTTGTTTAACTTATATGTATGTTTGCAGGCCAGTGGCTGTACCACTGAATGTTTATAATATTATTAATTCTGTATGTGTATAGTTAGACACGATTGATATTTATGTATGTATAGGAATTTAGAGTGAGATTCCAGTGGAACCCGGAAGTAGCAGAATGTTCGTCGCTTATGTATAGAGATGTGGAGCTATCACTGAGGGCTACTTGGCTTTCAGTGAGACGCTCTGCACAAACCGATTATTCAGGGTTGTGCAGAATTTCGTCTCTTATATTACAGACGAGCAGGCGAGCTATCCTGAGCTATCCTGTGAACCCCACTCCACAGAAACAAGTTGGCGGAGTATCCTCTACCGCACAAGACGGAAAGAGCTACCCGGAAAAACACCCTGTCAGACCCCACAGCGTGGCAAGGGAACCCAACTACACAACTACCCAGGTGCACCAGAAGCTACCTCACAGAAGGACTTCGACCGCACCACCCGCCAGTTAAGTGTGATCTTCAACGTGCACTTAAACTGATCAAACCAGGACCACAGTAGTCCAACTCTTCAGAAACTATAAAACGGACCACAGTAGTCCAAATCTACATGAGATATAATAGCAAGTGCCCGAGGAAGATATAACAGCTGCCTAGACTATCAGCGATCGAACTATTAGCATCGAAAGAGACTTTTTAAGTTAGATTAGTACTTGGAGAATCTTGTATAGAGTAGAAGAATTAAATGTGTGATTTTAACTGTTATCAAGTGGCTGGACTACATATGATTCATAGCCGTGTGAAAGCTAGTGTGACAGTAATCTTTTACCATTTTTCTATCTATTTCTGTACCCCAACCTTAACACAGAACGAGCTAAACAAATAAATTTATTAAAGTAATTCATAGGGTGACGTACTAGCAGTTCCCACCGAATAAACGTGAGGGTCCATAATTCCATTGTGCAGAGCCCATAAACCCCACGTGACACTTTAATTGGCGAGCCTAGCCAGGATCTGTGTATAATAGGAATTGGGTATAACCGGATCTAGGTACAATAAAATTAGATAACAGTAGAGGTAGAATAACTTAGTGTAAGGGTATAACACTGATCAGTTTTGGTGCACTGTTCTTTAGTTAAAAACTTTTTTGCTTCAAATATTTTTGTGCCTGTATGTTGCATTGTTCTTTTGCAGGTTTTGCTTAAGTAACTGTTGTATGCCATTTGACTCTTGTTTTATTCTATTATTGATTGCGAATTTTATGGTCTTTGCATTGTTTTTATTGACTCGCAATATTGCTAGTGTTTTGGTATTCCACGTGATTCAGAGGTTGTTCATAGACACGTTTGGCAATGTCGGACCCAGTGGCCTTGAGATTGCGCTTCAAAGAATTAGGGGAAGCTTTACACTTAGCAGGGGGAGACCTAATTGCGTATATCAATGCAGAGGTAGAGAAACAGGAGGCTAAGGCAGAGAGAGCAGCAGAAAGGGAGGCGAAGAAACTAGCCTTAGAAGCAGAGCAGAAGAAACTAGCCTTAGAAGCTGAGCAAAAGAAACTAGCATTAGAAGCAGAGCAGAAGAAATTAGAAGCAGAGCAGAAGAAATTAGAGGCAGAGAGAGAAACGAGGAAATTAGAGCTAGAGGCAGAAAGAGAACAGAAGAAGGCAGCATTAGCAGCAGAGAGAGAAGCAGAAAGTAGGAGATGGGAGTATGAGCGGGCAGAAAAAGAAAAAGAGAGGGAAGAAAAGGAAAAAGAAAGACAGCATGAGTTAGAGCTAAGAAGATTGGGATCAGGAGCTTCAAGTTCTTCCTCAACCCCTCCCCACTCAGATCAGCTAGAGGTAGCATCCAACCCTGTACAAGGAATGTCATTTCCACTGGGAACATTCAATGAGAGAGAAGAAGGTCTAGATCTCTATCTGACTAGGTTTGAGCGCCTAGCAACAGAGTATAAGCTAGATCCCACTCATTGGTCTTTTAAGCTTAGTCAAGGGCTTAGAGGAAAGGCTTATGACATCTACAGTAAGCTACCGACTGACAGAGTGACTGACTATCACAAGGTAAAAGAGGCACTCCTAACAGGATTCGAACTGACAGGAGAATGCTACCGGCAAAAGTTCCGCACCAATCGGAGAGTGAAAGGAGAGAGCTATGCGCAGTTCGCGGATCGGTTGTCCACAACGCTGGATAAGTGGATTAGCCAGTCAGCCACGGCTAAAACGTATGATGGACTGACAGAACTGTTAGTATGGGAACAGCTACGGGAAACCATGACCCCCGAGCTGAGAACATTCTCAGTAGAGCAGGGCGCGGAAAGACTGGAAGATCTGGTCAAGGTCGCAGATAGGTACGTGGCCGCCCACGGAGAAGCCAAGAGCTTCAGGCGAGACCTAAAGCCTAACGGGAAAGAGACACAGAAACGAAGCCCTAACCGGGAGGAGCGCACTGCGAATAAGCCGAATAACCCCAGACCTGGGCAAAATAAAGGACCCAACACGGAATTCGGGAAAAGAGGTCCCGCAGAACAGAGACGGTATTGCTCGTTCTGCAACAGAAACAATCACTCCACCGCAGAATGTTTCAAGTTGGCCGCACAACGTAGGGAAGAGCGCGAAAGCCGGCCAGCACACAGAGTTCTAACTCAAAGCAGCGGTAACCAGCCACACACGATCGGAGATCACCCATCGGTGACAGACACGGTCAAGGTCAACGGAAAAGAAGCGAACTGTCTGTATGACACAGGTCTATCATACGACGCGATAGTTAGCGAATCTCTTGTATCGCGCGCGGACTTGACAGACAAGACAGTCGAACTACAAGGAGCAGACTTGACGAAACCGACGACTACTTGCCCAATAGCTTGGATCGAAGTAGAGAGTAGGTACGTCACAGGACGAATCCAAGCAGCTGTTTTACAGAAACCCCTGTATGATCTAGTGCTAGGTTGTAGGTATGTGTTTTTAGGTACGCCCCCTAAAACTGTAGAGATAGCTGCAGTGCAAACCAGGGCCCAAGCTAAAACCCAACCACCCCAGCCCGAGTTCGCTCCGAACCCAGGACTCGAAGAGATCAAAACAGCACAGAAAGAAGACACCTCGATAGCGAAGTGCTTCCAGAAGCTACCCAAGGCGCACACACCCCCGCACAAGGGAGACTTCTACATGGAAGAGGGAGTTCTACATCGACAAGGAGATGGAGATCACACCCAACTAGTACTACCATCCACCCTTCGAGCCCAAGTACTAGAACTAGGCCACAGCATGCCACTCAGCGGACACATGGGAATTGGAGCCACAGTGCAGAGAATCAGCGCACACTACTATTGGCCAGGAATCACGGAGGATGTCAAGCGCTACGTGAAATCTTGCCACCAATGTCAACGATATTCCCCGCGACATCACACCGTACCAGTTACCTTAGGACCATCAGTAGTAGTCGGCGTGCCATTCCAGCAAGTCTCAGTAGACATAGTCGGACCACTGCCCATGACCAAGAAGCGGAACAGATTTCTACTCACACTCGTCGACGCATGTACGATGTGGTGCGAAGCAGTCCCGTTGCCAGCGATCGACACCAAGAAGATCGCAGATGCACTCATCGCCATCTTTACCAGAGTCGGATTCCCGGACAGCATTAGAACGGACAACGGATCTCAGTTCACCGGACGCCTGATGCAAGACGTGTTCGAGTTGATACAAGTTCATCACATTCGCACACCACCATACCACCCCGCCAGCAACGGACAAGTAGAAAGACTGAATGGAACCCTTCTCACCATCCTCAGGAAAGTCGCCGACGACAATCCAGAAGCGTGGGACACCTACGTGAATGCGGCACTGTTCGCATACCGAGAAACGCCCCATGCAGCCACCGGCTACACCCCGTCAACATTGCTATTCGGCAGACCGCTAGCAGGACCGCTAGAAGCCCTACGCAGAAGTTGGACGGAAGCCAAGATAGACGACACACCAAGAGGTGCCACCAAGTACGTCGCAGACCTGCAGGAAACCCTCAAAGCAACGTGGAAGAAAGCTGGTGAAGCACTGAAGAAGGCAAGAGCCCGTCAGGCGAAGTACTACAACCGCCACGCGAAGGACAGAGAACTGCAAGTCGGCGATCAAGTGCTACTCTTACTTCCAAGTGGAACCAACAAGCTGGACATCGCTTGGAGAGGACCGTACCGGGTGACTGCCAAGAAATCCAAGACAGTCTACCAAGTAGAGGTGAACGGGAGAGCCCGATACCACCACATCAATCTCCTCAAGAAGTATACGGACAGACCAGCGACCCCCAGCACTCACAACTTGTTAGCCATCGCCATCGCGGAAGAAGGAGAAAGCATGGAGACCAATGCAGTAGAGTATCCCCTGCACTCCAAAGAAACCTACAAAGACGTGATACTCAACGGAGACCTAGCCGCTAAACAGCAACAGCAAGTACTACAGGTCATTCGACAACATCAGACTGTGCTAACAGACCGACCAGGGAGGACAGACCTCGTCGAAGTAACCTTAACGGTGACCGACCCAACACCCGTCCGCCAGAAGCTCTACCCGATGCCACTGTCTCAGCAGCGAGCCATCAAGGAAGAGATAGACACCTTACTGGCAGCCGGAATCATCTCAGAGTCTACTTCACCCTACAGCGCAGGCACGGTATTGTTGCGAAAACCCAACGGAGAGCATCGACTGTGCATCGACTTCAGACTGTTGAATGCCGTAACGCAGTTCCAGCCAGAGCCACTCCCGGACCAGACAGACCTATTTGCCAAGCTACAGCGAGCGAAGTATTTCTCACGCATCGACCTCAGCAAAGGATACTACCAGATACCCGTGCAACCGCAAGTCCGAAAGTACCTAGCTTTCAGCACTATGGAAGGACACTTCGAATTCAACGTGCTTCCATTCGGACTCCACAACGCACCCAGCATCTTCAGCGCCATGATGCGAAAACTCCTGGCACCCCTGAGCAGCGAGCACCTACACTCGTTTATGGACGACATCCTCATCGCAACACCTACGTGGGAGGAACATGTCACGCTCCTACAACAACTACTCGCCCGCCTCAGAGACACGGGATTGACGGCAAGACCCACCAAATGTCAGATTGGATTCACAGAACTAGAATTTCTGGGACACACCATCAGTCAAGGAAGCCTGCGACCGGTAGAAAAGACAGTGAAACGCCTACTCGACGCTCCTAGGCCCAAGACAAAGAAGGAAGTGCAGTCATTTCTAGGACTCTGCGGCTTCTACCAGAAGTTCATCCCCAACTACAACAGCATCGCCGTGCCACTGACAAATGGAACCCGGAAAATCGCCCCGGACAAAGTAGTTTGGACAGCGGAATGTGAGACAGCCTTCCAAACACTCAAGGACAGAATGACATCGGCGCCAGTACTCCACCTACCCGATTTGACTCAGCCATTCGTTCTTCGCACCGACGCAAGCGACTTAGGCCTCGGAGCAGTACTGCTACAGCGCGACCCCAAGAATGCAGAGACGCTATTCCCTGTCGCCTACGCCAGCAGAAAATTGAGACCCGCCGAGACCCACTACGCCACGTCGGAGAAAGAATGTCTTGGACTAGTCTGGGCCATACAGAAGTTCCAACTCTACCTGTATGGGACCCACTTCACAGTTCAGGTGGACCACCAACCACTATCGTTCCTGGCAGCCTCCAAATCTTTGAACTCTCGCCTGATGCGATGGGCACTCACCCTTCAGGCGTACTCATTCCAGATCGAGTACATCCCCGGCAAAGAGAACCACGGAGCCGACTACCTCAGTCGCCATCTCGTGGAGGACACAGCAGCTGTCGCCCACCCAACACAACTAAGGGCCACAGCACCAGAATTCGTCCCCGCCCAGTAATACCCTGTCACTAGTGTCCATAGCTACCTGGCACAGCATTGCAGCTCAGGTAGAGCAACTTAAGTAGTTTGTAAATAGGACCCTAGGATAGTGCAGTGTTAAACTAGGCTCTGTAGTAGAAAAAGGTCGAATCCAGTAGTCATCGCCTTTTTTCAGTTGAGGGAGCCTGTCACGAACTGGCTAGTATTAACTCTGCTTATTTTAGCTTGGTTAGTATATATAATATTAGAATTTCAAAGTTAGGAGCAGACGATGAAAGTAATCAAGCGTAGCGGTAGCATACTGCCGATCATACACACAGTGATAGTTGAAGCTGGCTGAGGCCATGACATCATCGTAATTACGAGAGTCGTAAACATTTTAACCAATGGGAGCTTACGCAAAGCGGTTCGAGCCAGTTTGACTGGGTCCAAACCTAGCTTATCTTTGGTCAGTTGGGAGTAATACACCGAAGTGGTAACAGCTAGAAAGCTGGCAGAGAAATCTCTTCACACATAGACCAGGAAGCAGGACTGAAGAATCTTAGAATTCTATCAAGTCACTACGGGCCTGAACTTGTCAAACAGGTAAATGAACACCCTTCTGTTTCATCGTGATATATTTATATTATTGTTGAAATTATGTTTGAAGAATTTGCTATGCATAAATGTGAATTATTAATCCGAATTTGTGTGACCATGTGGAAACGCCGAACACGTGGCGAAACACGACCGGTTGCGCCGCCATGTTGTATGCCGTACGGAACCACTGTTGTTTAACTTATATGTATGTTTGCAGGCCAGTGGCTGTACCACTGAATGTTTATAATATTATTAATTCTGTATGTGTATAGTTAGACACGATTGATATTTATGTATGTATAGGAATTTAGAGTGAGATTCCAGTGGAACCCGGAAGTAGCAGAATGTTCGTCGCTTATGTATAGAGATGTGGAGCTATCACTGAGGGCTACTTGGCTTTCAGTGAGACGCTCTGCACAAACCGATTATTCAGGGTTGTGCAGAATTTCGTCTCTTATATTACAGACGAGCAGGCGAGCTATCCCGAGCTATCCTGTGAACCCCACTCCACAGAAACAAGTTGGCGGAGTATCCTCTACCGCACAAGACGGAAAGAGCTACCCGGAAAAACACCCTGTCAGACCCCACAGCGTGGCAAGGGAACCCAACTACACAACTACCCAGGTGCACCAGAAGCTACCTCACAGAAGGACTTCGACCGCACCACCCGCCAGTTAAGTGTGATCTTCAACGTGCACTTAAACTGATCAAACCAGGACCACAGTAGTCCAACTCTTCAGAAACTATAAAACGGACCACAGTAGTCCAAATCTACATGAGATATAATAGCAAGTGCCCGAGGAAGATATAACAGCTGCCTAGACTATCAGCGATCGAACTATTAGCATCGAAAGAGACTTTTTAAGTTAGATTAGTACTTGGAGAATCTTGTATAGAGTAGAAGAATTAAATGTGTGATTTTAACTGTTATCAAGTGGCTGGACTACATATGATTCATAGCCGTGTGAAAGCTAGTGTGACAGTAATCTTTTACCATTTTTCTATCTATTTCTGTACCCCAACCTTAACACAGAACGAGCTAAACAAATAAATTTATTAAAGTAATTCATAGGGTGACGTACTAGCAGTTCCCACCGAATAAACGTGAGGGTCCATAATTCCATTGTGCAGAGCCCATAAACCCCACGTGACAGGGAGCGGCAACATTTGGCAACTGATCTGAATCACTTTCTTCAGAACTCTCAGCACTGACTGACAGATCATCTGTCGGTCAGTTCTGTGACGTCTGCTTATTGTCAAAATTGTCAAAACCAAGGCGATTTGGGGTTACTGCTAAATCCAAGTCAGCATCAGACACCCCTCCTTTCATAATTTCTTCTAGTGTAAAGCCCACAATGTCATTATCATCGTCATTTTCACTGATAATCAAACACCATATCTTCCTCATCCATTTTTGTGACACGAAAAATTGAGCCCAAAACTTGATGGTTTCAAATTAATCACCATGAAAAGACTAACACCTATTGCATTGTGTAGATCTAGCGAAAAAGTAAACCGGAAATGGAAGGTTTTTTTTTTCCGGGATAAATTTAAAAGCAATGCATTGTGGTTGACCTGTTGCTAGGCAGTTCGCGGAATGGAACGAGCCTCGCGAGTGGCAAAGGGTTACAGATCCTGATGCTCAGTCCTAGACAGGTGAATGCCAAGTACACAAATACACCCAGCACGCATAAGGTCCATTTTTCCCCATCCCTGGTCGCTAGGATTGTGCTCAGTTGTCTTGGCGTTAGACCATGCGCCAAAAAGCAGCATGTGGGCGGCTTGATTAGATCCTGTATCGGTCAGTGCCTTGAGCAGCTCTTGATCCAGAAAAAGCGCTATATAAGAACGATTTAAAAAATAAAATAAAGTTTGTAATTTCCTTGTCCTTGTTTCAGACAAAGCTTGACCAGTTCCTACGAGCGTGGCAGCAGCAGCAAGGCAGCTGGGGGTGATACACGGAGTTTGGCATCTGCCATGTCAGAAAGCTCCATGGAAACCACAGAAACTGGGCTGAAGGACAGGAGAGGAGGAGAAGACAACCAGAGTATGATGCCCTTGACCGGCTCACTGGCTGACCTTCACCTTGACCTTGAGCAAGGGTCCAGCAACAATGAAGTGGTCGGGAGCGAGTCGTCCAGAACTATGTCTAGGTCATCTTCCACCATAGCCAACCCTGAGCAGTCCACGCCAGCGGTGTCGATTAACTCCAGCGCCTACACCCTCACGTTCTTGGAAGGTGGAGATTTCGCTGGCAATAGTGACGACGATAACGTTCATTTCAGATCTGACACCGCTCGCCACGAAGACCCTCCCACCCCTGTTGGTGATCAGCCTTCTCAGATCCCAGTGGAAGGAACCCTGCCCGCTGCCACACAGTTACCTCCCCCTGGAGCTGAAAGGGATTCATCGCCAGAAGTCCTGCGCAAGGGATCTGATAACGGAAGCGATGACGGCAAGATTTCAGAACCAGAAATTCTGGCTGCAGACAGCGGGGCTAGCGCAGACATGACTTCTGCAGAGATTGACAAAGATACCTCAGATGCTGAAGTCGTGAGCCAGGGTCATGAAGAGTATGCAGAAGCTCAGAAAGAGGTTGATGGTGAGAAAGAAGCTGAAGATCAGAAAGAGGCTGAAGTCAGTGAAGGAAAGAAAGAGCACATCACTAGCGAGGAAGACCTATCTGATCCTGAAGTTCTGACCAAAGAAGAAGAAAGCTCCAACGACGGTGAACCCTCACCGCCTGGTGATAAGGACAATGACGGTGGTGCCACGAGTGGTGAAGCGGTGAGTGCTGGTAACAAGAATGGGAAGTCGCCGGTGGAAGGGGAGACAACGAGTGACAGTGGAAGCTCTGACGGAAACAAGGCTGCTTGGGATATGTTGAGCGATGCCGACCATGATAGTAACTAAAAGTGATCTCAAAAGGCGGAGTTTGTTTGGGTTTTTTAAAACTCTCTCTGTGATTTTGGCGTTAAGTATAAATTGTCTCCCTTTCCACATTGTAGCACTTTCTTGACTTCTCTGCTACCCTATTGCTTTCCTCATCCAACACCCTCCACTTATCATTGCCAAGTCTTCTTGAACACCTGAAGTTGTGGGGTCAGCCACTCTTTGATTTTTTAGAATGTATCTTTTCTAGAAGAAGAATTCAGAAGCATCTTTCATGCATGCGCCATTTCCATCTTTCTTCCATCCCCTGCTCCAGGACAAGGAGATTACTACATTTGTGAAATAATCATAAGCCTGGAACAGTCCAAAAAATTATATTTGTGGACTATTTTTTCCAATAGGGAATAATTTTTATTTTTACAGTTGTGGATAAATACATTTGCAGTGAAGAGCTACAAGTGAAAGCTCTGCTTTTTGAAGACACTGTTTGGAAACTATTGCGTAATGTAAGTGAAGGGATATCTACTAGCTCCCTTTCTAGTTTACTTTATTTTATTTGGAAGTTTGAGTTTATCAAAAATAAATCCAAGACTCGAACAATATACTAAATCTTGGTAAAAATCCTACTGATCATGTCTTCTGTAATTTGAACTTTCATTAATTGGGCTTATTTATTATTATTTATTATTATTATTATTATTATTATTATTATTATTATTATTATTATTATTATTATTATTATTATTATTAATAATAATATTATTATTATTATTATTATTGCACTGTTTTTCTCAGCAAATTCTTCGGTGAACGAAGAAATAAATTGGTATTGTCAAAATGTGAATGACGATGAAATCAGATTGCTTTTATTTTATATTTGTCATTTTGTGTTGTGAGCTTGAATCTTTACCCCCATTCCACACATTCGTTCTAGCTTCTGTTCCCGTATCTACCAAGCAAGGGCATGAGAATGAGTGGGATCAGGAGGGGATCTTAATGGAACCCAAATGGTGGTTAACAGAACTCCTTTGAAGGGTTGGGACGGGTAAGTTTGGGCTGCATGGTCAAAATTGTAGCCATTCCCCGCCTGTTCTAAATCAATGGTAATGGAAACCTAACACATCGTTAATGGCACTCATTGTAGCCATTCCCCGCCCCTTCTAAATCAATGGTAATGGAACCCTAATGGCACTCATGGATCGTTAACGGAACTTAACGCAATGGTAATGCAACATCAGAAGTGAGCGGCTACCACAGCACTGACACTCTTATGCCGTTCCCATACTGATCCACAAATGTCCTGATCTGTTCCAATCTCAAAGCCAATTTTCTAACATTTGCATAGCATTTTTATGACTGTTTAAATTGCATTCTGATATCGTCCAAACCATTAACAGAACGCTATTGGAGCGCAACGATGACAAAAACGGCCGTGTGCACAGCGTCTTATAGTAGTGGCAGTCGTCCTCAACGGACACTATAAGGGATGTGGAATGAGGGATGTTTGATTTGTTTTCATTTGAGTTAAACCACGTAATTGCTCTTGATCTCTGTCCATTGTGATTATTATGTAACATTTTCTTGTGATTTGATAACAACAAGAAATAAAAGGACATTCAGGCTTTTAACCATGCACAGTGAAATCGTAACTTTCAGCAGGCAGTTTTGCCAATGATAAAGATTGATAGTGTTGATGATGATGAGAGGATGTCATCCATGCCACTGCGCGTATATATAAATAAAAATATATTACACACTTCTCATAAAATGTATAGAGCCTGCATTCGAGATATTGCAGCATTTCAGGTTTCAAAGCAATTTTATATTGTCACAGATTCCGCTGTGTTCATGTTTTTACTTATGTGAAAATGCATTCTTACCGCTTAGCACAAATATATGTACTGAACTTGAGTGGTGTTTCTGTTTGTTAGTCTTTGAACATTAAAAAAAGAAGCAAACAAGAAACATTGCGACTGGCATGCTGTGGCATGCTGCATGTCGTATTATACCAATAATGTATACGCCGATTGAGATTAGGATGCTTTTCTGTGCTGGAAATCTTTGATCAAAAATACATTGTGACTGGTTCAATATGTTATGCACAGGGTTAGGTTTCAGATGCTTTGTTGGTTATCTTTGATCAAATGAGATTATCATTATTCCATATGTTCTAAACCTGGTAATCTATGAATATGACTTATGGAATCCTGATATCATGGGAACAAACATTTTAATGTAAAAAACATGAATTATGACTTTAGGGCTTAGTATATGCTGTGGCTTAGAACTGACACTTTTGCATCTCTCTCTATAGTAACAGTGAAATGCCGCTGTAATGTTTCCAGGCCATGATATATCATTTATACCTTTCGGGACCAGCACCATTGTGATCAGTTAAAACAATGGTGAACAATGTTTTGTTAATGTTTGTTCATTTGTTTGCCTTTAAATTGTACTTGGCATCGACAGAGTCCAATTGAAATCCTTGACCCTACTTCAAAGTTCTATTTTTCAGGGTTGCTGTATGTAGTAATGATAATTATGGTAATAAATGAAACACGTATGTGTGCATGCCTATCTCAGCGATTTTGGGGTGCGTTAAGTATTAGGAATTATATTTTTAAGTGTACATCATTTTTGTTTCATGATAACCTCCATCCCTTCCATGTCTATCCCCACCATTATTGTATTGCTATATACAGCATTACAGGTCTTTTGAGACTACTAATATTGCTGATGTAATTACACATGGTTTGAGATTTATCATTGATAACTATTGTTAAAGTATGTTACTTTATTAGTGCCATTAAAATGCTTAATTGCTATTTTGTTTAATGTTCAAGGCTTCCAGCAGTGAATATATAAAATGTCCAGGAGTCTTTTTTTATATTGTTATTTCTCTGTTTTAATGGCTAATTTTGTGTGTGTTAAGTTTAATGTGTTAATTTTTGTCTTTTTTTCTTTAAAATACGCTTTTCTCATTTAATTTAATTTACTGCTTTCAATGTCATAACGAGCTTGAAACATTTAAATTGGATGTGTCCAGACTTGCGTAATTATGCAGTTGTTGGTGGACGGAATTTTAATTTGACTAGACGAGGCAATTATGTTTGTTAGGCCAACAAAACATGTGCATTAAGCACCTGAATTATGCCCCCCTTATCATGACAAAAAACTATTGAGGCATCGCCTTATATTGTAAAAGTTAATATTGAAGACCTTACAAGTAAGCTTCCTTTAATGGTATTAAATGTTGAATTATCATTTTATTATTAGCTGTTAACATTTATTTAAACATCTTTGCTGCAGTTTTTATTAAGTACTGTATTAATCCTATAGCTCCGTCACATTAATTGATATAAACATAAGCGTGTGTTATATTTATGATTTCTTCTTGTTGCATTTTCTACACACTACAACATATTTTCATTTTGCCCACTTTGGTTATAACATTTTTTTTGACCTTTCATTAGTGTGAGTTTTTTTTTTCTTATGTTGATTTTGCTTGCTTTTTTTAAATTTATATTTATTGTTAGGTTAAAAGATTATACACTTACTGACAGGGTTTTGAAAAAATTCTGCTGCCATGTGATCACTCTTTTCCCCCTAACGGGGTGCCGGGGGTTTCAGTATATATCGTCGTCCGGAAATACAAGTGTCGTAACTCAAAAAACCCAACTTTTCAGGAGACGAAAAAAACTGATTATTTTCGTCCCCGTTGATCAAATTGAGTCAAACTTTCGTACATTAGATCTGTTCGACGAGATACATGACCCGGTTATTTTTTCTTTAGGGAAAAATATGTCTTTCTATGTATTCTCAACAATGTGTCGATTTTTTTCCAAAATGACGGAAATACAAGTGTCGTATGTCGACTTACGACTATTGTATTTTGAATTAGGTGAAATAAAATTGACGTAAGTCGACTTACGACACTTGTATCCGGATTGAGATGAAAACTCTTATCAGGAATTGCAAGTTACGACATTTGTATTGCAGAAGTTTAGTGATAGATGCGTTGCCACCGTTTAGTTTTCTTTTCTAATTACAGTTATGAAGTATGGTTATTGTTTGCCGTTGCTTTGTTTTGTGCATTAGTATTTGTGTGAAGCGGGGTGAGTGAGAGAGAGGAGGAGAAGAAGAAGAAAAAGAAGAAGAAAAAGAAGAAGAAGAAGAAGAAGAAGAAGAAGAAGAAGAAGAAGAAGAAGAAACAATAACAAAAGCAACAACAAAATTATGATGGAGAAAAGGATTGAGAGAGAAAAGGAGAAGGGGGAGGGAGAGAGAGAGAGGGAGAGAGAGGGAGGGAGGAAGAGAGAGAAATGGAGGGGGGAGGGGAGGAGGGCATTGCAGTTGAAACACTTTATGTAAATCGATAGTGTAAATCAGCAACACCACTTTATTAAGGCACCGATCATCGTTCTCTGGCTCATTAAACAATTTAAAACAAAAATCAAATTTTAATATACTTTCATTGAGTCCCCAATAAACATAAAACCACTGTGCATGTGCCCTTCAGAGTCCCTTTCGATTTCAACATCAAGACAAGTTATATCTCGTGGGGCAATGATTTAAAGAAGGTGTGATGAGACTTTGGGATGATGCAGCTTTGACACAGATTGCTTAGGTCTTCATACTTTTCCTTGCTGATGGGATATGGGGTCGTCGACACATTTTGCAGTTCAATCTCGGCAGGGTTGGGAATATTGTGTGCTGCTCTGACTTTTTGTACCAGGTTAAGCTGACAGTGGGACCAGTATAGTCGTACCCGATGAAGACCAGGTTGGGTTCTTCAGAGGTAAGCAGAAAGCGTTTTATGTCTAGCCATCTCACCTTCTCCTTCTGGGTGTCAAGCTGAAAATTATTTTTCAACAAGCTTGCAACTTTCTTGAAATCGAAAAAATCTGATTGGACAAGCTCCTCAACGATGTACGACGGTGCGTGGCGTTTCGCTGTCTTCATAGTCTGAGCCCACTGGCTGGTTGTGTACACGGAAATGTTTTTGCTCCTTCGTTCAATCACGGAATGCATGCTATCCACTTCATTCTGACTATGACCAGATACAAAAAAGATGTGCTGTATTTCTGCCAGCTCACACTTTTGCAACGCATACCACAGCATGGACAGAAAGTTTCTGTTTCGATTTTGACCCCCACAACTATCAGAGAACAAAATGACCTTTTTAATTCCCTCTTTGTGAATGCGTTGGAGATACCTGTAAACGCAGCTCCCAATTTCATTAGAGCCCCGGAGCGCTGTCGTCTCAGACCATACGTTGCAGTATCCTTGACCGTTCCGGTAATCATAGATGGTCAAGTTGTAGGTGTTCAGTTTTCGTTTGTAATACAAACAAGATTCTGCACTATGAGGTGTGGGTAACACTTCCTCGAGGTCAAACACAGCTGCTGCCATTGATGGGTCTCGTTTGACTTGTTCTTTTGTTGCATCTTTCACCTTTCTACTTTCTTCCTTTAGCTGGATGTGCTTTTCATACTCGCCGTCGTCTTCCATGAAGTAACCGTTGTCATGGGCGGAGCACAAATCGCACCTGTCGTTCAAGGGCCTCAAAAAACCTACGTTGAACTCTCGGTTGAAAACATTTCTGTATGTTGTTTCACTGGCAGGCGTCTTGCATCCTTCTTTTTGGCGTTTTTCAACGTACAACGAATGCATCTTTAGCAGACTCAAAGAGCTCTCTAAGTATTCTCTTGTTGACTCTTTTCGACTGTAGTGGCTTTCGACTCGCGGAAAGCTATGTGTTTCTTGATTTCTTCTCGCTCAGTGCAGTTCGCTTTGCTTCTCTGCGCCCTCTCGTTTCCTTCTCACTCGTACCCAGACAATTCATCTTTGTCAAAGCTGTGACGACGACGCGTTCTGATACGTCTAAAGTGTCCAAAAGCATTCGTTTACAAACTGGAATCATTCTCTCGTCAACAAGCAGGCAGTACTGATACGAACACCCTCTTCTGGAACAGGATTTGGAGTGTGCGGTTTTTTTGTCGACTTTTCGCACGGATTTGCAGAGATACTCTCTCTGCCGTGTGAGACAACCCAGTTTCCAGAAATTGTGAAAAATTTTCTCTCTGTCACCCTCTGAGATTTTCATTCGGCACTTATTTCTACACCTATCTCCACAGCCGGACTTGAGCTCTCTCTTTCTTTGGACCTTCCCTACCCTTGAGACGTAAGACTGTCCACTATCTCTTAAACGTTTCCTCTGGCCGATTTTCCAGGAACCCTTGTCTCGGAGTCTTTTCCTTGATTGCCTTGGCTTATCCTGGGCGGGCAAGGGGCATGGGCTTGTTAATGTGGAATCCCCTGCACTGAGTGAGCCTACTGAAGTATTGCAGACTTCGTCGTTGCAAATTGCTTCTCTACTCACTTCTGCCATTGGCCTGCTTTGAGCAACGTCATCAAGGCGGTCGTCACAAAATCATCTCTGATGATGACGATGAACAGTCTAGCTCTTCTTTCGATGGAACATACTCATCGTCGCCGTCGCTCAGTCCTTCGGTAGAATCCTTCTTCTCCATCTGTGCAAGTGGCAAGTCTTTGAGCGTTGTAGTTTCAAGATCCATTGCACGGAACGAATCGGCATTCCTAAGGCGAATCCTAAGGCTTTCAAGAGGGATGTCATCTTCTTCTGACCGTCTAAGTTGAATGAGAGGTATATCTTCATCTTCCTCAAAACGTTTGAGTTGGATAAGGGGAATGTCTTCATCATTATCTTTCGTCTTTTTGAGTGGGATCAGAGGAATGTCTTCACCATCATCATCGTCCGTCTGTTTGAGGGGCATGTCTTCATCATCATCATCATCATCATCATCATCATCATCATCATCATCATCATCATCATCATCATCATCGTCGTCGTCGTCGTCTGACTGTGAAAGATCTCTGAGTGTAGTGGGGTCATTGTCACAATTATTTAACACACTTCCCTCATGCTTTTCAGCAGTCGTTCCCGTCATCTCAACACAAGCACGGACATTCGCTACCTCAAACAGTCGTACAGGTGTCCATCCCAAGGGACAAACACAGAGCATGGACGAATGTCATCAAGTCATGCACGCCATTATGCTTTGTTACACAAGAAAGGCCGTCTGGGTGGCACAACCCAATCTCATACCTGCAATGCGAATCAAAAATGTAAAAGGTTGACATGACTTTTATGATGGCAATAGTAGAAATGTAGAGAAAATATCGAATACATTAGTCGTATGTGAAGAGCAAAAGCAATGGATCTGTCCAGATTCGCAATACAAAAGTGGTAAGTCGAGATACGACACTTGTATTTGCGACGTTACGAGCAAAAATCCCGACACAATCGTCGTAACTCGACTTACGACAGTTGTATTTCCGCATAATATTTAGTGGGTTGACTTACTGCTAATGTATTTTGGTAATAACGGTCACATTTGGAGGAGATGGGGTCTAAGATTCTCACAGAACATGCGCCTTGGCCCCCCGATGCTGCATGCCAAAAATCTCAAAAACGCCAAAAATCGAGTTACGACACTTGTATTTCCGGACGACGATATAGTTTCCCCACTTTCTGGAAATTTAGTGCTTTAAATTCCCACTGTCACTGTCTTTCTCCTTTGTTCTTTCTCATTCCTATTGTGTTCTATCAATCTACTATACTATCTTCTTCGCTAGACCAGTCACTTACCTTTTTTCTTGAAAACTCTTCCGGGACAAAACTCCTCATTTGTGTGTGAGGTCTGTTGGATCAGCTTGGGAATATTGGATGCTTTTAGCCAAATGGTCACTGGGGCTTCCTATGATGTTATTATTTGGCAATGTAGGCATTTTATATGTATGTGTTTTGTTGATATTGTATAATGATGTTTGTATTCTATTTTGTTTTTGTAAAGTGACCAGCTGGTAGATTGCCTTCAATGTTACCACTAGGGTTGTTTCAGCAGATCTTTTATGCGGAGCAGGGGTGAGTCATCTTTCACTTCTCTGATCCTGTTTTGGCTGGGAAGAGTCCGTTGGACCTAAAGCAATAACCATGTAATGTAATGTGATCACTCTGTAATTTATTATTATTATTATTAGTAGTAGTAGTAGTAGTAGTAGTAGTAGTAATAGTAGTAGTAGTAGTAGTAGTAGTAGTAGTAGTAGTAGTAGTAGTATATAATGCTTTTCCAGCTCAAGAGCTGCTCAATGCTCAAGGGATAATTATGTTGGAATATGTAGTTTTAAAAAACTGTATTGTATTCTGATCAAAACAGCTACTCCAACCACATTTGTAATTGCAAATATTATTAAAACAATTATGTTGCTTACTAAAAACTTGCTCAGTTTGACTGCGTGCAATAATTATTTATTATTTTTTTGATAAACTAATTTTTAAAAAACAGTCAAGCATTTGGTGCAATTTTAGTTTCTTTTTGTATTTTACAATGTAACGTTGCAGTCAGTATCTTTGCTCTTCCATAAATTATTTTTAAAATTTTAGTTGTATTTGATAAATTTGATTTTATGTTCTAATAAATAATGAATTAGGGTGTTTGTATTTTTTTTTGTTTTTTTTTTTTGTTGGGAATTTGATAAATCTGATTTTCTCTTCTAATAAAATAATTATTGTTTGTTTTTTCTCTCTTATACATGTATTTGGCTGAACCAGATTTGATTGTGTGTATTGAACATCCAGGTTAATTATTTTTTTTAGAAATGTGCTTTATATGAAGGGTTTAAAAATCGTGCATTCCAGTTTAGAAACAGAAATAATTTTAGTTTATATTATAGAAACAATCCCAACCTTCTTCACGTTAAAATTAAATTGTATATATTTTAATGTTTTCTCAATAAAATAATCCTGCCCTCCTCAGTTTGCAATACAAATGTGTACATTTTAATCCAGGTTATGTTGTGTCAGCCCTCTCATCAAATAGTATCCCCACTTTCTGGAAATTTAGTGTTTTAAATTCTCACTGTCGCTGTCTTTCTCCTTTGTTCTTTCTCATTCCTACTCTGTTCTATCAATCTACTATACTGTCTTCTTCGCTAGACCAGTTACCTACCTTTTTTCTTGAAAACTCTTTTAAAATGTAATTATAGTCATTGTGTTGTGGGTGTGTGTGTGTGTGTGTGTGTGTGTGTGTGTGTGTGCATTGTGTATGTTCTGCTTTGGTCTTTCATGTTTTGCTTTTGCTTTGTTTAATTATTAATGTATTTATTTATTTTTTATTTATGTATTTATTTTCTGTAAAGTGCTATGAGTTCAGAGATGCCAACCCTCACGGTTTCACCATATTATTTTCCAGTGGCAAATACTTTTTTACGGATTTACGCTGAAGTCATTTTTCTTACGGCGAGAATAATTTTTACAAGAATATATATTTTCAGCTGATGATTGTGGCAAAAGGACTGTTACACGTTTCAGACTGATTACACTTAGGCACTGTCACAGTATAAAATAATGCAGCATATTATATAACGACCTTATAAGGTAATAAATCTATTTGATTAGTTTAACTTATTGCATATCGTAGTTCACAACCTTGTTAGCTGGGCTGAAGCAGCAGCAGCAGACAAAACAATGCAAAGAAATCAGTGAGATTTACCTTTTTTTAAAAATGTTATGCCGATACACAACCTCAAAGCGATTTATTTTAATTAACTCTAACATTGTGCTGTACATGATTTTGATTCGTAGCAGGTTGATGTTAAAAATTTTGCGAACTGACATCGCTTATCCTTCTGACTTTGGTCGGGGTCAAGTTTTACAACAGATTATTATAGAAAATCTTTTGGGGAGCTCAGTCATCTTTGATTTTTCCAATATGATTTTTAATAAGAAATCTCATTCCTGGACCTTTGCTCCCTCTTGTCTACGACAATTCATAAATTTATCACTGACAGATTTTTCTGCAGGTTGGCATCTCTGTGAGTTTTAGTGAGGGAGGGCGCTGTACAAATGTTAATTATTATAATTATTAAAACAGTCTATATCATTCATTGACTTAGGCTATTTTTCTCTGTATATTTAAAGGGTGGTTGACAAGATTACTACATTAAAACATCTCTTAATTCCTTGTATGAGGTAATGAAGATTTGTTGAATTGAATCAAAGTAAATCATATCAGTCTACTATCGTCTTTGCTTGACTGGTCACCTACCTTTTTTTCTTGAAAACTCTTCCAGAACTCCTCATTTGTGTATGAGGTCTGTTGGGTCAGTTTTGGAATATTGGATGCTTTCTGCCAAATGGTCACTAGGGCTTTCTATTTTATTATTATTTAGCAATGTAGGAATTTTATATGTATGTGTTTTGTTAATATTTTATAATGATGTTTATATTCTTTCTTTTTTTGTGAACAGGGGTTCGATAAATTAGAGTATAGCCTCATCGTCCCCTAAGGGATGCCTTTATTGTAAAGTGACCGGCTGGTGGAGTGCCTTCACGCAAGTTCAGCGTTACCACTAGGGTTGTTTCAGCAGATCTTTTATATGGATCAGGAGTGAGTCCTCTTTCAACCAAGTTGTGGTCTTGATTTGGTGGTCCTGATTCGGCTCTTTGCAGTCCACTGGACCTAAAAACAATGAATTACTAACTAACCTACCTATTGAAAATGACTGACAACTTATGTCAGCAGTACTACACTCGCACGAAACCATGGGCAATCGTCTCCTTCATAAATATTGATATGATAATGTTGATATTGATATGATAGCGTTGATATTGATATAATAATATTGATATTGATACGGTAGTATTGATATTGATATGATAGTGTTATTGATATGATAGTGTTGATATTGATATGATAGTGTTAATATTGATATGATAGTGTTGATATCGATATGAATGCTGTGAACACTCAACATCATCCCCATAACAGTTCATTGTATTGTACAAACGCTGCGTAAGAATTTGTTGCAATGTGCGCCAGGTTGAAGTAAAGTTGCATTATTCATCTATTAAGACCTTTTTTGTTTGAATACTTATTTTATATTTTTCAAATATAATTAGTTTATGTTTTAAATTATGTATGTTTTAAACTTTTAAAAAATGTATTTATATTTTTAAAAAATTATTATTATTATTGTTCTTTTTTGGAACCGATTTCTTCCTCTTCTTCTTATTATTATTATCATTATTTTAGACTGAATAGATTGAATTATATTGTATTTTATAATGATGTTTATATTCTATTTGTTTTTTTGTAAACAAGGGTTCCATAAATTAGAGTACAGCCTCAGCGTCGCCTGCATGGGATGCCTATATTGTAAAGTGACCAGCTGGGGGAGTGCCTTCGGTGATACCATTAGGGTTTTTTCAGATCTTTTATACGGATCGGGAGCAAGTCCTCTTTCAACCAAGTTATGGTCCTGATTCGGCTCTTTGCAGTCCGCTGGATCCTATAAACAATGACTAACTAGTAATATTGTTTCAGTTATTGTTTATTTTGGTGATTTTTATTGATGTACATGTTACACGCACATTTCCTAGTCAAGCCGAAACCAACTAAACAATTTCACAAAGTCAGCAAACGCAAGCACGAACACACACACACACACACAATTTCTCTCTCCCTCTCAGGCATTCACACATTTAATATGAAAATAACCTCCAACAGAAACACATTTAATATGAAAATAATCTCTAAAACAAACAAAATATATCCTGGTGGACAAAAGCATTTTTATTCCGCAGGATGTTTTGATTACATTACATTACATGATTATTGCTTTAGGTCCAGCGGACTCTTCCGAGCCAAATCAGGACCAGACAACCCCTGATCTGCATAAAAGATCTGCTGAAACAACCCTAGTGGTAAAACTGAAAGCTCTCCACCAGCCAGTCACTTTACAATAAAGACATCCCACGCAGGGGACGCTGAGGCTGCACTCTAATTTATTGAACCCCCGTTTACAAAAACAAAATAGAATACAAACATCATTATAAATTATCAACAAAACATATACATATAAAATGCCTACATTGCTAAATAATATCATAGGAAGCCCTAGTGACCACCTGGCAGAAAGCGTCCAATATTCCCAAGCTGATCCAACAGACCCCATACCAACAGACCTCATACACAAATAAGGAGTCTTGTCCCGGAAGAGTTTTCAAGAAAAAAGGTAGGCGACTGGTCTAGCGAAGAAGAAGATAGTACAGCAGATTGATAGAACAGAGCAGGACTGAGAAAGAGCAAATGAGAAAGACAGCGACAGTGGGAATTTAAAGCACTAAATTTCCAGAAAGTGGGGATACTATTTATACTGAAACCCCCGGCACCCCAACGGGGGAAAACAAATTGACTACATTAAAACCACCAGTTACTTTTTATTTAAAATATCAACAAAGTTACACTTTGAAAACATCAACAAATTACTGTGTGTAACATAAAGCTAAAGATTTGTGTATATATATATCACCATATGAGTTTTGAATTTGCTACGTTCACAATGTTCTACATTACTTGCGCTATAATTCAGACATGTAAAGTATTATCAAACAATGGGGGAGGGGAGAGTAGGAGTGGGGAAGGAGAGAAAGAGGGTGTAGGACTTGTCCACTTAAAACAATGCTTAACATAAAAATTTAAAAAACGCTCGTAAGAAACAACTGCGCAGCAGATAAAAATCTGCAACATTAATAAAGAAACCTTAAAACTAGTATAAAAATAACGAAACATTATTTAACATGTAAATGGTAACACTAAAATAGAATTAACTGAACACATCTGCAACAGTATTTAACAAGCAAATGTTAACACCAAAAAACTGAATTAACTGAACAAATCTGCAACATTATTTAACAAGTAAATGTTAACACTAAAATAGATTTTACTGAAACAAATGTGGAACATTATTTTACAAGTAAAACCAGAATAGAATTAAACAGGGGGAGAAACTGCAACATTATTTAATATGTACAAATTGAACAGAATTAACACAAAAAAGTAATTTAAAAAAAATCTGCAACATTATTTAATAAGTTAAACTAGAATTAACTGAAAAAAATCTGCAAATACTACAACAACAATTTGTATAGCTAAACTGTAAAATTATATAAAGAATGTGAAGAAGGTAGCTTTTAACACTGATTGTGAATTTTAATTTGGAAAACAAAGTTTAATAAGAAATTCGCATCTATGGATTTCTGGCTGAAGACATAACAAATGAATAAAATAATCAATACTTGTAGGTCTCAAGCCAAGCGTTCGAACTACACAATAAAGTCTTTTTTATGAGCTGGAAATATGTCAGATATTAATTATTCACAACAACAACAAAGTGAAATAATAAGTTAACATTAAATGGTGTTACTTCAAAAGAGCAAACCATTATGCAAATGTTTTTCACATAAATTATGGTAATATAAACCAGATAATGCCAAAAGGGTGAAGGCAGATCTAGTGCTGCATTGCAGACGTCTAAAAATGCACCAACGTATATCAACCATAAGAACTATAGCACTGAAACAAAGAGACAGAACAGTACATCTATGAGCACCATTCTATACCTATAGACCCCATTAAAACAAGCAATTATGCAACAAACAATAAATATAACTCACCAAGAACATCAGAAGAATGCAAAGACTGTACATAGTTTGAACAAAAAGGCACAATACTAAATACAACAACAGCTAGGTTATGATCTCGTTGGGACTTCACTGAATTCATGTGCAAGAAATGATTCAGACAGAAATTACAATAGTTTACAAAATAAAATAAACACAGGAAGAAAAACCCAGCAACATTGACTAAACAGTTTTAGTTTATACCTGGAGTTCACCATTATGTTGGATTAAAAAGTAATTACTCATCAAAAAACCTTCACTTGTAACATTTCCATATTAAATTAGAAGGAGTTTTGACCTATTTGCTGGTGATTTAGGTCAACAGTAACAAAAATTAATAGTCATGTTAAAAGAAACACTGGCATTAAAGAAGTTTGCTGTTTTATGAAGGTAAATCACTAAATGCTTATTCAAATCACTGTTAAATATAAATTCACTAAATGCTTAACATAAATCACTGGCAGAGGCCATAATCACAGGCATTAATTAGCACGCTCTGATCAAACACTTTTCCATGCACTAGGTAAAATGGGGGTGAGTGCTGGAGCCTTGAAGTAAAATGTTAAAATCTTCTTAGGTAAATTAACGTCCCCGGACACATTGAGCGTATAGGGGAGTTGTAAAATCTTGTTTGTTGACAGCAGAAGTAACTGCTGACATGCAGCCAATCATGAGAGACAATGTTAATCCTGTTCACGTTAGTGAATCATCACACATTGGTCATACTGCATGTGCTAGAGCTTGTCAACAATAGGTCAGTCTCTAATCTTCCCCTTGGGCCATGCAAACAGAGATGTATCAAGCAAAGACTTTGTGTGGGTGCATACCTCAGCAGCAGCCTCTGATACTCGGATTAGGCTACACAGGGAATCTTCCAGTGTGGGCATACATGCTAGTATAGTACAGGCAACCACATAATATTGTGTATTCACATCTTTGCCTGAGCAGGAAAGTGTGTTGAGGACAAAGTCTACTTCTCAGTAGGTGGAGCTTTAGCATTGTAGTGTCTTGCGCGTTGCTGTGCGTAACCGCGCAGAAGTGATGTTGTGAGCCGGAAGTGACCGGCTAGATCTCGGCCATTGTAAATGACACTACAATAGTTGATAAACATCTGTTAATCGTCTCTCTTGAGTCACTACACAAGTTAGTCAATGAGTAATGAGTTATCTCAGACGCATTACTAATTACAACTCTACAGCCATGAGTGGTTAATAATAAATAGACATGTTGACATAAGAACAATAAATATCAGGGACACAAAATGTGGAGATAAATTTCAAGTTAAATACAAAATGCGGATCGGAGATAAGTTTCAAGTTAAATAAATGAAACACTAAATTTAAACAAATCAACAATAGTACATTATTAAAAAGAGGTGGGAGGACAACATTTGAGAATGGACTGGTTTGACACTGAGCGAAGCCATGAGGGTTGCTGAGAACAGAGAAAGATGGAGTATGCTGGTTAAACGATCATCTGTGGTGCCCCAACGACCTTCGAGTTATGGGATAGGATAGGATAGGACACTATTGGAAAATTACACAGAAACAAACAAACAAACAATTTGTCTTAAAGTTAAGAAGTACTGCAAAGGTGATATGAAAAAAAAATCAAACAGTTACGTTATAACAAGTTATAAAACAAATTCAGGAGATTGTCGAGATCTTTGTGTCATAGAAATACATTTTGTTTCAAATATAAATAAAACATTTTGTTTCAAATATGAATAAATCAGGTCAGCATACATTTAAAAATAGCCCTGTAAATGCACATCACCAGCAACTGAAGATCGTAGCATTGTAAACTTATTTTTAAAAAAAGAATAATAATGGAACAGAACTTCACAAAAAAACAGCTAGATGGATTAACACAGTTCTTGACCAATACTGGCAACCACAGTATGTATGCTATATAGCAGTCATATACCTGTGCACCACAAAATAATAAATTAGTTAATCGTACCGACATTTGCAAATTCCGCTTTGAATAATAACTCAAAGATTTCGTTACTGCTCGGTTCATATATGAATAATACATGTAATAGGCTGATCATTAACAGAAATGAACAACAATCATTAAAAAGGAGGGAGGGTGGGGGGAGGAGGGAGAAAAAAATGTTAATCAAACAATCATTTATTACATGTGTTTGCCATCATTTGTATAGTGGATAATGTTATTTTTGGGTTGTACCAAATTAAAGCTAAATTAAGTACTAAACAAAATGAAAAAACGTTTAAATACAAGTTGAATACAACTTGAATTCAAGTTTATTTCTGAGATCTAAAAAGTCAAGAATGGTGCATTTCAAATTGATAATTAATTGGTTTAAGAAAAACATAGAGGTTGATTTGTTTTCTTCAAATGAGAGTACAAACTGAGATCTAGTCTATGCACGAATGCATTCCATCGCATGGACTTTAAAGATCCTGAAACTCATGTTCTAGATGGGTGAGTGCGAGCTACACCAACACACCCAGCATGCACTAGTTTCCTTCTCCCCATCACCGGTCACCCAAGATTGTGCTCAGTTGTCTGGGTGTCGGACTATGCACCCAAAGGCTGCAAGTTTGGCTTGTGTTAGATCCTGTATCAATCAGCGCCTTGAGCAGCTCTTGAGCTAGAAAGCCATATATAAGAACAATTAAATAATAATAATAATAATAAATTACAATAAATAAGTAAACCTTGTGCCTATCTGTGATTTAACAAGCATTTGTACACGATAATAAAATTTAAAAAATGGAATGTTTCCCTATGATTTAACGGTCTACCATCTGGTCTGAATCTCCTCTATGATTATTTTTGGATTATCAAGAAGAAAGATCTACATGTAAATATTGTTTGATTCAACACTAAACCAAATACAATCCAACCATACACACAATTATAAAAAAAAAAAAAAAGCATCCATGATAAACAATGAATTTGCACAACTTCTTATTTTTACTCGAATGACACAAAATAAAAAGTTACCATCTGAAAATTGTCCTTAAAAAAAATCAAGAAGTTGTCATATCTTTTCACTCAAATGATAAAAAAGAAGAAGTTATATCTTGTTATGGTTGAAGACCATCACTCTTTAGTACTAATGGACTATGAAACCATATGGCCCATGCATCGTCTTAACGTCAAATTCAATACTCGGCAGTCTTGATCTTGGGCATGACCATATGGGGATGCATGATGGTGGTGGGAAAGGGGGACACGAAATCATCGTCCAAGCCAAGCTTCTTTCGGATGTACTTGACCACTAACTCGGCTGGCCGTTTCTGCCATTCGTTCAAAGTGTCGTGCGGTGTGCTGATCTGGTCACCCTTGAGACGATCAAGTAGTGTCACGCATACTACTGCGCCTGCACACAAAATATTAAATGTAAATAAACTTGTGTTGAAAAGAATTTTAAATTCACATACAAATAAATTACATTACAAATGAATTAACGCTAACATAATTTATAATTAAAAAACTGAGTTTATACAATAACATAATACATTATTTAACTCTTGGCTGCAAAATGTCGCTATAACAGAGCAATCAAAAAGAAACACGTAAAAAATCAAGTAGAACCTAAATCACCTAAGGTACATGACACCGATTCCTAGCACTACTTATTGACCTACCCAGAGTGACATCTTCCTTATTAATATGCTGTTGGGGAAATACAACACTGCTTAAAGAGTCACTATAGAATGTTGACTCTTCGTGAGAAAAATATAAACATGCCATTTTCTGATCCTGTTGTTTTTGAAAGAATCCTAAGGAATTGCCGCTTCAACAATAAAACTTATTGCATTTTTAATGGTAGCCTATAGTACATGTGCAGGATCATGGTCACATGAGCTGTGTCGCTGAAGGTTTAGAAACCTCTCAAACTTACTTTTGATTCCAGCTCTGTAGCTATTGGCAGCAAAGCCCAGCGACTCCATTTCTATATTCTTGATACCCTCTCTGTGCATGCGTTGAAGGAAATCCATTTTGTCTCTATCCGTATGCTCACAGAATGCTCCATCCAATCTAGCCTGGCCTGCATCAGACAGTAAAATTTCACAAATTAAAATGTCCACATGCAAACACACAAAAACCGATACAGAGACAGACTGGGGGGGAGGGGGGGGGAAGAGAGGAAGAGACTAAGACGTAGAGAGAGAGTAAGAAACACGCTTACTTACATTCCCGTGACCCCAAAAGTTAACCTTAACAGTGTTGTAATGAATATGGTCACATTCTGTCAATTTCCAAGAATGGTCTTTACTACTTAAATTTGTATTGCAATTGTAGCTTGAAATAAAACCATATCATATCAAACCTGTATGATTCGAAATTTACGAGAATAGCATTTCTTAGGGTTGAAAACATACCTTCACCCCCCCCCCCCCCCCCCCCCAAAAAAAAAAAAGAAAAAAAGATTGATAGATCACAATATCATAAGCCACCTTTCTTGGACTAACCTTCATAAAAGTCATGGGTACACATGGTCTTGCCTATCATGGTCACATAGCCGTCTTTATCTGAGGACATGTCCAGCAGTTCCTCAGCCAGTTCCTTGGACAGTCGAGACGGATGTTCTTGAATAGTGCCCATTACTGCCTAGAAAAGAAAAAAACCCAGTTATAGTCAAGTCAACAATTCTTTGTTACCCACAATGGAGAATTCATACAGCACATTGCATCTCAGCAAATAAGGAAAGAAAATGTTTTAAAACAAATAAAAAATAATTCATAAATCATTAGATAACCAGTATTAACAATACATTTTTTCCAACAAATAAATATTATAGTATACTTTTAATATACTCTTAACATCAACACACTCTCACATGCACACACATACACACACACCCACACACATATACCAATCTCTTCCAGTTCTCTCTCACTACTAACGCACATATACCCACATAACAAATTTACAGACAATTTCATTTGAATGACAGAACCATTCACATCATGAACAGACAACTTTTCCAGGCATTATAATAGTTTTGAGGGTTTGAACATAAATATAACGGGGAATTAAATTACACAGAGAGGCCACATAAAATGGACAGTTTATGTTTGTATACGGAGGTAAGTCATACAAATAATTCTTAGTCATGGCAAACAGTGATAATCATTACGCACATGTGCGCATATTTAATGCACAAAAATCAAATTTAATGTACTGTTGCTGAGACCAGTGCGTTACTTTAAATGATTCACTAACTTCTGCTGTAATGTATAAATGTTTGTGGTTTGTATTCCACTATTGTATTGTGTTTAATGTCAAAGCCGACCATTCCATGCCGTGCAAAATCAACCGCCAAAGGGGCAACAGACTTTCTAAACTTTAGTAATAGATTTTTTTTTCATGCAGATATTGTTCCATGACTGATGATCGATGTGATACCATAACAATTCCGATGACTCCCTAGAAATGTTGAAGCACAAGCTAAGCACGAACTCCTACTTTTTCAGAAATAATTATCACTGATTATAATATCTCAAATTCATTTCTGAGAATAACATACCACTTCCATATAGGGACGCAACAGGCCGTCGACTGCCTCTTCTGTAATGACAACACTGCCAGGTTCAATTCCCAGACCCCCACTGGTCCCAATGCGGAAGAAAGTCACATCCTCGCATCGTGCATGGTACAACAGCTTTAAGATCTCATGGAAGCAGATGGACAGGGATGGGATACCCATACCATGCTGCACACAAATAAGAAAGAATCATTGTTTGAATCAATCAGGTTTAATAGCATCAAAGTCCTAAGTCGTTGGTAATACATATTACTATAATTCATTTATACCACAACAAACGCTATTATAACAAAAACTGCATATTAAAAACAGAAGAAGATATTAGACATAAGAAATGTAATTCGTCTTACAGAAAAGTTTTTCTGGAATACAGTGAACCCTCTCTACTTCGCGGTTCGACATTCGCAGATTCACGACTTCGCGGATTTTTTTCATTATATATTGAGTAAAATACTGTACAACTGTACAGTACCGTAACAATCTTTCTTTTTTTTTTAATGTACACCTACTGTTTTATTGCTTAACATTTGTGCCTGTGTACTGTATGTACATACTGTAGATATCTGTACATTACTGTAAAGGGAGGGTTTTAAAAGTCCGAATACACATTAAATACATATGGTAAATATGGTGTCCATCGCGGATTTTCAGCTATTGTGGTCAGTCTCCTAACCTATATACCCAGATAAACGATGGTTCACTGTACTTTCCTCCAGTCTATATAGGAGGATCCACTGTTGTTTGAGAGCAGAGAGTGTGACAGGGTCTTCAATAACGCACGCTGGGTCACTGGGCTGAAGTGGTGTATTGCTCCCACAGTCCCACATCACATCAATGCTGTAAAAGACTTTCACCTAACTTTAAAAGTGTGAGCCAGTGTGATGCTGTTAACTTTGACATGAAACCTTCATTGTGAACACTGGAGTTATCAGTCCCTTTCTACATTGCAAAAGTTATTTCCGGCTACGCGAAACAAGAATAAAAAGGAAAAGGATAGCAAGCATTAAAATAATCTTATTTTCTGACTCTGAAAATTGGAACATGATACATACAATGATACATACATACAGAAGTGTGAGAATATTATTTTTTTTACATCAATACAAAATCAAGATCTTCACTAAATATCTGCGGTACAGGTAGATCAGCTATTTCTTTAGATCGCACAACTCTTGAACAAACATATGAACAGCATCCTGTATTATAATAATTAGTAGTAGTAGCAGTAGTGTATTATTATTATTATCATCATCATCATCATCATCATCATCATCATCATCATCATCATCATCATCATTAGCTCAAAGGGTAGTTTGCTCTCCTGGCATACAAGTTAACCAGGTTTAATTCTCAAAAGAAGGCAGGAGACCTGTCTGACCATCTATATTGAATCTTTAGATAGTGTGTTACACTTCCCCATTCCTGTCACCTCGGTGGCAAGAAAAACAACATTCCCAGATAAAAGTTCCACTATCACTGAAGACAATGTGCCTGTAACTGAAAGACAAGAGTTCTCTACTTACACTGACAGAGAGCACAGGCCCCACTTTGTACAGAACGTAACGGTCAGAGCCATGAGCGATGTCGATCAGACCTTGGCCCGCGGGCAGCTTGAAGTCCAGAGCCTTCACCAGATACTCTGCAAACCACTGCATACGTCCTGGTGACCCTCCAAAGCACACAAACTACAACACAAACGTACGCACCAACGTCAATTATTTTTCAACAACCATGTTAATCAATAAAGTAATTTAAAAAGTGTGAAAGAAAAATAACTGTTGTTATGCATTGACCTTTTGCCACTAGCAGGCTGCTCGTACAGGCCATCAGCCAAAGACATTGTTAACTCCAATCTGAATGTCAGTGCTTGTTGAGGGCATATGCTAGACAATGCTTGATAGATATCTGACACTCGGCTAGTTTTAAAGATTGCGTGTTTACTGGAAACTGCCCAATTAATTATGTAGTGTGAGATCAGTTTCAATACTTCATTTCGTGGTTTCCTTGTCGCTAAACACATGCCTTCCTCTCCCCCCCCCTCTCCTCCTCATCCATTCTCCTCCCATATTGTTCTATACTCTCCTTTTACTTTGACCTGCAGTATACTGTACGAACCTTGACATCATGAAACATCTTCTTGAGGTTGTGACTCTGGTTGCTGAGGGCAAGGTGGTAAAGAACATCCTCCTGCATGGAGTAGATGTAAGGGTTCCGCACTTGCAGGGGTCCTTTCCTGCAGCCGAAGAATACAATATTCCTGTCAGCCCTTGCAAACTCATTCTTTCCATGCATGGACTGTAAGTCGGTGGAACCAGCTACCCCCACTCCCTCTTCTTCTCCCCCCTCCACCTCGCATACACACACCTGACTGACCACCCCTCACTACAGGGTTTCAGGTGTGATCTAAACGGTATTGAGGCATTGACATCAGCCGTCTAGTAGTCAAGGCATGATCTTGCTCTGCATGTGTGTACACATATCTTGGGAGTTTAAAACGCCAGTAATACATGTAGCAAGCAAGTAAGGATTGAAGAAATTAGTTAAAGACGTTAGGCCATCATGCAAAATAACATGACGTTCGCTTCAGCAATATGGATTTGAATAGTAGTATTATAGTCTGTAAGGTACCCTCTCTCTCTCTCTCTCATAGACACACACACACACACACACACACACACACACACACAACTGTGTAGAAACGCAGTTGTGATGACTTTCATAAAACTCTACATAGGTTACTTTGACATTTTTACAAATTTGTCAATTTTTTTAATCTAACCCTAACCCTAACCCAAATCCTAACCCTAACCCTTAACCAAACCCTAAGCCTAACACAGCCCTAACCCTAACAGAACACTGTTTTGACTTCAAAATAACAGAGTCCGTCAAAAGAAAGTACGTAGAAGTATATGTCAGAGTAAAGGTGTTTCTACCTAGCCACACACACACACCTAGAGTATACACACACACACACACAACTAGTACAAATATTAAAAAACAAATCCTCTTCAAGAAATGAAGGTAAACTAATGTACTATACGACTAATACAATGATGTAAAACTTGGACATATCTCTCGCCATTACTGCGATTCAAGGTGTAAACAAAATTAAATATAGAAGATCACAAATACACACACACAACTTAATATACAAAAATAGGCAAGCGAAACTATATAGAATCAAAATAAAACTACTCACTGCAGCTTGAAGGGAGGCAACTCGTCCACACTCTTGATCCTGAACATTGTAGGAAGGGAATTTGATCTCTGTTGATCTTTCTGTTGTTCTAAGTCCATGTTAGCTTCATCTTCTCTCTCCATTTTGCCTTAAAAAAAAAGCTGTATGTTTCACACACTGGGTAATCAAATCACTATAATTAAACTGATCAGTAGGCCTAACTGAGTAAGCTTTCAAAGTTATGGGTCAACAGACAACTAGAAACTGTGAAGTGGTGCAACAACGGATCGTGCTCTACGGTTCTTGTTAATTAAATTATTGGTCAGTAAGTACACAACTCCTGATGATCTCGTCCTAGATGACACATTAAAAACGAAAGTACAATATCAGATCGATAAATGCACTTCCAACATAAATTTAAAATACTTCTGTTTTATTTTCCACACCAAATCGAAGCCTTTTGGTTTCAAAAGACAGCGTTGAATATCGTTGCCAAAAAGGCGCCCTGAACTTTGCATACACACCAATGGTTCAATAAATAATGAGAGGCAAATCACCAATGGCAGGGTCAAGGTCATTAAACGAAGGGCTTTCAAGGTGGAGAAAAGAATACTGTCCCCTTGTAGTAATGTTACTCTGCTTTATGCTCCTTTTATGTGTAATTTAACAAAACTGCGTGACAATTTGCAGAGAACCAAATAAAAGATTTCCAAGTGATCAAGTTTAATTAGCAAGTCAGTTTCAACTCATTCCTCTTTTAGGTCAGGGGAATTCCAGGGGTTAAGTGACGTCAAAGTGTAAACACTTCCGGGGACAACATCAAGATGGCGTCG
The DNA here is from genome assembly GCA_036898135.1 of Oncomelania hupensis. Lineage (NCBI taxonomy): Eukaryota > Metazoa > Mollusca > Gastropoda > Littorinimorpha > Pomatiopsidae > Oncomelania > Oncomelania hupensis. Next base: position 45,111,803 of record CM072525.1, on the reverse strand, counting down.
CCATCACTTGAATACCTAAACAACGTCTGGCAATACGTTCCCCAAGGACATGAAAAAGCTCTAAAACAAGCGTTTTACAATACAGTTGCTAATATTTTCGTTCTGCTCGCTGCTGCAGCAGTTATAGCCGTCTATTTTGTTCTATCGCCTTTTGTACGGCCGTTATGTTGGGCGCTGCTATGCGGGACGTTTCTGTATCCGTTCAAACGGACTCTCACAGACGTTCTGCGGAGATGGCTGAAAGGCCTGTCCTCTTCAGGAACACCGTTTTTCGTCGGCCTTGTCATCCTTCCAGTACAGGTTGTACTTACAACAACGGATGCTGTGAGCGATGTTATTTGGAACCATTTCGGCGTTATTCTGGCGGTGTTTGTCGGCCTGCCAGTTGTGCAGCTGCTGTACCATTTCGGGCCTCTGCGGTCAATGGCAGGAGTAGTGCTGTCCGTTCTGGACTTTCTGTATGATTTGATGGGCTATTTCTCAGCGTTCTGGGTAAGAATGTTGTTGGTATCTATCGGGGAAGAAAGGATTTTTTTTAACAAACTTTTTTTTTTAATCCGCTGCTGTTGATCATAATGACGATCATGATTTTTATTGTCCTCATCAATCATGTTTACACAATATTTTTGGTGAAGTACCTCAGAGGAATTAAATGTATATTTTAAATGCTATTTATAAGCACTTCCAACGTCCTTACAAACATTTTTGTTGCCCACACATATACTCACTCTCTCCATCATATAAATCAACGCTTTCATTCACTGTACACTCATCCTGCTGCTGAATACAAAATGCCACAGGCATCTGCTCTCAAAACACTGGCACGCAACGTGCAAGAAAACATGATCAAGTATTTAATCTTTACAATGGTTGCATGTAATGACTCCTTTATGCTCACTTATTGGATAACATTTTTACTAAAAAGTGATTTTCCCTGTTTGTTGAAGGTATGGACACTACTGGTGGCGTATCTGATTGTTGTTGCTGTGTACTGGAAGCCGGAGAGTCGTTGCATGTTGTCACGCCTTGCCATCCCTGTCTGGGTGTCCTTTGTTCTGCACATTGCCTCTGCTGCTGGGCCGCTGCGTGTGCCTCTCCTCATCGCCATGGTTGCCTTAATGGCTGTTGGCTTTGTCGCAGAGATCAAGCAAGCCAAGAAGAAAGAAGCAGCTGGTGGGTTTTATTATATATTTGCCTGTTAACAGTCTAATAGTTTGTTTTTTGGAACTACCAATGTTATTGGTATAAGGTACCTGAACTATTATTTGGAACAAGTGTTGTGTTGTTTTTTTCTGTAACTGCATTAATTGTTTTTTTTGTTTTTGTTTTTTTGTTTATTTGTAGCTGTGGTTTCCTCTTGTTTTTGAATGAAGTTCTTTGTGTAGTGTCAGAATATTTGTCAGCTTTTAGTTGAATTTTACCTGTGAGCTTGAGCAGTACTCAGTTTATTGCTCGTGCAGAGGGGCCACTGTCACCAACAGCATCGGCCGTTCAGAGCATCTTTGGCTGGGGAGAAAGGACTGATGACAGCGAGGGCAATCTGACTTCCAAGGCCAAAGGGGAAGGGTCAGAGACGCTAGCTAAGCTGGAGCTGGGTCCTACGCTGTCACCCAAACCAGCCACAGTGGGTGCCGAACCAACCACAACATCCACCCCTACCAGAACTACATCCCTCACAGTGAAGCCAACATCGCTCAGCGTCAAGCCACAGGCTCAGCCTCAGACCCAGTCCCAGCCTCAGGTATTTTATTTGGAGTATACATGTGTGCAAGGCTGATCTGATTAAATTTTGTGTGCGTACCTTTTACTATTTTTTTACATTTTTTGATTTTTGGGTTAAAATATTCTTGTCTTCCATGAAAATTGAATCATTCTCTCGACTAAGAAAATAGCAAATGCAGTGCAGCAGCCCAGAGACCAACTAGTTTCTCCTAATATAAACCCACATCTAAACCCATGGATAGTGCACTGTAGTAGCCATCACCATAAGTAGTAAATGGCTTACTTTGTTACTGTTTCACTTCTACCAAAGACAATATAGCTACGCTAAGACCGCGCAATTTAGCTTTTTACGTGAGGACAGCAATGGGAGCGCCACCTGTCGGTATAGACGGTCAACTACATTGAGTGATGGCGACAAAATTGAGCAAGTGTGCTTACTGTAGCGCAATAAATTGTTCAAATTCGCGAAAGAAGTGCCCCAGTTTGTCTTTTTACGCATTTCCAAAGGATAAAGAAAGGTGAGTTAATCTACAATATACCGATTACTATGTATATTTGCCTCAGATTGAATAATATTTGGCGTATACATTAGGCCACTGAGTAGGCCTATTAGTCATGTTAGTGTCTCGATGTGACTGTCACCAAATCTGTCACTAGTGTGTCAGTGTGAAAGATTTAGGGCCTGGGCTAGTTTTAAAATGTGAAATTGTAAGTAAACAGCGTCTAAGTTTTATTATTATAACTGTTATTTATCAAATTATGACAGCCACATCCCAAAATGGAATGATTAGGCCTAATCAGAAAACATATCTAGCCTACCTGTAAAGTATATAAGCCTATACATTATTTTTGTTTGATTTCTGTCTCTGCAATCTTGTAGTCTGAAATAGACACAAAATAAAGGAAGGGTATTTTGAAACTAATTTTCATAGTTATTTGATTGACAATTTAAAAGCCTTGGTAGTGTTTAGTTTGCATAAAATAGACTACTTTCACTTTGTATTCTCTTTATTGATTTAGTCAAAATATTGCCTTTGTTTGGTTTTTTTTTTCTGAACACCTAGTACAAGTCTAGGAATACAATGGCTACATTACTGTAATTTCCATTAGGAAGCCTTCAACAATATAGTTTTAATAATGTTATATCCTGATTAAACTAATAACTAAACTAATAAAAGTAATATGAATGAATGAATGAACTGGTGATCTAGCTTAGTGCTTTCTAACACTCATAGCACTTACACTTTTTTTAAGTCCACATAGGCATGTGAATTAAAGACTGTGTAAGTGTAACAAATTAGAATCAAGAAAAAAATTAATTACATTCTTTAAATAGCAGACAGACTAACAACACACATTGCACATTCAACATCTTTTTGTTTTGTATGCTTCCTGCAAGAGAAATATTTTGGGGTAGTTTTGAAGGATGATAGAATGACTAAAGTGAACCACTGGGCGACTGATAGTGAGTGTGACATATTAAGTATACAGTGAATCTTGCAGAATACACTGACCTGTTGAGAAATTTAAAAACTATATTATTATTATTATTATTATTATTATTATTATTATTATTATTATTGTTATTGGTGTTGTCACTATTATTATGTGAATCACAAATATGTTTTATTTTAAACCAGATTAATGCCATTACACAAGCTTTTATTCTCTTCATCTGGCCTGTCATATGTTGTAACAATGTTTAGTTATTCAACGATTATTCTACTTTTAAAACTGCTGTATTTTACCACCATTTACACATTACATCTTAGATGAGGCATTGTTGATCTGCCTCTTTTGGTATTAACGTCCCTCTCTTAAATTTTTTCTTTGAAATTACTAATTTATTTTATAAGTTGATTGATTGATTGACTGATTTTATACTTTTATTTGTTGGTTTGTTACCTTCACTAGGTTTATATGTTGTCTTGTTTTTAAATGCAGAATAAATTTATTATGCGTGTGTATCTGTGTGTGGCTGCGTGTGATCAAGCGCTTTGTGAAGCATTTTATGTTTGAATTGCGCTATACAAAATAAATTATTATTATTATTATTATTATTATTATTACTTATATATTATATAAAAATTATTTGGTGTGCGTGTGTGTGTGTGCTAAAAAATTGTTCTACTGGTAAATAGCAGGTTCTCTAGTGTGTTTATTTGGAAAGTTGCTGCCACAAATAGACTGACTGGCTCTTTAGTTAAAAATCAAGCTGATATTGCCTTAGTAAGGGAAAGGAGCTTTAGGCACGTCCCTGTTTATGTTGTGTTGTGCTTCATTCTCATGACAAAATATTGTTTACAGGAATGAATTAAAATCAATATTAGGGGTCTTTCGGAACGGGTAAAAGTGAAAGTGATTGTGTGTTCGTTTCGTCCAACGAGAGGCACGCTGGGAGATTCTTATGCCGCGTTACGAAACGAAACGAACGTGTTTCTGTGCGCTTTCGATTCCAGCACCTAGTTTCGTTGTGATTTTATTGAGCACACACAGGGCAGGCCCAGAGGCAGAGCACTATTATGCCTACGTAAGGCTTCTTCTAACAAATCATGATTTGACACGAATGTAACGATTAGGTTGAACTTTAAAGATGGATTAGTGCTCTAACATTGAAGATATTTTACATTCTAGCTTCGAGTTTCATTTTTGTCACATAAAACAGTTTTTGGACTGCTGATTGGTGATACAGAATAGATAGATTCTAGACAGCCATGACGGCTTTTCAGTAGCTCGTTTGAAAATACGTTTTAAGTCTGAGACCGAGTTTATATCCCCATTATTCCTTCTAAAATGGTTGAGTAATGTACCATATACAAATTCAAATCATTTTTGGACATTTTACAAACGATTTAATAACCAAAATGTACTCACTAACATTAGTTCGTGGAAATCAGGTTTTCCACGAAGTTTTATTCCTTGTGGTAGGCAGACTTCGTGACCTTTCACCACGGGAAGTTAAAGCGTCACATAAATTGCTGACGTCACAACAATAAGTAGTCCCGATTCACATTCACTTTCACTTTCACCCGCTTTCGAAAGATCCCTATTGTAAATCCTTTTGTTGGAGTGCAGTGACTCTTGTGCTAGGCAACTTGGAATATGTTTTTTTTTATTTTTTATTATTACTATTTTTATTTATTTATTTATTTATTATTTTTTATTATTATTATTTATTTATTTAAATTTTTGGGGGGAAGGGGGGTATCTAAACCTTAACTCAGCAAATAGAACTGTCAGAGGTTATAATGGTAGGTGATGTACAAGTTTCGAGATTGATTGAGTGAATAAAATGAATGGAAATTTGACAAACCTAGGAGAGCTACTTGGAGCAAATCACAGAGTGTGTGTTTTTACATTTATGCCAAAAGTTGGTATCAAACAGTTGTCACTGATTGAAATAATCTTAAATAAAAATAATGTTTGTACTTGTAAAATGTAGTGTGTGTTTTTTTAATTTTATTATTACATACTCTGAAAGTTGAATATTCCTCTCTCTTTCTCTCTGTATTGTTGTTTGAAAGATGAATCTCTCTCTCTCTCTCTCACAATAATTATTACGACCTTGTCACTTATGAATGTAAAATATTACAACACACCATGATGAGAAAAATACTTTAGTTGTAGTACTCAGTCAGGAAATGAAATCTTTCTTAACAAATTTAGTATGCATCACAACACACATACAATTACACTACAGAGACGTCTGAAAACTACATAGTATATAGCACTAAATATTTCTAGCTAAGTGCAGAGAATAAAAAGTTGTAGTGTTTACATAAACAATAAAAAAAATCTAAATATTAAAATTAGAAAAAGATCATGAAGCTTTTTTTGTAATTCATTATTTTCGAATCTTATAACAATATATATAGGCCTACTCGACTGCCAGTTCTCGGCGAGTACCTATCTGAAAACTTCGGCCTAATGGTGTGTGTAGATAGAAAAAAAAATACTGTAAAGGTGTTGTCTTTGGAGAAAATAGCTATTACAACTCGAATTAAGTGTACATTAATTACTGTTCAGTCTCAGAATTCGTCAGAAACTATTAATAATATAATGTTTACAAAGCGAAAACAGACATTATCGGTATAAGGCCAGGTTACCTCCCTTGCCTCGCTGACCGTCTATACCGCCAGGTTCGCAGCGGTGCACTGCGATCCTCACTTTTACAGAAGGGAAAAACTAAATTGCGCGGTCTTAGCGTAGCTATATTGTCTTTGCTTCTACTACAATAGCATGTGTCATGCGGTGGCTTTCATTGATGATCAATGATTTTTCGATTGCATTCATCACCTCTGCAGGTGAAATTCTGGCTGCCTTCTCAGAGAAAAACGTGGCAGCCACAAGAGCACAAGAGGTAAGAGCATGCTGGGTGTATTGGCAAATCTGGCACTTGCCTGCCTAGCCCATGCGTGCACAGACTAGACCTCGGTTTACACTATCGTCCAGAGTTCAAGAAAAAGGGTTATAATAATTACTTGATTGATGGTGATGGTTTACGAAGTGTTGTCCTTGCCCCTGAAATGAAGATGGGATAAAAGTAGTGTTATCTTATTCAACATTATTTTAAAGTATATTCTTTATCTTTCTGTCTAATTTAGGCTGGAAGTGAAACAGCAGCGAAAGAAACAACGTCTCTTAGCTCTCGCTGCTTCCAAGGTCTGCTGCTGGCTCACGTTCTGGTTCGACTGTGGATGCATGTATGGCTCATCCTGATTCTTCTTTTGCTGCCCTTCATTCACCTTGGATTCAAAAAACTTGGTATGAAGTGCAGATTCATTATAATGATTGCTTAATCGATTGCTTATTTGATTAGTGAGTCAACTTAGTCACTGATGAGAGTGTGTATAGCCTAAGTGCCACTTTATTTATTTATGTGGGTTTGGGCACTGAATAGAATAGACCCAATGTTTCCAGGCATGTTGTAAGAGGAATCTAGCAGGGGCGATGTCAGCACAGCATCACTATGCGAAAGTCTTTTACACAGAAGTAACCGGCCAGGGTGGAGGAACCTCACGTTCAATGACCACGTGCTCAGGGCCTAGGTGAGAGCCACACTGTACTCTTGGATTTTGGCTGTGGCCAACAGCATGGAGAGGATCGGACCCCGCCAGGTCTTTCTTGCCCAAGACACACCGTATGATGAAAAGAACTGCTCACTCCATACTGGATCGGTCATCACCTGGGTCACCAAGGACCGCCTATTCCGTTTGCCACAGGACGGAGGTGATAAGTGGGTTACTGATGGACAACTTAGCAAGATCCGCTCAAGAGACAATATCGTAATAGGAACTTGGAATGTCAGTACCCTAACTGAAGAAGTGAAATTAGAAGAACTGGCCCATGGACTGGACCACTATCGATGGAACATTTTAGGTATCAGCAAACTGCGCTGGAAAGGCCTAGGTGAAACAATGACCGACAAAGGCCACAAGCTTTATTTCAGCAGGAGAGATGACAGACATGAACACGGTGTTGGATTCTTGGTCCACAAAGACATTCTGGCCACTGTCATGGGTTGCCGTCCAGTCTCCATTAGGCTCATTACCATCGTCTGAGATCGGCCCCTTTCAACATCACCATCATTCAGTCCTACGCCCCAACATCAGACTATGACTTAGGGCTATGAGGGTGTTACGTTGAAACGTGAACGAAAGTATGTCGGAAGCGCGCACAATAGATCTAATCGTTTCGTTTTGCAAAGTATTCAATAATGGTGTTTATTTACCTTTGATTTGAGTTTGCATTGTTGTTAGGAGAGGCTTTGTATAACGTTGATAATTTGCGTTAGTCGATATTATTTGAGAATCTTCTGGATATGCATGTTTACTCTTGATAGAATTTTCCCGATGGATATCGAAGGTCGTGAATGTTCCCGGAAGTAGAGAAAATGTGTATTGACGTAAGTCAGTGATGACGATCTTTAGTTCGATTGGTGGCAGTACGTCATTTCTACCGTATTCGAAATCTTTCCGGAAAAGAGAGAGGTTATTTAATCGTGTGCCGAGATTGTTGTGGAGAGAAAAAAGTTGTTGATAGTGATTTGGAAAGTTGCTGTGAAAGTTGTTGAGTTGAATTGAGAATTGTATGCAGTTGTTGGTGTGTGCTGAATAAAAGTGGAAAACTTCATACGTCGACTTTGTGACTTGTATGCAGATTTGAGCGGGTTGCGTGAATAAACGAATCTGAGTTACACCCTATCAGGAATTCAAGCATCGGGGCTGAATCAGATACTGATAGAAAACACCAACATCAAACGGAGTGTAACATTTTGGGGGTCAAGCCGCGATTCACGCCATAGCCAAGGGTTCAACTGCTACAACAAGCGAGTCAACGTTACGAGAGGCAGTCATCGAGGGTAGCCGCCAACGAGTTGCGTCGAGAGGGGCCAACACACTGGGACTACATCACCGATAGGTTCGGGTTGACTGCAAGGGCGTGTAGTCGCCGAAGAGTTGCTTCGTGAGCGAACAACAGAGCGGGACTACGTAGCTGCCGCAGGACTACGTCGAGGGACAGTCTCGGAGCTACATCGCCAGTGTTACAGCGAGCGTCGAGCGGACGTCGCGTCTACTTCAGCACAGGAGCGTGTACATCAACACCAGCGTGGTGCAGCGTCGCATACGACGAGGACAGCGGGGCCTGCGTCAGCGAAGGCGACTAGTGGCAAGCATCAGCGCTACTGCAGAAAGCGTGCTGTTCTAGAACAGTCTAGAAAGGTACAGCACAGTCAAGAACTTTCCAGAAAAAAGAAAAAGAACTCTACAGTCAAGAACTTTCTAGAAAAAGAACTTTCCAGAAAAGAACTTTCCAGAACTTTCCAGAAGCATCAAGATGGCTGACTTCTGGCAGAAAGGGATTCAACTGAATCTAAAAGGGAAACAGTTGACGGAGTACGTCAAGTCCCAGGAGAGAATACAAGAACGAGAACTAGAAGAGCAGCGTCGCCGTGAAGAAAGAGAACTAGAAGAGCAGCGTCGCCGTGAAGAAAGAGAACTAGAAGAGCAGCGTCAAGAAAAAGAAGAGCAACGACGTCGCGAAGAAAGAGAAATAGAAGAGCAGCGACGTCGTGAAGACAGAGAATTTGAACTGAAGCGTCTGGAAATTGAACAGCAGCAGCAAGAAAGAGATCGTCAGTACCAGCTAGAGTTGGCGCGTATCCAGAACAATCAGCATGCGCCACAAGTCACCAACGACCATACGGCTCCAAAATTGCCAGCTTTCGTCGACGGGAAGGACCAGATCGACAGCTATCTGGCGAGATTCGAAAGGTTCGCCGAAAGCTCCAATTGGCAACCTCGAGACTGGGCGATTCGACTGAGTGCACTTCTGACGGGGCAAGCTCTCGAAGTTTACACCAGACTGTCGAACGATGACGCCAAAAACTACGACGTCTTGAAAGAGGCCCTGTTGCAGTGCTACAACTTTACAGAGAAGGGCTACCGTAAACGCTTCCGTGAATGCCGGCCTAAGTCAGACGAGACGCCAAAGCAGTTTGTGGAGCGCCTGTCGTCATATCTACACAAGTGGGTGGAATTATCAGGCAAAGGGAAGACTTACGAGAGTCTCCATGAGCTGATCGTGAGGGAACAATTACTCAACGCCTGTCCTAAGGATCTCGCGATCCACTTGGAAATACAAAAGTTGCAGACGCTAAAAGACGTTGCTGAGGCTGCTGAAAGATATCTCATCGCTCATGAGAAAACGTTGGGGCCACCCAGCGCGACGAAACACTTTCAGAAGACGGCAAACCATGGGAACCAGATCCAAGGGAGCCAGACGAGCCAGAGACAGACGGACTCCACGCCTTCTCCCAGGGAAGGGCATTCAAGGGGCTGTTTCACCTGCAACGCTACAGACCACAGAGCTTCTAACTGTCCTCAAAACAAAAGTAGCGGACAGCGGAGCAGTACGGACAACGCAGCGGCGGGCAACCGGCAGAGGCGGTTTTCCAATCAACGGCAAACCAGTAGATCTGACCATCAGGTGTGCGGCGGGAGCGTCATTCTTCCGAGTGAGACCGAGCGCACAGCTACCCCTGCGGACGTGCAAGAGTGCATGACCGATGGCCAACTTCTCCTTGCCAACGGAAAATCCATCCCCGTCGTCGCCAGCGCAGCTGTGACCGTCCAGAACATGCCTGTTTCAAAGGGACGCGTCGGAAATCATGAAGTGACTGTCTTAAGAGACTCTGGCTGTAGTGGGGTCATCGTCAGAGAAGACCTAATCGCTAAAGAACAGTTCACTGGCGATTCAAAATGGACACTTATGGCCGACAGCAAATGTGTGAGAGCGCCAGTTGCGAAAATTCATGTCAACACCCCTTTCTACATAGGCGAAGTCGAAGCGGTTTGCCTGAAGAAGCCGCTGTATGATTTGATGATCGGGAATATCGACGGCGCGAGACGACCCGACGACCCCGATCCAGAGTGGAGTCCTGCCTCAATCCAACGCGTCGAAGTTGTGGAGGAGGATCCATTGCCGTTTCCCGATGGGGACCTTACAGAGCTGCTACGGGACAATGTGGCTACTCCGGCTCAGCCCTGCCGACCAGAGATTGTCGGTGCTGTTACTACCAGGGCCCAGGCCAAGAGAGACAAGGTGTCTACACCACTGAAGGTCGCCGACAACTCCAAAGCTGCCATCGTGGACAGAGATAAGCTGATCCAGCTCCAGGAAGCTGATAGCACTTTAAACAAGTACAGGAACCGCCAAGACCACGTGACCAAAGGCAGTGGTACGGTCTATTTTGAGGTGAAGGCCAAGATCCTGTACCGAATCTTCCAGCACCCGAGGGTCAACGGAGGGAAACCACTACGTCAAGTCTTGGTACCGTTACCCCTAAGGCGCCAGGTAATGGAAGTAGCGCATGACTCAATCATGGGAGGTCACCTAGGTATCAAGAAGACGTCAGACCGAATCCAGGCGGTATTCTACTGGCCAGGACTTCATGCGGACGTCAGCCGTTTCTGTCGATCATGTGACATTTGCCAGAAGACCATACCTCGAGGAAGGGTCCCGAAAGTGCCTATGCAGAGGATGCCTCTGATCGACCGACCTTTCAAGAGGGTGGCCTTAGACTTAATCGGCGAAATAAGACCTCCGAGTGAAGAAGGTCATCGGTGGGTACTGACTTTAGTAGACTATGCGACTCGGTACCCAGAAGCAGTGCCACTGAAGAAGATTGACACTGAAACTGTAGCAGAGGCACTGGTGGACATGTTCAGTAGACTTGGAGTGCCTGAAGAAATTCTGACAGACCTCGGGACGCAGTTCGTCTCTGACTGCATGAAGGAGGTCAACAGACTGCTGAGCATCCGGCATTTGACTACGACACCCTACCATCCAATGTGCAACGGGCTCGTCGAAAAGTTCAATGCTACGCTGAAGTCCACCTTGAAGAAACTGTGCAGCGAGCAGCCCAGACAATGGCATCGCTACATCAACGCCCTACTTTTCGCCTACAGAGAAGTAACGCAGGAGTCCACCGGCTTTTCTCCGTTCGAGCTGCTGTACGGAAGAACCATCCGAGGGCCGATGCACATCCTAAAAGAACAGTGGACGAAAGAAGTAGACACCCCAGAGGTGAAGAACAGCTACCAGTACGTGTTTGAGCTACGGGAGAAACTGGAGCAGACTCTCGAGATAGCCAGAGAAAACCTGAAGAAGTCCCAAGACTGTGGAAAGCACTACTATGATCGTAGGGCTGTGAGCAGGAAGTTCAAACCTGGCAACAAAGTGCTGGTGCTGCTACCTGCCGATCATAATAAGTTGCTGATGCAGTGGAAAGGCCCGTACGAAGTGGAGACCGTGGTGGGGATCAACGACTATAAGGTGAAGGTCGGCCAGCATTCCAAAATATACCACGCCAACCTCCTTAAGCTGTACGTGGAGAGGCCGCCAGAGACTGTACATGCAGCAACAGCAGCTGTGACCGACGACAGCTTTGACAGCGAAGAACTGTTGGAACTGGGAGACTTCCACAGCAAAGAAGGCATCGATGATGTTAAGCTAGGACCAAGCTTGACGGAAGGTCAAAAGATGGAGCTCAAGGATCTTATGGGCGAGTTTCCCCACAACTTCAGCGATGTCCCAGGCTCTACGACTTTGGTCGAACATGAAGTCTACACCCAGACCTGGAAGGAGCATCTGCAGACCTTGAGGGAGCTGTTCCACCGTCTCGCAGAAGCCAACCTGACCGTGAGACCCAGCGAATGCATTCTGGGAGCTGACAACGTCGACTGCGTCGGACACCCGATAGAAGAGGAAGACAACGGAGGATGCACTGACTCCAGGAAAGCCCACGAAATCACCGTCTTTGACCCTGGGCCGATGACGACCGCAACTGACGAGGGCGTCAATTCCTTGCGAACGAAAGAACATTGACTGTGTGGACGAACTAAGAATATTGGTAATGACAGACTTGAAAATGAAAAACGTTGACTGGGTAAATGATCTGTGAACATTGACAGTATCCAGAAAGACTTGCAGATGAGAAACTTTGACACTGTGTGAATGAACTGTGAACATTGACATTATCCAGGCAGATTTGAAGATGAAAACCATTGACTCTGTGTAGATAAGCTGAGCGCAATTACAGTATTCAGAAAGTCTTAAATTAGTTTCAATTGAGGATTTTGTTTGTGCATTACGTTTCAACGTTGTTGAAAGAAATTGGGTAAATTTCTTCTTGAGTGGGGGGTTATGTTACGTTGAAACGTGAACGAAAGTATGTCGGAAGCGCGCACAATAGATCTAATCGTTTCGTTTTGCAAAGTATTCAATAATGGTGTTTATTTACCTTTGATTTGAGTTTGCATTGTTGTTAGGAGAGGCTTTGTATAACGTTGATAATTTGCGTTAGTCGATATTATTTGAGAATCTTCTGGATATGCATGTTTACTCTTGATAGAATTTTCCCGATGGATATCGAAGGTCGTGAATGTTCCCGGAAGTAGAGAAAATGTGTATTGACGTAAGTCAGTGATGACGATCTTTAGTTCGATTGGTGGCAGTACGTCATTTCTACCGTATTCGAAATCTTTCCGGAAAAGAGAGAGGTTATTTAATCGTGTGCCGAGATTGTTGTGGAGAGAAAAAAGTTGTTGATAGTGATTTGGAAAGTTGCTGTGAAAGTTGTTGAGTTGAATTGAGAATTGTATGCAGTTGTTGGTGTGTGCTGAATAAAAGTGGAAAACTTCATACGTCGACTTTGTGACTTGTATGCAGATTTGAGCGGGTTGCGTGAATAAACGAATCTGAGTTACACCCTATCAGGAATTCAAGCATCGGGGCTGAATCAGATACTGATAGAAAACACCAACATCAAACGGAGTGTAACAGAGGGTTTCTGTGAACATCTGCAAGCTGTTCTTGACCAAGGGCCAAGGAAGGACATAATTGGGTAGATACATGTGGACCCCACTGCAACAAAGAGATAAATGACAGAGATCTGAGAATCTTGGGAGTTTCCCATATACAACAGTCTGATACTGGCAAACATGCTTGGTACCCACAAACAATCCAGATGGTGGATCTGGGACAGTCCCAGAGGGGAGCATCACAACCACATTGACTACATCTTGGCCAAGAAATGCTTCAGATCAAGAGTCAAAATTGGCAAGACACTCACTTTTCCAGGAGCAGACATCGGAAGTGACTACGATTTCGTGATGATGTCTTTCCGTCTCCACTTGACTAACTGCAAAACCCGGAGGTGGCAGAAATATTGGAGGGAAATTTGCACCACTGTTCATTTTGGGAGCTGGTGAAGTAGATGTCAACACCATGACCACCACCTTCAACTCAGCAATTACAGATGCCTTCACTGAGATCCTTGGCAAGCACCGCCCAAATAACATCTTAACTTTTTAAACTGTGTGACAAACGAAGAGAGATGAAAATGAAAAAGAACACCTCAAAGGGAGCTGATGCATACTGAAAAAATCAACAGTGATATCCGAAAAAGCATGCACACAGCAGAGGAGAACTGGATAGAAGATCAATGCCAGAAAATAGAGAACAATCTGAACAAGAACAACAGCAAGAAGGCCAGCAGTATGAAGCGGCTGACAAGTGTTAAGTAGCACAAGGTCTCCATGAGCCAAAGTAAGTCTGGCTTGTGCCTTACCAAAGAACAAAACGTCTTGGATAGATGGACAGAGTACTGCTCTAACCTTACAACCACACACCAAACAGAGACCCATCAGTTCTAGCATGTCTCCAGAACAGAGAAGAAAAAATCCTCCCAATTCTCCTAGAGAAGAAGAAATTAAAGCAGCAGTGCAATTGCTGAAGAAGGTGCAGTCAGCCAGAGTGGACAACATACCTGCAGACTGTTTCAAGCAGGAGGAGAAGCGATGATTGATGCCCTTGCCATTATCTGTAACAAGATCTGGCAGAGTGGGGAGTGGCCTACACCATGGACCCAGTCACTTGTCATCACTCATCCCAAAAAGGGTAACCTTCAGGAGTGTGAAAACTACCGGACGATCAGCCTCATCAGCCACCCCAGCAAAGTCCTCCTGAAAATAATACTCAACAAGTTGAAGAACAAGCAGGATTCATGGCAGGGCGAAGTACCAATGAACAGACTTTCAACCTCAGAATAATATGCGAGATATACCTACAGCACCAACATCTTCTATATTGTGTATTTGTAGACTTCAAAAAGGCGTTTCACAGAGTCTAAGCAACCATGAGAGTGTACAACATCAGCCCTAACATTATTGAAGTCATCAAAAACCTGTGCGACAAGACAACAGTGCAGTCCTCAACAACAGCCCCATCGCGAACTGGTTCAGAGCAACAAATCTGCATGCATCACGGATGCTTACTCTCTCCAAACTTTTTAACATCTTTCTGGAGCGCATTATGTCAGATGCCTTTGCAGATCAAGAAGGCACAGTCAGCATAAGGGGGGTATAGCAATGGTAGAACAATTCCCAATCTCCGTTTTGCGGCTGACATTCATGGATTGGCTGGAGAGGAACAATAACTTGAACAGCTGTTGCTGAGGCTTGACACCACCTCCAGAACCTTTGGAATGGAAATTAGTGCAAGGAGACCAAAATGATGACCAACAATACCAATGGCATCAACTCCGGACATCAATGTCCAAGGTCAATCTCTCAACACAGTGCACAGCTTCAAATATTTAGGAGCAATTGTATCAGACAGTTGGTCCCAACAGGAAGTCATCTCCAGAATAGCACGAAAAACTGCTGCCCTAACAAGGTTGAAGCCCATTTGGAAAGACATACCCATCAGTCTACACTCCAAGGTAAGGTTGCTATGCTCCCTTGTCATCTTCATCTTCCTATACTCTTGCAAAACATGGACCCTCATAGCAGACCTACAACGAAGATTACAAAGCATGACGATGAGGTGCTACAGAAGACTTCTGGGCATTCCATATATCCAGCATATCACCAACGACGAAGTCTGACAGACCATCACACAAGCCATTGGACAACACAATGACAAGCTCACAGTGGTGAAGAAATGGAAACTCCGATGGTATGGCCACATCACCAGAGCATCAGGCCTTGCAAGGCATTGTGCAAGGAGGCAGAAGAAGAGGGAAACAGAAAAGAGGTGGGATTACAAACATTCAAGAATGGACTGGCTTGACACTGAGCGAAGCCATGAGGGTTGCTGATGACAGAGAAAGATGGAATATGCTGGTTAAATGATCATCTGTTGTGCCTTTAAATGACTTTCGAGTTATGGGATAGGGTAGGAATTTAGTTGCCTTTTTAGTATCATATTTTTCTATAGATACAGGTGTTTATTTGTCGTCAAGCATTTCAAGGAAAATGGTCTGCAGCACAGTATGCCACAGTATGCTGCAGAAAATGATGTTATTCGCTTCCATTTCTTATTTTGGGATGCAAGCATTTGGTGACACCATTGTAAAATAAGTCATCCAACATGACTCTACCTTGCATTCAGCCTGTCTGTTGATGGTGATGATATTTATTATTATTATTATTACAGGCATTTTTATATAGCGCTTACCTATTAAACTAGCTCTAAGCGCTTAACAATTTACTTTTAAAAACCTTTAAAGAACTATAACTGCGACTAAAATCAGGTAATGACATAAAAAGTAAGTTAAGACAGATATATAATTAATTTGACTAACACAGTAGAACACACGCGTGCGCACATACACTCACACATCACGCATACAATACAAGTCTAACTATAATACGTGAATTAACAAAGTCCAATTATAATATAGCGCTTACCTATTAATCTAGCTATAAGCGCTTAACAATTTACTTTTAAAACCTTTAAAGAACTATAACTGCGACTAAAATCAATCAGATAATGACATAAAAAGTAAGTTAAGACACATATATAATTAATTTGACTAACACAGTAGTACACACGCATGCGCACATACACTCACACAGCAAGCATACAACACAAGTTTAACTATAATATGCGAATTAACAAAGTCCAGTTGACAAGTTTAAACAAGAATAATAAAACGATTGGCTGTACATGATCGCTTTCCGCTTTCTGTCAAAAAGATAATGAACTCAATTTATAAATGTCACATAGACAGTTAGGATACAACACCCGGGCCGAGAACGAGGCAAGGCGAGAACGTCACAGGTCATAATTATACTGCTAGATTTCACAGCGACAAGGTGATACCATCTTATATGAGCACATTCATATTAAAGTTAATTCAGTTCATTCACCAATGAGTTTGTTAGCTGTGGCACAGTAATGGATGGAAAGCATATCTAGTCTTGACTATGTTCAGGGGGAATGCACCTTGTGAATCAACTGTGGTCTCACCTGTGGGGCAAGATTAGCTCTTGGGTCAGCGCCAGGCAGGAGGTGCTTGCGCCTCGATCCGTACGAGGCGTGGGCAAACTGCTCATGCGAGGTGACAGAAAGGTATCATTGTTTTTGTTTATAGAGTTAGTATATGCGGCATTATCAAATTTTTTTTGTTTAACATTAACATGCCATGATGTATCAATTTGAAATGTTGTTGTCATTGAAGACTATTGCTAGTATAACATACATTAAACTGCCAATTCCCTCTGGGTTCTTCCAGTTAAATTTGATATTCAGTCACTCCTTTTTGACTCACGTGCTATGTACTCATCCCCTCTGCTGGACCTAAAGCAATAACCATGTAATGTAATGTACTCATACCCAAAAAACGTTTTTCCCGATTTTTGAAAATCTGTGCGAGATGAGTCCTAAACAGTCCAAAAATAACATAGAAAAAGAACATCAGTCCGGCCGTCTGTCTGTCTTCCGTCTGTCTGTGCAAAAACTTTAAAGTGGCTTATTACTTAGGACCTATTTTAACAATCACAACCAAACTTAGTAAGGTGGTGTATACATATGAGACCTCATAAATGATCAGTGAATGAATGACTTCATTTCAAGGTAAAGGTCACAGTGTCAACAAACGTTCGTCAAAAAATGAGAATTTTTCACAAAATTTCTTTTTTTTTCTAGGTTATCAATACTGAACTTTTGATTCTTTGATGCTTGATAGATATCAAATTTGGTAAACCTCACTCGAAGATCAAGGTCACTGGAGCTGTCCAAAGTTGGTTAGTATAGGTACTTTGAAGTGACCTTGACCCTAAACTATGAGAGTCAAGGTTGCCATTTTTTGGGGCATAATATAACTTTTGCTGTAGTTTATATGATAGTACATGAGTGTATTTGGAGCCGGAGGTCAAGGTTATCTCTAGGTCAACAGAGCTGTTCACTCCTCCGGTTTGACCGGATTTTCTCCGTTTTGACTGTAAAAATCCGCTTATCCGTTTTGAAAACAAAAACTCCGGTTTCAAACGCGAGCGATGAAAAAAAAATTGTAGTTTTTTCGGTAGAAAGACGCTTTTTCTTCCGTTTCGTAAGTTTTCCGTAATAAGACAAAAACTGGAATTTCCTGTACAAGTTTCGATTTCCGGCTCTCGCACTTTCTTTCGTGTGTGATCGAGCATTTGTGCATGTTTTCGAAGTGACTAGTCTGTTCGCGATGCCGAAAATAAAAAACGCAGAAGATGGTGGACAAACACCACCCAAAAAGAAGATGCTTTACACGCAGAAGTGGAATGCTTCCTATTCAGAACTGCATAAGTGCTTAACGAGCTCCGAAAGGTCTGAAAACTATGCTTACTGCAAAATTTGCAAACTTGACTTCAGCGTTGCGGACGGCGGTAGAAATGCCATTGAAAGGCACGTGAACTGTGGTAGACACAAGCAGTTGCAACAAGAGCAGGCTAACCAACGCACAATAAGCTCGTTTATTGCTAAAGCAATAAATAAGTGGATGCTTTTTCAAATTTACTTTTTAATGTGTTTTTGTAGTAAATTTAACTGTCTTTTTGTGTTTTTTTTTTCTCAATCTCTAAAAAAATGTATTCCAGTACTGTACTCCTGACAGACAGATGAAACTCCTGACAGACAGTCTGCTTACTCCTGACTGGCATTGGTAGGGGTGAACAGGTCTGGGTCAAGAGCATAGGAAGAGCAAAGTCGGTATTTGCAGTTTATTACCACCGTTTCATTTTGTTTTTTCTGGGCACTCATTTTCATGTTAAATATTGCAAGTTCCATAAGGAGCGTGTGAGTCCTAATAATAATAAGGGTATTTGTATAGCGCTTTTTCCAAATGACATCAGTTTAAAGCGCAGTTCTCATGCATTTATACTTAACGTTAACATCAAAACACCTACGAAAAGAAGTGAAATAAAAGCAATACACTAATAAATTATGCCATGACATCATACAAACATGAAAAGAATATTTACAAATAAACCAAAAAAGAGGATGGAGGGGGGGGGGAAGGGGAAGGAGGAGGAGTGAGAGGGCTGGGTGCACGCGGTGTGACGGCGGTGGTTTCAATCAGAAAAGAAGGAATGACGATGGTGATGGGAGTCATATGGGCTTTGCCTTTCTAGTTTGCCAGTGTCTTAGATAGTGCAGATATATTATTTTTGTCTTTGGCAATTTGCAAATCCTCTGAAGTTTCCAACAATAGTTCCATGTTTTGCAGATGATCTCGGTGCTAGAGAGTTCTTTAGACAGTGCCACCAGTACACTGATGATTCTTGCCCTCTTGTTTGGAACTCTCTTCTTCACTTTGATAGGATTTGTACAGGTTGGTTGTTTATTTACGTATTTATTTATTTATTTATTTACTTATTTGGTCCTGATTTGGCTCGGAAGAGTCCACTGGACCTAAAGCAATAATCATGTAATGTAATGTTATTTACTTATTTACTTGTTTACTTATTTGTTTATTAATTTATTTTATGTAGTTATGTTTTTATTAATGCATTATATTTATTTAGTTATTTATTTGTATTTTATGGCTAATTATTGTCAAAGGATTGCCCAAGGGTTTAGTTGAGTTGCGTGATTTTCAGGTGCAGAGAGAGAGTATGCACATCATCACAGTTTCTAGCAACATTTTCAACAATACAGTTAACCCTGATCTCACCCAGTAAGTACCAATCACTTTCTGTAAACTATTATCGTACTTCATAAATTATAGTTGTTCTTCATCAGTTATTATCATACTCCATGTATTATTGGTTTGTTGTTTTTTTTCCTCCCAATTCTCCGGGAAGAAGTTGAGGCAGCAGTGCAATTGCTAAAGAAAGGGAAGTCAGCGGGAGTGGACAACATACCCACGGAACTGCTACAAGCAGGAGGTGAAGCGATGATTGATGCACTCACCATTTTCTGTAACAAGATCTGGCAGAGTGGGGAGTGGCCTATACTATGGACCCAGTCGCTTGTCATCACTCTTCTCAAAAAAGGTAACCTTCAGGAGTGTGAAAATTACCGCACCATCAGCCTCATCAGCCATTCCAGCAAGGTCCTCCTGAAAATAAAACTCAACGGGTTGAAACCCCAAGCTGAACAAATCATAGCTGAAGAACAAGCAGGATTCAGGGCAGGGCGAAGTACCACTGAACAGATTTTCAACCTCAGAATAATCTGTGAGAAATACCTACAGCACCAACAACATCTATATCGTGTGTTCATAGACTTCAAGAAGGCGTTTGACCGAGTCTGCCATGCATCTCTATGGGCAACAATGAAAGTGTACAACATCAGCCCTAAAATTATTGAAGTCATCAAAAGCCTGTATGACAAGGCTACCAGTGCAGTCCTCCACAACAGCGCCATCGGGAACTGGTTCAGAACAACAATTGGTGTGCGTCAAGGATGCCTACTCTCTCCAACACTCTTCAACATCTTCCTAGAGCGCATCATGTCAGATGCTCTTGCAGATCATGAAGGCACAGTCAGCATAGGGGGTAGAGCAATCTCCAATCTTCGTTTTGCGGATGACGTTGATGGATTGGCTGGAGAGGAACAAGAACTTGAACAGCTGGTACAGAGGCTTGACACCACCTCCAGAGCTTATGGAATGGAAATAAGTGCAGAGAAGACCAAAATGATGACCAACAACACCAATGGCATCAACACGGACATCGAATTCCAAGGCCAATCCCTCAACACAGTGCATAGCTTCAAATATTTAGGGGCCATTGTATCAGACACTGGGTCACGACAGGAAGTCCTCTCCAGGATCGCACAAACAACTGCTGCCCTGACAAGGTTGAAGCCCATTTGGAAAGACAGGACCATCAGTCTACATTCCAAAGTAAGACTGCTGCGCTCCCTTGTCATCTCCATCTTCCTATATGCTTGCGAAGCATGGACCCTCACAGCAGATCTCCAACGAAGAATACAAAGCATGGAGATGAGGTGCTACAGAAGACTTCTGGGCATTTCCTATACCCAACACAACACCAACGACGAAGTCCAACAGACCATCACACAAGCCATTGGACAACACGATGACCTGCTCACAGTGGTGAAGAAACTGAAACTCCGATGGCATGGCCACGTCACCAGATCATCAGGCCTTGCAAAGACTATTCTGCAAGGCACAGTGCAAGGAGGTAGAAAAAGAGGGAGACCAAAAAAGAGGTGGGATGACAACATTCGAGAATGGACTGGTTTGACACTGAGCGAAGCCATGAGGGCTGCTGAGGAAAAAGAAAGACGGAGTATGCTGGTTAAACGATCATCTATGGTGCCCCTACGACCTCAGGCTTACGGGACAGGATAGGATAGGTATTATTGTTGTACTTCATTATTTTGGTATAAATTATTGTATCGCAGTAATGATTCCAGCAGTGACGATGACAAAGAAGGATTAAAAACGAAAAGGAAAAACAGTGGGAAGGAGGGTGAGAAAGAATTAGTTGTTGCCAATGCTGCAGTTGCTGTTACTGCTGCTGCTGGGCTGGTGAAGATGATGAAGGAATTCGAGATGGAGATTATATATAGGAGGATGACAATGAGGAGGATGTATTTGCTCCTAATGTTTTTGTCATTGTTACAGTTGATTTTGCTGTTGTTGATGATGAGGATGAGGAGGAGGAAGAAAACAGCAACGACATTAAATGGTTTTGTCTACAGGTGGTTGCCTGATGAATCAGCCATGCAGAACACAATGGATTCCATGGTGGGGAAGGCTTACACTTATGGACGCTCCTTCATCACCACCAAGGTCAGTCTCAGGCACATCTACACAAACATAGTGGCAGTTTCACAGCCTGTATTTTTAATTCTAAAACAAACCACCACAACAAAAACCACAACAAATATACAAGCAAACAAACACACTTCTGTTTGACTGGCATGCATAGCAGTGTCAGTATATGCACTCACCCCACAACAACAAATCCATATTTTTTGCAAATCTGTGGGAAATAAATCCTAAATAGACCAAAAATGACATAAAACATTTATTTATTTAAATTTCTCCGTCCGTCTTGTCATCTGTCTGTGCAAAACTTGCAAGTGGATTAATATCTCAGACACCATTTCAACTATCACAACCAATTTTGGTTAGATGGCGTTTACCCATGAGCCCTCATAAATGATCAGTGAACTAATGGCTTCACTTCAAGGCCAAGGGTACAGGGTCAACAAATGTTAGTCAAAAAATGACAGTTTAAAAAAAAAAATTCACTTTTTTTCTACCTTATTAATATTGAACTTATGGTTCTTTGTTGCATGATAGATATCAATGAGACACACATTTTATACAAGTTTGGTCAAGGTCAGGGTTACTGGAGCTGTCTAATGTCGGTTAATAATAATAATAATAATAATAATAATAATAATAATAATAATAAATTGCATTTATACAACGCATTTTTCCTTAGAATAACAACTCAATGCGCTTACACACATCATTCGTACGCATCATCACAACATTCGCACTACATCATGTACAGCATCATTGAGAAAGTATTATTACTGTTCATACTATTTACACAGAAAACGCCTTGCGGAACAAGTGCGTTTTTAAGCAGCTCCTAAAGGAAACAAGGTCTGTACAATGTCTTAAACCGGCAGACAGCACATTCCAAACCTTGGGTGCTTGAAAACTAAAAGACCGGTCGTCAACTGTCTTAAGCAGACGCTTGGGCGTTTTCAACAGGTTAGTATAGATATTAATTTGAAGTGACCTTGACCCTAAACTATGAGAGATAAAAAGTCCAAACTTATTGTATTTAGAGATCATACATTGATCTTTCAGATTTGTTCAGTGTTTGTTTTCATCTTTTGATAGTGTGCAACATGGGTTATTTGATCAGACATGCATGAGAGGTCACGTGAAGGTCAAGGTCATCCAAAAGTTAAGGTCACTGAAGATCAAAGTCATCCCAAAGTCTCAGTTTTTTGGCATTATACAACATTTGTTGTAGTTTCTTTGATAGTACATGAGTGTATTTGAAGCCAGAGGTCAAAGTCATCTCAAGGTCAAGAGCATAGAAATGTCAAAGTCGGTATTACTTTGCATTTTAATGCCACTGTTTCATTTTGTTTTTCCTGGGCACTCATTTCATGTTAAATATTGTGAGTTCCATGAGTATATGAGTCATGTGGGGTTTACCCTTCAGGTTCTCAAAATAACCAAAACCAAAAAAATCCTCCCAACATTCCAAGGTTTTTCTTCATTGCCCAGTGATGAGTGAATGCTGCGCAACAGTTGGTTTGTGATGGAGTAATGCAGAATGATAATACATTGGTTGTGGACCCCCAACATCAAGAATTGGGTATTTTTCTTCTCTAATTTTTAACATGACTCAACATCCTTGCAAACTTCAATGTGTGATGAATACTGTTGTAAATTTCAGGTCAAAGAACTGCTGGCAGGAGATGAGAGAGCCAACATCACACAGGTGGAGGCACAGTTACTGGAAGTCTGGGACCAAATCTATGACAAGTGGTTTTCTAAGGTACGCACTGGCATACATGATTTTATTAGCTGAGGTTGGTTTCCTCTCCCTTGTTTCATTGTCTGCATTGTGGGTGATCTTCTGTCTCTTCCTGCATTATGTTCTTGAATGTTTGGTTTCGCTGGTCAGTAGTAGTCTTCTAGCTGTAGTCTTCATTCTATGTGTTTGGTCTCGGGTTTAATGATTTCTCTTTGATGTGTGCAAAGGCAAATTAAATGCTTAGACTGATATAGAGGGCCTTTACTTATATAGATAATGATTTCTTTGCAAAACTGTTCAAAAGCTTTGTGCAGCCACACTTGGTGTATGGCAACAGTACATGGTGCCCGCTTTTTAAGCGCAGTCTGTCGCTTTAAAGAAAGTGCAGCAAAGAGCTACTCGATTACTTGATGGATTAAGATCATTTGAATTATGACGAAAGACTGCAAAGACTGAATCTTCCATGTTTGAAAGTCAGAAGAATGAGAGGAGACTTAATACAAGCATTTAAAATTATAAATGAGGTTGATGCTGTTAATGCTAACTTTTTTTTTTCAAATTTCAACACAGGAAAAAACAAGAAATGCCACTAACAAAATGTTTGTTAAACACTGCCAAATTAGCATATGTAAAAACTGTTTTAGTAATAGGGTTGCGCAAACTACCGGCCCATATTAAAAATAACGAAGTGAGAAAGTGCTTTGAACTGTTTCTGTCTAGGAAAAGCACCCTATAAATATAGTACAGTGGAACCTCCGGTATCCGTCTCTCTGGTATACGACTCCCTCCGTTATGTGACCTGGAAACTTCTGACGAATTCACTTTCAATAATAAATGACCTCTGGTATGCGACAACCTCGTTTATGCGACCAGCGACCGTGTCTTAAGCCTTTTATACGACCGTCTTAGGCAATTTAAAAGAGATATAAGTTAATTTATTGTCTGTACCTTTCGTTTTTTCTCTTATGTTAGTGTACGCATGGTGTTGTCTGCTATTTCCGGTTCGCAAGTAAGGGACATTACTCGCCTACACTGGCTTGTCAAAATGGCGTCGCGCAAGAGGAAAGTTTTGAGTTTGGCAGAGAGAATGAAAGTGATTGAAAGAAGTGAAAATGGGGAGAGTTGTTTGTCTATTGCAAGAAGTTTACCCAAATTCAACTCATTTTAAAGGATAAGGAATCTGTGAAACTACGATGGGAGAATGGCGAAAGGAAAACATAGAAACTGAGAGTGAGAGCTTCTGCACTGACAGACTTGGATGAACACGTCTGGCAGTGGTTCGTGGAGGCAAGAAGAAGAAACATTCCGTTATTTTTGCAGTTGTGAATAAAAGACAAAGCTAAAAATGAAACATGTTTTAGTTTCCTTTGTCAGAGAATACATGCTGGTGAGTGTGAAAATTATGACTACATACCCCTTCGAGACTGACACCCCCGCCCCTTCCCCCTCCTTTGTTCCGGTGTAAGACCACCTCTATTATAAGACCGTTTTTCTCAGATTTTGGACGGTCGTATACCGGAGGTTCTACTGTATTATTATTAATATTATTATTACAACTACTATTATTATTTTTATTTTTATTCTTCATATTATTATAGTGGATATTGATATATGCATTGTGTGTTATTATTTGCATGTGTTTTTTTTTTCTGCAGTATTTATTTTACTCACTATTTTGTTATTGCTGGTAAACCTATTGCCACAGTTTTGGGGACGTTTTGATTTATTTAATGTTACATCTGTTCACTGATTTGATTTTATAAACTATTTGAAAGTCACAGCAAGATTTTGTTGTTGAGTGGAGTGATATCCTCACTTTTTGTGATAATTCTTTCTAAATTTTATCTAATTTTGCTTCAAGGTTGTATAATTTTGCTTCGAGGTTGTATAATTTTACTTCAAGGTTGTACAATTTTGATTTATGGTTGTATAATTTTGCTTCAAGGTTATATTATTTTGCTTCATGGTTGTACAATTTTGCTTGAAGGTTTATCTGTTGTAGATGGGCAATACAATGGTTCAGTGTGTGTCCTACGTCCCTTTTTACCCATGTCGTCCCAAGCATAAGAAAAATTACTCACTCTCCAAGGTTTGTGGTTGCTGTGTGTTTTTTTTTAACTGTTGCCAGAGTTGGTGGTGATGGAGGGTTTAAGTAATAAATGTCTGTGTTTATATGTGTTTTATTTGTTAATTTAATGTCATAAAATAAAAGACATTCAAAGAATGCTTCAATGTTTTCTTTACGTTTTCTTCATACTACTACTACTACTACTACTACTACTACTACTACTACTACTACTACTACTACTACTACTACTACTACTACTACTACTACTACTACTACAACCACCACCACCATCACTACCACCACCCCTGCTACAGTGTTAAAGAAACAGTACAAGCTGAAACAACTAAAAACCATAAACTATTTACAAAGACAAAAGTGATTAAACTGTACAGTTACACCACATGACAATATTCTGTGGCAGCGTTTTGTGTATAATTTTGTGTGGTGTATTTTATTTTCAGAACAATACATCCAAGGCACCGACACTGGCTATGCCAGAGGTAGCAGATGTATGGGTCCTGTGGGACATGATCTCTGGCGGACATCTCCTCAATTTCAGCAAGATCACGGCTTTCGCACAGGAGAACGTTGGCACTTTTGTCTCTGTGAGTATCCACGGGTGGGATACTGTCTTGTTTGACTTGTTTATTTTTGTTGTAGAACTTGGTTTATTTTTGTTGTATACTTCATTTATGAGCTTGCCAGAACATCACGGCACCAAAAAAATCAGCATAACACATATATGTCAAAGTCTCTATATTTATAGCAATGGTTAAGAAAGAGGGAATTGGAGAAAGCACAGCCAGTGGAACTGTAAACTTAACACACTTTTAATTTCATTTTTATTGGTTACAGCACATAACTCTACACATGTTTCATTGCGTTCTAAGTAACACATTAGTTTGGTAAGTAATGGCATGTTCATTTCTGTGGTTGCTATGTAGCAGAGGGCGATGATTGATGCCCTCACCATTATCTGTAACAAGATCTGGCAGAGTGGGGAGTGGCCCACACCATTTACCCAGTCGCTTGTCATCACTCTTCCCAAAAAGGGTAACTTTCAGGAGTGTCAAAACTACCATATCCATCAGTCTTATCAGCCATCACAGTAAAGTCCTCCTGAAAATAATACTCAACAGGTTGAAACCCCAAGCTGTACAAACCATAGCTGAAGAACAAGCTTGATTCAGGGCAGGGCGAAGTACCACCGAGCAGATTTTCAACCTCAGGATAATCTGAGATTAATACCTACAGCACTAACATCTATATCATGTGTTTGTAGACTTCAGGAAACTTTTGACCGAGTCTGGCATGTAGCTCTATGGGCAACCATAAGAGTGTACAAAATCAGCACTAACATTATTGAAGTCATCAGAAGCCTGTATGACAAGGCTACCAGTGCAGTCACAACAGCGCTATCGGGAAATGGTTCAGAACAACAACTGGCTACAACTGGCTAGCGTCAAGGATGCCTACTCTCTCCAACACTCTTCAACATCTTCCTGGAGTGCATTATATTAGATGCCATTGCAGATCACAAAGGCAAAGTCAGCATAAGGGGTAAAGCAATCTCCAACCTCCGTTTTGCGGATGACGTTAATGGATTGGCTGGAGAGAAACAAGAACTTCAACAGTTGGTACAGAGGCTTGACACCACCTCCAGAGCCTTTGGAATGGAAATAATTGCAGAGAAGATTAAATTGATGACCAACAACACCAATGGCATCAACTCGGACATCAAAGTCAAGGCCAATCCCTCATTATGATGCAAAGCTTTAAATATTTAGGAGCAATTGTATCAGACAATGGGTCCTGACAGGAAGTCCTCTCCAGGATAGGGCCAACAACTGCTGCCCTGACAAGGTTGAAGCCCATTTGGAAAGACATGACCATCAGTCCACATTCCAAGTTAAGGCTGCAGCGCTCCTTTGTCATCTCCATCTTCCTATACGCTTGCGAAACATGAACACTCACAGCAGACATACAATAAAGAATACAAAGAATGGAGATGAGATGCTTCAGAAGACTTTTGGGCATTTTCTATACCCATCACATTACCAACGACGAAGTCTGACAGAACATCACACAAGCCATTGACAGGCTCACAGTGGTGAAGAAACGCAAAACTCGGAAAGACCCTACTGCAAGGCATGGTGCAAGGAAGCAGAAGATGATGGTGACGGAAAAAGAGGTGGGAAGACAACATTCGAGAATGGACTGGCTTGATACTGAGCGAAGCCACGAGGGTTGCTGAGGACAGAGAAAGATGGAGTACGCTGGTTAAACAATCATATGTGGTGCCCCAACGACTATCGAGTTACGGGGATAGGATAGGATATGTAGGAGAACATTATTATAACCTGTTGTTCTTTCTGTTTTCACTGTGTAGGTCCTGGAGTCAGTGTGGGCGGTTGTCCGTAGCAACATGAGTCTCATCATCTCCATCCTCACTTCCACTCTCTCCATTGTCTTTGGTGGTGGTACCGCCATCCTCAACTTTGTCATCTCTGCTGTAAGTCAACCAATAATTTCTTTATTTATTCTTATATAGCGCTTGTCCGGGTCAAGAGCCGCTCCAGACGTGACTGATACAGTATCTAACTAGAGCTGACTGATACAGGATCTAACTAGAGCTGACTAATACAGGATCTAACTAGAGCTGACTGATACAGGAACTAACTAGAGCTGACTGATACAGGATCTAACTAGAGCTGACTGATACAGGATCTAACTAGAGCTGACTGATACAGGATCTAACTAGAGCTGACTGATACAGGATCTAACTAGAGCTGCCTGTGGGGCCCATTTGCTGCCTTAGATGCATCATCTTACGCCCAAGACAACTGAGCACAATCCTTGGTGACTGTGGCTGGGAGAGAAAGACCTGATGCTTGCCGAGTATATTTACATAGCTAGCACTCGCTACTCTGTGACGTGAACGTCATGACCTTTAAAGTCCATGCGATGGAATGTGTGCTTGCACAGACTAGCTCTAAGTTTATATTGTCATTTGAAGGAATAATGGTAAATTGTAAAACATAGTTTTAGAGACAAAACTAGGCATGGGCTGGAGCCAAAACATGTGGTGAAGCAGCTTAGCAAGCATTTTGGAGTGATGGGGTGGATTCATTTATTATTAATTTTCATCTCTCTTGGGAACTTTGGCCTTTTATTGTTTTTTGACTAAAACGTGATTGTACCACACAGATAAGCAAAAGCTCTATACCCAGGAAGCTTGTTAGCTGAAAAGGAGGTGTAAGGAGAGCAATGGGATAGATATATACATATATATGAATACTAACTACAGGAACAGCGTCATTGTAACTGTTCAGCGTGCAGCCACAATGCTGAGTTTCTGTGCCAGGCAATCTTCCTGACCACACTGTTCTACCTGCTGGCGTTCAGCGGCAGTCAGTACAAACCTGTGGAGTTTTTCACCAGCATGAGCCCCTCGCTGGGAGCAGGGGGTGGAACCACTTCTTCTGCAGGCACCACCACTTCCACAGGCACCACCTCTTCTACCACTAATCGGTTTGGACAAGCTGTAGAGCAAGCCATCAGGTAACCTTTACCTCCCACAATTCCTGCCCATGTGGTATGATGATAACCATCACCGAGTCTATGATATAGCCCACCCCTAGTCCCTACCACTCTTCTGCCTATGTGGTATGGTGATAATTATCACCTAGTCTATGATATAGCCCACCCATAATGCCTACAACTCTCCAGCCCACGTGGTATGGTAATAATCATCACCTAGTCTATGATATAGCCCACCCCTAATCCCTACCACTCTTCTGCCCATGTGGTATGGTGATAATTATCACCTAGTCTATGATATAGCCCACCCATAATCCCTACAACTCTCCAGCCCATGTGGTATGGTGATAATCATCACCTAGTCTATGATATAGCCCATACCTAGTCCCTACCACTCTTCTGCCCATGTGGTATGGTGATAATTATCACCTAGTCTATGATATAGCCCACTCATAATCCCTACAACTCTCCAGCCCACGTGGTATGGTGATAACCATCACATAACTCACCCTTATGCTGCTCCCCTATATCCGATTCAATGCATATTGAAGAAATTGCCATTTTGACAACAGTCAACAAGAAGCATACAGTTACAGGGACAAACCCCACATCAAAGGATTGAGAAAGTATGCCTTGATTTCATTGCCTTTGTCCCATCAGTGAAAAATACATCAGTCTTTTGTCACGCAAACTGAGAGAATTATTCCGTTTGCCAGCTAACTCAGTGCAACGAGGTTGTATTTTTCAGTGGTGTGTTCATGGCATCGCTGAAGATGTCTGCGTTCTATGGCCTGTGGACCTGGCTTGTTCATCTGGTCTTTGGCCTAGACATCGTCTTCATCCCCTCAGGTGTGTCACCATTGTGTAACATGGAAAATAAAATTAATTAAGCCCCACTGTGAGTGTCTGGCACCTGTAAACTGAACACAGAACGTTTAACAGATAAGCGCTACTCACTGAACAATGTTTGCTAGTGAACACTACTGACTGAACACTGCTCACTACACACGGAACATTATATTGCTCACTCCTTTCTGAGCACCTCTTCTTCTTGTTCTCAACAAATAACTTCTTCCGTTTACTCTCAAAGAGTAACAAAAGGAAATGAAAGTGGCAATTATTTCTTACGTTCATTTGGAATCTGAAGAAGACTTTGCAGTATTTGTATTTGGTGTGTGTACCTTTCAGCCCTGGCTGCTGTGTTTGCTGCCATACCATTTGTTGGAGCATACTGGGCCTGTATTCCAGGCGTTGTTGACCTCTGGCTGGTTCAAGGTCAAGGGCTGGCAGCCATTGCCTGCTTTCTGGCTCACATGGTTCCATCCTACGTTGTAGACACTGCCATCTACAGTGAAATCAAGGAGTTAGTATACTTTAATTGAGGTGTTGGATTTTGATGATGATTTTTAAGTTTTATGTAATACTGGTATCAGCAAACAATGTTCATGTTCAGTGTGTTAAAAAAAAACAAAGGAAAATGTTCCTTTAGTATACATGGATTAAATCTTTGCATATGAGTCACAAATTAAGTAGTCAAAGTCAGTGTTATAAAGCTTTTGAAACTATCAAGGGTTGACAGTTTATCAATAAAGTAATACCTTGCGGTTGCTTGTGTACTGCTGTAGAAAATCTTCAACTGAGTTTGTATTCTCGTTTTTCTTCAAAATACCTCATTGTTAAATATGAGGAACCATTTGACCTTTTAAAAAAATCCCATGTTTCTTTCTTCTGTATTTAAACAAAAAAATTACTCATTTGCTCACTGACTGTTGTTTTGTGAGAACCCCAGCATGCTTTCCATCACACAGATTTTAAAAATCCTGACTCATTAACCCATTTTGTTTTCAACAGGGATTTGCTGCATTCACCTGTTTGAGGTCAAATTTTACTTTAGTTACACCTTGCTCTGTTTTTATCCAGAGGCCACCCCTTCCTGACAGGCCTGGCCATTGCAGGCGGGATGTACTGCATGGGACTGGAGGGAGCCATCCTGGGTCCTATCCTCCTGTGTTGTCTCATTGTCCTCATCAACATGTATGGCACCATGCTGAGGAGCGACACCCCTACCCAAGGTAACTTTGAATAATGGAATGGTGGTGCTGCTATATTAGGGTGATTCTTAAACACTTTTAATTTATTTTATTTTATCATAGTTTGGTTGATGATTGTTGCATGGTTGTTGACGAATTGGCTATTCCTTCCAATAAAGTCTGGATGAAGGTCATGGGGAGGAGGGGGGAGGTGGGGTGTAAGGGTAGGTTCAGGCAGAAGAGAACAGAGGAAAGTATGAGGAACATAGAAATAAATGTGTATCAGCATGAAGTTTGTATGACTCCCAGTCTGGCTTTCCGCTTGTTCATAGGTATTGCATAGAATAATGCACTGTCATGAAAACCTAGACATGATAGAGTGTTCCTTGGTGCATTACCAGATCTCTTTTGTTTGCCTGTCATGAGTTTTGAAATGCCTTGTGAATGAGTAGTATCAGTAGACTGAGTTGATGGTGTTAGTTATTTCATGTTCTCTATTGTTCTAAACCGTAAGTAAATACATCTTTGTTGATATAAAAACAAGAATTCAGTGCGATTTGTCCACTTACTGTCATCAGAATAAATCCGGACTTCCCTCCTTCTCCCTTATTCGGCTCTTAGCAGTCCTCTGGACCCTATAAACATTGACTATTTAAAGTAATCTAACCCTTTTCACCTCATCACCCACTTTCCATGTGCAGTAGGTACATTTTGTATTGCAGTTTATTCTTTGCTAAAATCCATTTGCGGTGAACGAACAACCTTCGCATTTCAAAACAATATTTTTATATTCCCTTCCCTGGTAAAACTTTTATCCATCTGAGTTTATCCTGTTATTTATGTAGCCATCTAGCCCGTTTATCTTCCCTCAATTCTACCTCTTTGAGTTTCTTTTCATGGGTGGACAGACCTTGTTCAAACTGTTCCGTGGAAGTGTGCTTTTTTTGTTTCTCCAGTTACCGCTGTCTTGTCATGATACTTATATGGACATAAGTTTTCTGTCCTGTTTGCCTATCAGCTGTGGGTCCCTGTTTTTCAGTTTTACCCCTTGGGGTCATGAGCAATCTTGCCACTGTAGATCGTTCTAACCTATGAAGGGAAAAGTGAAAGCCCCAGTTGAAAACCTGTCTTTCCTTTATAGGAATGACCAATTCAATGCGGCAACAGTACCCCCGTTGGAGTGCCGGGGGTTTCAGTATAAATAGTGTCCACACTTTCTGGAAATTTAGTGCTTTAAATTCCCACTGTCGCTGTCTTCCTCATTTATTCTTTCCCATTCCTGCTCTGTCCTATCACTCTGCTATACTATCTTCTTCTTCGCTAGATCAATGACCTACTTTTTTTCTTGAAAACTCTTCCTGGACAAGACTCCTTGTTTGTGTATGAGGTCTGTTGGATCAGCTTGGGAGTGTTGGACGCTTTCTGCCGGGTGGTCACTAGGGCTTCCTATGATGTTATTATTTAGCAATATAGGCATTTTATATGTATATGTTTTGTTGATAATTTATAATGATGTTTGTATTCTATTTTGTTTTTGTAACCGGGGGTTTGAATAGTTGGGGTAAAGCCTCAGCCGTCCCCTGCGTGGGATGTCTTTATTGTAAAGTGCCTGGCCGGTGGAGGGCATTCAATTTTCCCACTAGGGTTGTTTCAGCAGATCTTTTATGCGGATCGGGGGTTGTCCGGTCCTGATTTGGCTCGGAAGAGTCCGCTGGACCTAAAGCAACAATCAATCAATCAATCAATTCTGATCTCTTTCTGTACTATTTGCATATCAGTACAACTTATGTTAATCTGATGAATAAAAATTGATGCAACAAGCATTAAGTCTTCCAAACTATATACACAGTAATATGTATTTGATTTTACAGTGATGCGTTCTTGCAAAGAATGTTGGTTTTAGCCAAATGCATGTTCTACCTCTTGCTCTGCTAACTCCTGAGAGCAGCTGGTGAACTATTTCTTTATTTTGTGTTTCATTTCTGCATTATTATTTCCCACATACCTTTACTTTCAGGGAAACTAGTTTCTCCCATTGAATTAAATTGGTGAATTGTTTGGAATTGGTCTTCTCTTTATATAAATTAAGAATATTTGGCATATTAATAATTATATTTGGTATTTGTTTTTTTCTCTGTTGTGGGATGATCATTTTGCTTCTTGATGCTTCGCTACATGTTCCTAGCAGTCCGTTGGACACTTTAAGCATTAACATTCATCTGTCCATCTTTCATTATCCATGGAGTTGTTCTGCCAAATCCTCAGGATCAGTATTTCTTTTATTTCATATATGCAATCTCCTAGTCAAAGTACAGAGACAGTGGTTAGGTTCATGGTTTAATGGATATGCATGGTCCAGGGATTTTAAATTAACTTTTCGTTAGTACTTTGGCAGTAGGAGGAGTCCTGGTTAAAATAGTACGAGTCTGTTTTGATTTTGGGTGGTGGCAATTAGTTATTTCTCCCCCCACCTTATCTTGCCTGCCCCATGAATCATTAGTTGAATACGTTATGCATGGTTATGTTCTGTATACATGGCGAAATAAAATGCTTGGGCATGGGTTTGAGACAATTAAACATTCCTTTTCAATCCTATGTAATGAAATAGTGAACATTTTCAAGCCAACAAGAGATGCTTGGAGAACCCATGACATCTTATTGTGAATTATAGTTCTACAGAAAAAAAGGCATGTACAGTTTGTCAATAGTTTAGTGATTTAAAAAATCCTGTAGTAATTTTTAGTATTGTACAGAGTGAGTTGTGATGTTGTTGTTTTTTAAATAATTTATTTCATTATTGTAGAATGTTACCATCAGTTTTTTTTAAGAACAAATATGAAGTGTATTATGTGAATGCTTTACACAGCCAGTTCGGAATGAATTTGTAGAGTGGAAATAATCTTTTGTATTTTGCATAAGTATGAAGACAGATTTTTGAGTGCAAACATTGTTGCACAGTAGGATTTTATAATAATAATAATTATTATTATTAT
Organism: Oncomelania hupensis; assembly: GCA_036898135.1. Classification (NCBI taxonomy): domain Eukaryota; kingdom Metazoa; phylum Mollusca; class Gastropoda; order Littorinimorpha; family Pomatiopsidae; genus Oncomelania; species Oncomelania hupensis. The sequence continues at coordinate 45,078,148 of CM072525.1, read as the reverse complement.
TTTTTTTTATATTTCTTTTTTTTAATTATTATTATTATTATAAATTAATTTATAATGCTCACATCTCTTGCAGTTACAGTGATTCACTAAATGAATGTTCATTATAATAATAAATTAATGTTCATTGTCAATTAATAATGAGTGGATGATCATTAAAATAGTAAAAGAAATATAAAATAATTTCGAGAAATTATGGAAATAAAAATTCCACTATTGTTGAGGGAAAGTGAATGTATATCTTCTGAACTTGCCTTGTTTGAGCAAGGAAGGAAAGGTTGTACGAGTTTGCTGTTAGTAGCATTTTGCTTGTTTAGACTAAAGGTGTGTGCATGTGTAACAAATAGCTGCATGATGGTGGATGGTTGTTGCTACTGATTTCTTACAGGCCTGAGGGTGGGCCCAGGGGCCACAAGGAAACTTGACACCTTCCCCACCGTCCAACGGTGAATAACCTGTTTTGTGCCTATTTCAGTTGTCTTTCCACTCTGTCTTCAGTAGTTATATTTGTGGATTTTGAACATATTTATTCTCGTGTATTTGTTATTTCTGTTTCTGCACATGTGTTTGCTGATCTGTTTAATATTGCTATTATATATTTTGTGTGCATTCTGCTGCTGCGGCATGAATTATTGCCAGCTTTCATAATCATAGTGAAATTGATCTGTCCTGTTCATGCAAGCCAATTTTCAGGCTCATAATCTTCTTAATTTTGTGAAGCTGCTTGAAAATGAGATGGTTGCTGTTACTCTTAAATAATAGTACTGATAGGAATGCCTGATGTCTTATCTCAACTCAGCTTCAGTTTTATAAAAAAAACGGGCATGACAGTTTTGAGCGTGTAGCGTTATATTCTGAAGTATAATGAAAAGAAATACCATTCTGTAGCTTGCATTTTGCTTTTTATTTAAATTTTAATACATGCACTGACATTAATACAGCATTTGATTTCATGTTGAATCTTTAGTGTGCTTTCTATGCCAGCTCTGTGTTATAAAAGTAAGAAGAATTGCCATTGCACCTTTGTTTAGCTACCATGGATAGATTCCAGTGCAGCCTTTGATTTGTTTCCTTCTTTGTGTGTTTTACCTGCAAATGAATGTATTGGTTTAGAGGCAAATTTCATCATTGTATTTCATGGATGGTGAACATTTTGGACTTTAGATTTTCCAAACATACTGTTTGCCATTAACAACCCTGAGTGGATATTCATACAGTCGGAAACATTCATATTAAACCAGTAGAAATAGTAATTTTCACATAATGAACTATTCATGTTTTCTATCATTGTAACCTGAGATGTTACTAACCTTTTGGTTGGTGTAATTGCAGCCACGTTGATTTTAGTTCATTCACAAAATACTGTACCTCTACCCTGTTCATTCAAGAATATTTACTAAGCCTATTGTGTGAATGTAACCACATCGTTATTAAATTGGATATTGTGGTTTATTTTTACAGTTCGTACTAGTTTTCCCATAATTATAATGATTACATCACAATCACATATTCTGTTCATTTGCAGTCGACTTTTGTTTCTGCATTGTTCTTTTTACACATAGTTCATTCTGCTTATTTGAATTCTCTTCAGGTGTTTGTTTTTTAATTTAAAAAGAGGTTGGATTAAAATGTACAACTTCTTTCTTACTAAATGTGACGATACAGACTCAATTAATTAACCACGCGCCTATGAATCGAGAAGAATGAATGAATGTAGTGTGGGTATGACGCAATCAAATATAAATGACGTGAATCGCTGTGACGTCATATATATTTCAGCCCGGCTCTTCAGTACAAGTTGACAATGTTTTAGTCTTTTCAAAATAAAACTTGGAAAGTAAAATGAACAGTTAATTTTTCAGGACACTTATTTAAATTATAACCTCTCAATATTCATGAAAAGATTATAACTCCGTGTTAGCGACGCCTAGCAACCGAGAGAATAGTTGTCTTTGGAGACCTTTAGCAATAATACGTGACACTAAACATATTTATCTCTCTTGCTTTTAAAAATAAAAAGGTCTTTTATGAAAACTTTGTTTTTACTACATTTATTTATATTTCTGTATTTGAATGCATGCCTAACCGAGCAGTCATTTTAATAGGCCTTTAGCAAGGAATAAAAATGTGTTTCAAGTTCCAAGCAACATTTTATTATGAAAACTAGCATCACACATCAACTATATTTGAATAACTGTTGTTGCTTGTAGTGTTTCTTGTTTGTTCCATTGCATGTACAGTTTGCATCTGTTGTTTTTGTGTGAGCTTAGCAGGATGGCATGTTTTGTGTGAATGATAGACTTTTTCTTTCGATGTTGACAAATGTTTGATTTAGTTTGAATAATCCTGAGAATATATATGTTTGCTGTTCTAATGATGTTTATAAATAGTGTTAAGTAGTTTGTTACACCATTGTTGCACATAACGTTTTGGGTTGTTGATATATAATACTAATTATTATTAATCTTCTTTTTGTTCATAAAAGGCACATGCAGATTTTTTGCATATCATGATAATGCTATTCCTTTTACCACCTTTAAATCAAGAATTTTTTGTTGATGATACACTTTGAAAAATTTTTTTAATTCATGTTAGATCTATGTTCTCACAAATTTCAGATTTAATTTATGTATTGTTTGGTCGGAAAACATTTTGGCCGTTTGTATACTTCCATTTTAGAACTGTTTTGAAAATTGGTTTGGCTGTTTTGTTGGCAGGTGTAACCAATAGCAACAAGAAAGTGAAGACCTATCCTAGATCGGTCGTCATTTTACCAAGTAACACACTAGCTTACTGCTTGGCTTGTTTGGCTGGGAATGCTTGTGGATATGATGTGCGTAACCTTATAGCTGACTAACCCACAATGGTGAAAGTTAGGCCTGCTGCCTTCAATTTTGTAACAGTATTATTTTGTTGTCTGCATTAATTGGATTGGCAAGAGGTGCAGACTGCAGAGGCATTTGGAAAAAATATCTATCAGTATATAATAATAATAATAATAATAATAATAATAATAATAATAATAATAATAATAATAATAATAATAATAAAATTAATAAGGTAAAGTGTCTTCTGCCTTTTGGGGGTATATCAATGCTTTTTTTAGAAAATTGATTGAATTTGGTGATGCTTGGGATTTAGATCTTGATATCGGCATGTACATATACTTAAATTACAATACTTAAATTACAATACTTAAATTACAATGCTTAAGTTTTCAATAATAAAGAAGTAATGTACATCACGTAAAATAAGTGGCATTTTCTCAATTCACTGTGAATGGCTTCTCTTGGTGATAATTGAATCTGCATGTGTTGTTATGATAAATAAAATTACAGTTGACCCAGGATTCTATAGCATGGCAAATGATACGGCATGCTAAATGGGTGTTGTATGAATTTCATTTACCCGTCTTGTATTTCACTTTGAAATAGTTGGGGGTTAATTAGAATGAGCCAAATGCCATTTAGTTCGTCCGTCTGTCAAGCTGTTGGAAGCAATAGCTCAAGAACCACTGAACACATTTTGACCAAACTTTATAGGAGCATTAGATAGGTTAGTGGCTGGCCTCCCCTGCCATCATATTTGCTCTACCCCCAAGGTCAAGGTCACTGGAGTCATTTTGCTGGTAAACCCGTTTTGCTCAATATCTGAAGAACGGCTGAAGCACTTCGGTTGAGTTTTGGTATACAGCTACTTCAGATCATGGACCCTCCTTCAATGTCGGTCTGGTTGTCGGTTAGTTGGTCGATCCAAATTTAACTTTCTGGTTTAAAGCACACATTTTGCATTATTTCAAGAATAACTGGTTCAAAATTTATAATTTGTACTTTTCGAATACTTTAACTACTGCTAAGAATGCTAAAGAAAGAAAAAGAAAGAGATTTCTCTTATATAGCGCCCCCCCCCTCCTCATTCCTCCCCCCTCTTTCCACCCCCACCCCCTCCTCCCTCAAATAAAAAAAGATCCAGATTTTTGCAAATCTGTATGAGATGAGTCCTAAATAGTCCAAAAATGACATTTAAAAAGATATATTTGTCCATCCAGCCGTCTGTCTGTCTGCCATCCACAACCAAACTTGGAAAGATGGTGTATATCCATGAGACCTCATAAAAATCAGTGAATAAATGACTTCACTCCAAGGTCAAGGTCACTGGGTAAACAAATATTAGTTTAAAAAGTACTATTTATCACAAAATTTCACATTTTTCTGTTATTAATATTGAACTTATGATCCTGTGATGCATGGTAGATATCATTGAGACACATCCTATGCACATTTGGTCAACCTCACTGCAAGGTCAAGGTCACTTAGAGATGATAGATTGATCTTTCATATATGTTCTTTGATGCATGATAGATATCAGTAAGACACATCCTATGCACATTTGATCAACCTCAATCCAAGGTCAAGGTCACTTAGAGATGATAGATTGCTCTTTCATATATGTCCCGTTTTTGCGTTGATGGTCAATGTCAGTTTAGGCCTTGCAAAAACATACCAAAAAGTAGGTCATCGTACAGTGGAATGGCTCTATTTAACCCATTGTATGCAACAACATTGGGTTATTTGATCATACATGAGCATGAGAGGTCACGTGAAGGTCAAGGTCATCCTGAGGTCACCATTTTTTGGCTTAACACAACTGTTGCTGTAGTTTATTTGATCATACATGAATTTGGAGCGGAGGTCAAGGTCATCTCAAGGTCAAGAGCATAGTAAGATCAAAGCTGATATTACATTGCATTTTAATGCCACTGTTTCTTTTTTTTTTTTCTTCTGGGCACTCATTTTCCTGTTAAATATTGCAAGTTCCATAAGGAGCATGTGAGTCGTATGGGACTTGTCCTTCTATTTATAATTTTTGACATTTGCAGATATTTCATATCATCATATTATTCCCTGTTTTCCTTTTGTTTCATTAGGATAAGTCTGAGCCACAACACGGCCAACAAAATAAATACTTTTGAAAATGTTTAGTTTTCAGCTGTGTCTGTGAATTTCTGGAAATTTGTATGGATTGCCATCTTTTTGTTTATTGTATTATTATTTTTTGGTATAAATTTCTTGCCAGTTTCTTTGACAGTGGAGTAAAGTAATCAGCATGAATTTTATGCATAAATACTTTTTTTTTTTTTTAAAATGGATGCAGCCAAATATATTATAAATCGTAGTGCTGTTTTCTGTCTTTTAATTTGTTGATGTGTATTATAACTAAGACTAGCCTATGCACAGATGTTTCAACCAGAGATTAGTCGATACATGTTTTATAAGTTTGGGATCTGTTGTGTGAAATTTTAACGCAAGTCCTCGCGTAACACTTTAAATTGTTAAAAAAATATATTTAAAGATTAATTTATGAAAATGACCAGATATAATTGATGGTTGCAATAAATTCATGGTTAAATTTATTTTGAATACTCCCGAAATATGTTCTTGATAATACCCCGTACCCCATGCATGTGTTTGGATTTTAGTTCTGCTTTATGCATATATGGTTGATGTCTTGCTATAACATAGCAGTTTGGATTTTGTCTGATATTGGCAAGTTAGTGTAAATGCGGATGTATTTTTGAGAATGTTTGGGAAAAAGCATGGTATATTGAGGTTCCATATTATTTTTTTATATTATTTTTTCTATTATTATTATTATTATTATTATTATTATTATTATTATTATTATTATTATCATTATTAAAATGTGATACTCATGGTGTTTGCATTTTTTTAAATTGATAATTCAGCATTAACATTCTTTTCATGAGCCATATAGATCTAATGGATGTTGCATGTTAGAAGAACAGCTTGAACACTTTCGAATCATTATATTTTTGCTGGTCCATGTGCATTATTGATATTTGTGAGTAGTCCGAAAACATTTCTCTGGTGATTTGCTTGTGTTTTGTTACTTATCTCTTTCCCATTAAAACATGTTCCTCAAATTCTGATGTCCTTTCCAACCTTGTTGACCCAAATCCCTCTTTTCATTTTCAAATATTGTTTTGATTATGATGTATATATTTGAATGTTTTATATTGTTGGCATGACGACTGTGAATTCTGCTGCAGAAAACTATGACTTTATTTTATTTATTCATTTGTTGATTTATTTTAGCCATGCAAAAGAGTCCTAGAAAGTAGCATAACTAACTGAAGTCAGTCTTTGTGTAGAATAGTCAGATGCTAACCCACTTTGCTTGACTGTAGATATGCTACTTCCACAAGTACAACCATTGTGTGCTTATCTACAACTTCCTTCTATGTTATTGTACAGGTCAGATTACAAACGGTCTTATTTCTTTTAGACATGTTTTTCCTTTTGAAGTTCCCATACTGTTCAGTTTTTGATTTTTCCACTACTCTTTAAATTGTTATGGTGGGCATTTAAAAAAAAATTAAATAAAAGAAGATTTTTTAACAATTGTTTCGTTTAATATATTGATTTAATAATGGTACGTTAGTTTTAACACAAATTAATAAACTGATGTTAGTATACTACTCTGTAGATTGCCCTGTTGTTAGCCATTTTCTATTTTTAAAATGTTTGCCTTTTGTGGTTGTTCTAATGGTGGTCAGTCGTATTTTATGTTGCAGATCAATAAGCAGCTACACATTGCCTCGCTGAATGGATTTTCGCATAGAACGACTTCAAACTGACCTTGACCTGCCTGATGGCTTTGACCTTCAACGACCTTTATCTGCTAAAATATATGACATTGATGTGCTAATGATGTCACAGTTGGAAATTTTCCATGCAGAAAATATGACTAAAGTCCTTGACCTGAAGATGTGACTTGGAATGCTATAAATAGATAGCATACAGTTGGTAGATTGTTTGTGCAATAGAAATGATAAACTGCTTGGTGAGTGGTTACTTATGGTGCTTGTAGAGGTTCTTGATGTGTAATCTGCATGCTTCTACAGTGAATAATATTTGTTGAATTTAATATCTAGAGTTTTATTTGTTTTTAAACTACACAATAACCTTTGCAATCAATTTTTAAGATGTTATTTGTAATTTTGTGTGTGTGTTGGTCTGTTGGTGATTCTATTTCCTTCTGATTATATTTGTGAAATTTTGTTTTGCATTGCCAGCTCATCACCAATTAGTGATATTATTTATTATATTTTTGTGGGTTGTATTTTTTTCCTCCAGAAAGCTATCTGCTCTGATCTCATTCACCCATTATGTTTGTGTGTTGTGGCTGTTTTGTGTGCGCTCCATTTTATTTTCATCTCAAATGTATTCAGCAATGTTAGGGCAAGTTTCATTTGTAGATTACTGTTGAATTGGTCTCTGCATATTATATCATAGGTCATATCTATTATTTATTTCCTTCTTCTTCTTCTTCTTTTCTATCCATCTCATTTTTCCCCCACTCCTGAGTTTGATCCCAGTGTAGAATTCACATAGGTAGTAGACATCATCATTATCATCATTCTCATCATCATCATCAACATCATCATCATCATCACAAAGTTTTAAAGTTGAACTGTATTTTGGTTTAGCTTTGTGTTGTTGGTTGTTGTTTAAGAAATGACATATTTCTTTGTTTGTTGGACCCTATAAACAATGACTAACTAAAATAACTTTATTATTTCTGTGAAGCCATATCGTTTTTGTACATTTCATAAAGCGTGTTGATAACTTTATATGTTCAGCTGTGATTTATTCATACCTTTGGTTGTCTGTTTGGATTTGTTTGGGTTATAATTATTTTGTTGTTGTTATTTGTCAGTGTGAATGCTTTATTTGGCACTTATATTTTTGAATCTTTTTTGTTTTCTTTTGGTATGGGCATTCATAAATTCTAAATTATGTTTATGTTGTAATCAACATTGTAGTCACTGTTTGGATATTTTAACTGAACATTGTTTAAACGAACTCCATAATTTCTGTGTGTATGCCACAACTGAAGCTCACGTTCCTGTGCCGGGCTTTTCTGTATAAATAGTATCACCACTTTGTGGACATTTAGTGCTTTAAATTACCACTGTTTCTGTCATTCTCATTTGTTCTTTCTCATCCCTAATCTGTTCCATCTATCTACTTTCTTCTTAGCTAGACCCGTCACCTACCTTTTTTTCTGGAAGACTCTCCCAAAACTCCTCATCTGTGTATGAGGTCTGTTGGGTCAGCTTGTGAATATTGAACGCTTTCTGTCAAATGGTCACTAGGGCATTCTATATGTGTGTGTTTTGTTAATATTTTATAATGATGTTCTATTTTATTTTTGTAAACAGGGATTCGATAAATTAGAGTGCACTGTACAGCCTCAGCGTCCCCTGAATGAGATGTCTTTATTGTAAAGTGACCGGCTGGTGGAGTGCCTTCAGTGTTACCATTAGGGTTGTTTCAGCAGATCTTTTATACGGATCGGGGGCGTGGTCTTTCAACCAAATTATGGTCCTGATTCGGCTCTTTGCAGTCTGCTGGACCCTATAAACAATGACAAACTAAATTAAACTAAAGACAACTGAAGATTGTAACTTTTTTGTACTGAACCCTCATGATTCGCTCTCCATAACATGCTACAGCTGAATAGGTTAAATACTTTTCTACTTAACCCTATGAGTAGCTCTCCATAATCTATATGCATGTGCACCCCAACTGAACATTGTTGACGCGATACTTTTGATACTGAACTCCATGAGTAGATTCATTCTGACACCATGTGTTCACTAATGCCTATGGCATTTTACTGCATGAGTGCTTTCATGCTCTGATTCCATTCATTTTTATTTCCATACAAATATTTTCATGAATGTAAAGAATTTTAGCTGTTGGAATTATGTTTTATCTATGTTGCTGCTGGAATTATGTTTTGTTTGGCTTGGTGGACACATTATCATTTTTATCTTTAAAAAAACCGTTTAAGCTCCTATTCAGTTTATAAATGTATTGGCATAGTATGATGTCATCCATGCTGCTTTAGCAGAGCTGGATGACTATAAATGTATGAGAATGCAAGTGTTATACATCTTTGTTTGTCCAATGAGTGGTAACAAACTACTACAAACATTTGAGCGCATAGATTTTAATCAAAAATGAACTATGAATTAATTCAAACAGTTGAACCAATATTGCATTTATATTACAACAGAATGCATTTATGCTTGACTTACAGTTAATTAATTTCTTGAGTTTTTTTCCGCCCCAATTTATAACAATGTTGAGAAAATGTCCTGCCTGTTCTCCGTTACTGGGTGAGCACTTTGATGTTCATATTAATGAACCAACACGAACATGCTTCTCACTGATGTTGTGTGTAGGACTGCCACTGCATATCTGCACACTGTTACTTCTTCAGATGAGAGTATAAACCAAGGTTTAGTATGAGCACGCATTCCTTCGCACGGCCTTTAACGATCCAGCTCATGTTCTGGACCCAAGAGGGCTAGCTACCTAACTACCTCCAGCAAGCACTGGGTTCTTCCTCCCCTACCCCCATAGGGGTGCCGGGGGTTTCAGTATAAATAGTATCCCCACTTTCTGGAAATTTAGTGCTTTAAATTCCCACTGTCGCTGTCTTTCTCATTTGCTGTTTCTCATTCCTGCTCTTTTCTATCAATCTGCTATACTATCATCTTCTTCGCTAGACCAGTCTCCTACCTTTTTTCTTGAAAACTCTTCCGGGACAAGACTCCTTGTTTGTGTATGAGGTCTGTTGGATCAGCTTGGGAATATTGGACGCTTTCTGCCAGGTGGTCACTAGGGCTTCCTATGATGTTATTATTTAGCAATGTAGGCATTTTATATGTATGTGTTTTGTTGATGATTTATAATGATGTTTGTATTCTATTTTGTTTTTGTAACCGGGGGTTCGAGTAGTTGGGGTAAAGCCTCAGCCGTCCCCTGCGTGGGATGTCTTTATTGTAAAGTGACTGGCCGGTGGAGGGCATTAAATTTTCCCACTAGGGTTGTTTCAGCAGATCTTTTATGCGGATTGGGGGTTGTCCGGCCTGATTTGGCTCGGAAGAGTCCGCTGGACCTAAAGCAACAATCAATCAATCAATCAATGTTGTTAATGTGTCAATTTACTCTCTACGACAAGTCACAAGTTCCTCTGTAAATAACTGGAGGATGTAATACTCACATGATGTATAGTTATAGGTTTGGTGTTTCTACTATGTAGTTTTGTACAACTCATTTTTTTTCTTCCCTTTTTTCTGTACTTCATAGGCACAACATTGACTGTGCCTTCTTGACTGTTTATTAATTTATTGGCGTTATTTGTTTCAGTTTTCTTTCTGTAATAATTGCCAGCTTTTAAACATGTGATGTCACTGCATTTTGGTGTCTATGGTGCTGGTTTTTTTTGTGAATAACCACTATAGTCATTTTTGTCCGTTATTGTACATGTATTTATAAGCCGGTTATTTTGCTGTTTCTGTAACCTGTTACTTTGCTTTGAAAATCCTTGTCAGCGGCAATATATTTGTAAGTATGTGGCATTAAATGAGGTTCTGTTCTCACTATAGATTAAACATTTTTTAATTAAATATGTAACCGTTTTGGATAATACAGTACATTTTAAACTATGACCCTACTTGTAATAAATAAGGCTTAGACCCAAGAATGTAATCATCTTAATCATTTTAAACCGAAGAAGGGAACCATTTTAAATCTAAGAATGTAATCATTTTAAATATAAGAATGTGATCTTTTTAGATCTAAGAAGGTAACCATGTTAGATAATATGGTCCATTTTAAACTATATCCTTATTTGTAATAAATTAGGTTTAGATCCAAGAATGTAACCATTTTAGATATAATAAGACATGTTAAATTATAACTGCATTTGTAATAAGATTGTTGCTCTTTCAGTCTGACTCTACGGTCAGATTTGAGCGTTGTATAGTTGTTAAAGTTGTATCTTTAAGACTCACATATCCACATACTCTAAAGAAGTCAGTTTGGCGTAACTGACTGGTTTACGTTTTACAGACGTTTGTTGTAGTTTTAAATTAATTATAAATTTGTATGCGTAAATGCTATGGAGCTAACCGTTGGATCACTGAATTTCGTACCATAGGACTGTGTTGGATACCGCCGAGTCAAGCCATGAATACACGTTATATATTTGCTTGTTGCTCTGTTAGATTATTGGGAATGATGCCATGTTGTTGTATTTGCAACATTAATACAGCTACTAAATCATTTAAAAAACACCCCTTGGGGTCATGAGCAATCTTGCCACTGTAGATTGTTCAAACCTATAAAGGGAACAGTGAAAGCCACAGTTGAAAACCTGTCTTTCCTTTATAGGCAAGACGCTTCACTGCGGCAACAGTACCCCCGTTGGAGTGCCGGGGGTTTTCAGTATAAATAGTATCCCCACTTTATGGAAATTTAGTGCTTTAAATTCCCACTGTCGCTGTCTTCCTCATTTACTCTTTCCTATTCTTGCTCTGTCCTTCACTCTGCTATACTATCTTCTTCTTCGCTAGATCAATGACCTACCTTTTTTCTTGAAAACTCTTCCTGGACAAGACTCCTTGTTTGTGTATGAGGTCTGTTGGATCAGCTTGGGAGTGTTGGACGCTTTCTGCCGGGTGGTCACTAGGGCTTCCTATGAATGTACTATTTAGCACTATAGGCATTTTATATGTATGTGTTTGGTTGATGATTTATAATGATGTTTGTATTCTATTTTGTTTTTGTAACCGGGGTGTTCGCGTAGTTGAGGTCAACCCTCAGCCGTCCCCCGCGTGGGATGTCTTTATTGTAAAGTGACTGGCCGGTGGAGGGCATTCAATTTTCCCACTGGGGTTGTTTCAGCAGATCTTTTATGCGGATCGGGGGTTGTCCGGTCCTGATTTGGCTCGGAAGAGTCCGCTGGACCTAAAGCAACAATAAATCAATCAATTTAAAAAACGAATCTTATTGTTGACCAATAATTTTGTCTTGCTTGCTTTCTTTTCCTCCTTCCCCCTCCCCCTCTCCATTTCCGTGGGGTTTCTGTATAAAAAGTATCCCCACTTTATGTAAGTTTAGTGCTTTAAATTCCCACTGTTGCTGTCTTTCTCCTTTGTTCACCCCTTGGGGTCATGAGCAATCTTGCCACTGTAGATTGTTCAAACCTATAAAGGGAACAGTGAAAGCCACAGTTGAAAACCTGTCTTTCCTTTATAGGCAAGACAGATTCACTGCGGCAACAGTACCCCCGTTGGAGTGCCGGGGGTTTTCAGTATAAATAGTATCCCCACTTTATGGAAATTTAGTGCTTTAAATTCCCACTGTCGCTGTCTTCCTCATTTACTCTTTCCTATTCCTGCTCTGTCCTTCACTCTGCTATACTATCTTCTTCTTCGCTAGATCAATGACCTACCTTTTTTCTTGAAAACTCTTCATGGACAAGACTCCTTGTTTGTGTATGAGGTCTGTTGGATCAGCTTGGGAGTGTTGGACGCTTTCTGCCGGGTGGTCACTCGGGCTTCCTATGACTGTACTATTTAGCACTATAGGCATTTTATATGTATGTGTTTGGTTAATGATTTATAATGATGTTTGTATTCTATTTTGTTTTTGTAACCGGGGTGTTCGCGTAGTTGAGGTCAACCCTCAGCCGTCCCCCGCGTGGGATATCTTTATTGTAAAGTGACTGGCCGGTGGAGGGCATTCAATTTTCCCACTAGGGTTGTTTCAGCAGATCTTTTATGCGGATCGGGGGTTGTCCGGTCCTGATTTGGCTCAGAAGAGTCCGCTGGACCTAAAGCAACAATAAATCAATCAATCAATCTCCTTTGTTCTTTCTTAATCTGTTCTATCAATCTTCCTCGCTAGACCAGCCATCTACCTTTTTTCTTGAAAACTCTTCCAAAACTCCTCCTTTGTGTATGAGGTTTGTTGGGTCAGCTTGGGGATGGGTGGACGCTTTCTGCCAAATGGTCACTAGGGCTTCCTATGATATTATTATTTAGCAATGGGAGTTTGATAGATTAGAGTATAGCCTCCGTCCCCTGTGTGGGATGCCTTTACTAAAGTGACTGGCTGGTGGAGTGCCTTTAGTGTTACCACTAGGGTTGTTTCAGGAGATATTTTATAGAGATCAGGAGTCCTCTTTCAATCAAGTTGTGGTCCTGATTTTGTGGTCCCGCTTCGGCTCATTGCAATCCGCTGGACCCTGTAAACAATGAATAAATAACTAACTCTCTTTCGCTCTCTCTCTCTCTCTCTCTCTCTCTCTCTCTCTCTCTCTCTCTCTCTCCTAATCTGCACTATTAATCTACTATCTTCTTCGCTAGACCAGTCACTTAAATTTTTTTCTTGAAAACTCTCCCAAAACTCATCGTTTGTATTTGGGTCAGCTTGAGATATTGGACGCTTTCTGTCAAATGATCACTGGAGCTTTCTATGGAATTATTTATATATATATTCTATTTTGTTTTTGTAAATGGGGGGGTTCAATAAATTAAGAGTACAGCCTCAGCGCCCCTTGCATGGGATGCCTTAATTATTGTAAAGTGACCGGCTGGTGGAGTGCCTTCAATGTTACGATTATGTTGTTTCAGCAGATGTTTTATATTGATCAGGGGTGAGCCCTCTTCGTTGTGGTCCAGATTCGGCCCTTTTTATGTCCGTTGGTCCCTATAAACAAAGAATATAAAGTTAACACAAAGAAGGATCATTCCGAAAGACTGCTATATAAATAATGATGACATTGCGCGAAGCGTCCCAACCAGTCATCGTTTAAGAAAAAAAAAAAGGGGGGGGGGGGGGGGAGGGGATTGCGACAAATAAACCTCGATTGTCTAATGCGGCTAATCGGTCGCTTTTTAAATTAAACGACCCATAATGTGCAGTAAATACTCACAGATGCTTGTGAAACAAGTAAATTATCCTTTTGGGTCATAAAATAATGTACAAGAATATAAGTGCCAAAAAATTGTTTGTATATAGATCAGATGTAGGCCCTATGTAGATGTGTTTCAGAACTACAGAGATAGAGGAACTGGCTATCATATCAATTCATGTCTCTCTGATGACGAAGCTTGAGATCAAATTTGATGACCAAAAGTCGATAGTCTAGCTAAGCACTCCAAAAAGTTCATCCAGATGGCAAAAAAATCTAGCGTAAAAATAGATCTGCTTGGACAAGAAAGAACACAATGGGTTTGATCTTATTTTTAGCAAACAGATTGATAACAAACACCAAGTGTTTCAAAACGACGAAGCACGAGACCAAATTTGGTGACCAAATATCGATAGCCTGGATCGAGCTCCCAAAAGTTCATCCCATGGGCAAAATTACCAGCGTAAAAATGCACTATTGCTATGCTAAATGATAACCAAAGCAATGCCAAATTCATTGATGTGAAGTCAGTGCATATCCAAACATGCACTGAACGCTGTTTTCTAGCAATGGCGGCAATGACAGTATCAGCTTAGATCCTGCACGCCGTTGGTATTCGCCATTTCCTATCCTCAAGCCCCATGAAAGAAAGACTGCAGGTGAACACGCTATCGTTTGTATTTGAGAAAGGCTAAAGAAGACAAAATTTGACCTGACCAGAAGATGTGAAGCAGCAGTGCAGTAGATGTAGGCCTATTTTATGGTTGAGTTTTTAAAAAAAAACAGCATAGGTCTAGCTTTAATTAAAGCTTTAATGTTGTAGACACTACCGTGTACATTGGTTTCCAGACAACAAAAAGCGAATACACAGTTATTATTATTATTATTATTATTATTACCCCCGTTGGGGTGCCGGGGGTTTCAGTATAAATAGTATCCCCACTTTCTGGAAATTTAGTGCTTTAAATTCCCACTGTCGCTGTCTTTCTCATTTGCTCTTTCTCATTCCTGCTCTGTTCTATCAATCTGCTATACTATCGTTTTCTTCGCTAGACCAGTCTCCTACCTTTTTTCTTGAAAACTCTTCCGGGACAAGACTCCTTGTTTGTGTATGAGGTCTGTTGGATCAGCTTGGGAATATTGGACGCTTTCTGCCAGGTGGTCACTAGGGCTTCCTATGATGTTATTATTTAGCAATGTAGGCATTTTATATGTATGTGACCCCCGTTGGGGTTATGTTGTTGTTTGTTTATCAGTTTATAGTCCCCTCTCTTCCCGTAAGGATTTTCAGAGAGGAGACTTATTATTATTATTATTATTATTATTATTATTATTATTATTATTATTATTATTACCCCCGTTGGGGTGCCGGGGGTTTCAGTATAAATAGTATCCTCACTTTCTGGAAATTTAGTGCTTTAAATTCCCACTGTCGCTGTCTTTCTCATTTGCTCTTTCTCATTCCTGCTCTGTTCTATCAATCTGCTATACTATCGTCTTCTTCGCTAGACCAGTCTCCTACCTTTTTTCTTGAAAACTCTTCCGGGACAAGACTCCTTGTTTGTGTATGAGGTCTGTTGGTCATCAGCTTGGGAATATTGGACGCTTTCTGCCAGGTGGTCACTAGGGCTTCCTATGATGTTATTATTTAACAATGTAGGTATTTTATATGTATGTGTTTTGTTGATAATTTATAATGATGTTTGTATTCTATTTTGTTTTTGTAAACGGAGGTTCGATAAGTTGGGGTGAAGCCTCAGCCTTCCCCTGCGTGGGATGTCTTTATTGTAAAGTAACTGGCTGGTGGAGAGCTTTCGGTTTTACCACTAGGGTTGTTTCAGCAGATCTTTTATGCGGATCGGGGGTTGTACGGTCCTGATTTGGCTCGGAAGAGTCCGCTGGACCTAAAGCAATAATAATGTAATGTAATGTTATATTATTATTATTATTTATAATCATTATCGAGGAAGATTTATGTCACTTTGTTTTATGGCAAAACGGCCGGTTCATCTACAAATAAGCATAGTTTTCGATAATTTGTTTCACCATTCGGGAATCTGAAGAATCAAAGTCCAGGGCACTTCTAACGACCATTTGTGCAGTTAATAGCACTGCAGTGATCAATCCCACATGTCTTTTCGTAGAATTTCCGCTAAGTACAGTGTCTTGTCCCATGCCATAAGCCATCTTCTAACACGATGACCGCTTGGGGGTTGGGGGCGCTGGCAAGTTTCGGTTTCGCGCGTCCGGGAGTTATTCACCTTCTTTGTGAAACTATACTAAACTTTCTTTGCTATAAACAATGAGCTCTCTCTCTCTCTCTCTCTCTCTCTCTCTCATATATATATATATATATATATATATATATATATATATATATATATATATATATATATATATATATATATATATATATATATATATATATATATATTGCTCTCACTTTCAGTGCATGATTGTATTGTTAACAATAATGTACAACAATTATGTAACTGTGTCTTCAGTGAAAATGGAGGGGGGAGGGAGGGAGGAAAGTAATGTAATGATCTAAGAATTTCGAATCATCTCCCTATGTTGGATGCTTTAAGCTAACCCCTGTGAGGGTGCCGGGGGTTTCAGTATACCCCCCTCTTTCTGGAAATATAGTGCTTTAAATTCCCACTGTCTCTGTTCTTCTCCTTTGTTCTTTCTCATTCCTACTCTGTTCTATCAATCTACTATACTATCTTCTTCTTCTTCGCTAGACCAGTCACGAACGTTTTTTTCTTGAAAACTCTTCCGGGACAAAACTCCTCATTTGTGTGTGAGGTCTGTTGGATCAGCTTGGAAATATTGGACGCTCTCTTCCAGGTGGTCACTTGGGCTTCCTATGATGTTATTATTTGGCAATGTAAGCATTTTATATGGATGTGTTTTATTGATATTTTATAATGATGTTTGTATTCTATTTTGTTTTTGAAAACGGGGGTTCGATAAACTAGGGTATAGCCTCAGCGTCCCCTGCGTAAGATGTCTTTATTGTAAAGTGACCAACTGGTGGAGTGCCTTCAGTGTTACCACTAGGGTTGTTTCGGCTGATTTTTTATGCGGATCAGGGGTGAGTTCTCTTTCAGCGAAGTTGTGGTCTTGATTTTGTGGTCCTGATTCGGCTCTTTGCAGTCCGCTGGCCCCTGTATGCAATGAATAACTAACTTTAAGCTAAAACACAGTTACACCGTGCTGGGCACAGTATTTTTCAAAACAGGCAAACCAGTCAAGGCCAGAATGAGTATTTTGCCTGTGATTCCAAAGCAACAATCAAATCCAAGATAACGGAGATATGAATATTATTATATTCGTCCAATTGCCAACAACGTGACTTTGTTCTAGAACTTTTCGTGATTGCTCGCTTAGAAACGTGTTCGGATGAGCCGTGTTTGCATCATTTGCATTTATATTAGCCATATAATTAAATCTAAGAAATATTCGTATGCAAACTGATCATCCGAGACTGCCGAGGCAAACACTACTTAATAATAATAATAATAATTTAATACTAATTTAATTTTTACAGCACAAATCCAAAGAAACTGTTTGCTCTAGGCTAAGCGCTTGCTCGCATTTACACACACATGTAAGTGTTCTGCGCTTTTTTGGAATCTGGGCAATTCTAGAATTGGCCTGTGCAATTCTAGAATTGGCCTGCCCAGTTTTGGAATTCCAACATTGCTTAGGGTTCGAGTTAGGGTTAGGGTTTGGGTTAGGGTTACAGAAAGGGTCTTATGTCTTAACCCTAACCCTAACCCTGGCGGCCAATGTTGGTAACCAAAAACTATTATAGCCACTTCGATAATACTACTAATTCCAAAAAAGCGCAGATTCCAAAAAAGCGCAGAACATAAGTACTCGCAAGGATAAAATAGTTTGGACATGGCATACATGTATAAAAACCATCAAGCACAAGCATGAAGCAAAATAAATATACAATAAGGCAATTATAAAATATACATTGCCACGTTAAACAAGATGGTAAGCCATTCAAATGCACCTCCAGACACCCACCCACAATGCCAAAGACAAGCATTCCACCCACCCACCCCCCACCCCTCTAACATATGCCGTCGCGGCTGCGATTCGGCCCCGTCCTAACACGATGCGAAATGAAAAATACGAAACGACAGGCCAACATCCAAACCACCTGCAAACAAAAATTAAATAATTAATTTTTAAAAAATTATATAAAGAAATAAACACAAACAAAAATAAAAATTTAAAGCACAAAACTGGCCCAGAAAACGGCGAAACGCGACGACTCCGACCACCGATAAAGCACAAACTTCGAACGACCCAGCAATTTAGAATAATGCCTGATATTTTGTAACGATCAGGTTTTGGCGTTATAGTGTGTGCAAGTATTTTAGTTCACTCTGGCTTTAGCTTTCAGAAAAGAAAACAAGATGGTAAGCCATCGAAATGTATTTCCAAACAACTCACACACATTGCCGAAGAATAACTTTTTTTTTTCAAAATTGGTAATTTTGTTGGCAGTGTTGTGACTCGGCTTCGACATAGCGAAGCAAAAGGAAAGCACGGAATGATAGGCCACGATCTCAACCATCTGCAAGCCAAAAAAAATAGATCCAAATCGGCTCAGTCAGTGTTTAGATTCAGCGCAAAAACGTGCTTAGAAAATGGTGAAACAAAATGACCTTGTGTACACATAAATATTCAATGGTTATAGGGTTAGGCGGACTGCTAACAGCCGACTCAGGACCACCTGCGTACACATGCTTAGCCGTAGTTAAAGTATTCGCAAAGTATTTTTTTTAAAAAATTGCGTTTCAGCTATTGTTGAGATAAGGCAAAAAGGGTGTTTTGAATCCTCCCTCCCCTCCCCTCCCCTCCGCTCCCCTCCCCTTCCATCCCCTCCCATCCCCTCTCCCCTCTTCCCCCGCAAAACAATATGACGTTCAGAGCGACGGACAGACAGACTGGACTGGTACTGAAGGATGGCCCCATGATCGGAAATACATGCATACATTTTTTTTACCATGCTGCTTTTTGTGTCGAAATGATCTAAAGTACACCTACCTGCATACCGAGCCTCAACGAAATTGCTTCAGCCGTTTTTAAGACCCTTGAGCAAAACGTGTTAAGCATCAGCTAGAATGGCTCCAGTTACCTTGGACTCCGCGTTAGATCAAATATGATGACACGAGAGGCAGGCCACTTGGTCCAAAGCCGTTCGGTGGTTCTCGAGAGATGGCTGCCAACGCAACGACCGACGGACAAACGGACATTTGGCTCGTTCTGATTCCCCCTCCCTCCCTCCCTTCCCCCCTCCCTCTACGTCTATTTGAAAGTATTTCCAGGTAGGTCTGAACATACCAGAAAATGGGACATGGAAACTAGGGCGGTTTTCACTCAAAGGTTTACCTTGACCTTGGCTGAGTGTCAGAGGTTTATCAAGCAGGCGTGTATAGGCGAATGTCCTCAACAGCCTCAGACACTGAGATTTGGGTCAGCGTCACTTTGGGGCCGACTGCCTCTATAATCGTTGTAACAGCTCGATAGGGGCAAAGGGTCCAATAGACCTGTAGACTACAAAGCGCCACAATGTATCTCTCTATACGTTGCAGCACAAAGCATAGCATACAAGTCGTTACGACGCGTCAGGACTTTCTGCTAAAAAAAATCGTCTTTTCTAAGTTTTTGCGTTGCGGCTAGCAGTTGTGATGATGATGATGATGATGATGATGATGATGATGATGATGATGATGATGATGATTGCGATCACATTTGCTTGGTTTACTTTCTTTTCACTAAAATTGAATGGGTTGTTGTTCTTTCTTTCTTTAGTAGATTAACGTCCCCGGACACATAAGCGAAATGTTCACTCCCTTTATCTGCGCACGTCACTAGCCCCGGACTGAGATATTTTTCAGACAATACTATAAATGGTACGTGAGCACGCGATCTTATCTTTGTCCCCTATACGCACTGTGTCCGGTGACGTTAATTTAAAAAATGCGAAAAAAAGAGAGATCTTATCTGTGTGGCCTCTGCCCCAGACCTTATCTCTGGGCGGGTACTAGCTATAAAAACCACGCTTCTCTAGGTTGTAGGTCAGTTCAATTATTTGGGTGTCGGAATTATCGCTGCCACCATGTTCGTTCTCTGCCTCATCGCTGCTTTCACATCACAGGCCTGGGGTGAGTCAGCCCTCTCTATACCCACATAGTTATGCAATACAAGAAAAAAACAACTAAACACCACTCCGTGAATGGACATAGATCTTACACATCTAAATTATTCAGCCTTCTGATATGGATTAGGTTGGAGGTTTTGTGGGGGAAAAAAGCCAGAGTTAACCAAAAAGGCGAAAATATGATATTCGTGTTCAAATAAAACAAGATAAGAACACTTTATAATGCATGAGTTACCTTGAAAGCTCGTGAAGCAGTACATTTGACCTGTTAACATTTATGGAGACATCTCAGGTGATCATTCCCCTTGGCTTTTTTGTTTTTGGAGATTTGACAGGATCTGCATATTTGTATCTAGTTAGTCGTTTTTTATAGAGTCCAACCAACTGCTAAGAGCTGAATCAGCACCACAACTTAATTGAAATAGGGCTCACCCATGATCCGTATAAAAGATCTGCTGAAACAACCCTAATGGTAACACTGAAGGCGCTGCACCAGTCGGTCACTTAAATTTATCCCATACAAGGGACGCTGAGGCTATACTCTAATTTATCGAACCCCCGTTTATAAAAAGAAAACAGAATATAAATATAATTATAAAATAGTAACAAAACACATACATATAAAATGTTTACCTTGCTAAATAATAATACCATAGAAAGCCCTAGTGACCATTTGGCAGAAAGCGTCCAATATCCCCAAGCTGACCAAAAAGACCCCATACACGAATGAGGAGTTTTGGGAGAGTTTTCAAGACAAAAGATAGGTGACTAGTTTAGCAAAGAAGATAGTGGATAGATAGAACAGATTCCTATCCTATCCTATCCCATCCTATCCCATAACTCGGAGGTCGTAGGGGCACCACAGATGATAGTTTAACCAGCGTACTCCATCTTTCCCTGTCCTCAAGAACAGGACAACTGATTGTTTCGCTCAGTGTCAAACCAGTCCATTCTCGAATGTTGTCCTCCCACCCCTTTTTCGGTCTCCCTCTTCTTCTACCTCCTTGCACTGTGCCTTGCAGGATGGTCTTTGCAAGACCTGATGATCTGGTGACGTGGCCATACCATCGGAGTTTACGTTTTTTCACCACTGTGAGATTAGGAACGAGAAAGAACAAATGAGAATGACAGAAACAGTGGTAATTTAAAGCATCTGCACAAAGTGGGATACTATTTATACAGAAAACCCCACGGCACTCCAAAGGGGGTTGCATCTTTGTATAAACCAGTCATAATGCGCGAGATAAAAGCAAAACTATAGGGGATTAAAAAGTAATTTATACGATGAATAGATAGATATTTCATGATTACAATGTCCAACGGACTGCAAAGAGCCGAATCAGGACCACAAAATCAAGACCACAACTTGGTTGAAAGAGGGCTCTTTCGATCCGTATAAAAGATCTCCCGAAACAACCCTATAGTGGTAACACTGAAGACACTCCATCAGCCGGTCAATGTACAATTAAGGCATCCCACGCAGAGGACGCTGAGGCTATACTCTAATTCATCGAACTCCCGTTTACAAAAACAAAATAGATTATAAAAATCATTATAAAATATCAACAAAACACATACACATAAAATGCCCACGTTGCTAAATAATATCATAGGAAGCCCTAGTGTCCATTTGGCAGAAAGCGTCCCATATACCCAAGCTGACCCAACAGACCTCATACACAAATGAGGAGTTTTGTGATAAAAACGAACACCAAAACTAGAATATTTCGTGTAATTTGTTACACTTCATCAGCTACACACAAACAAAACGAAAAGAACACGATGGGAAAAATGACGTAAAAGAACCGATGACACATATGATGACGCAAAACAAGTCACACATCTCTCTCTCTCTCTCTCTCTCTCTCTCTCTCTCTCTCTCTCTCTCTCTCTCTCTCTCTCTCTCTCTCTCTCTCGCTATGTCTCTCCATGGATTCTTGTTTGTACTTCCGTGGTCTCTCTCACCACAAATGAGGAGTTTGGGAAGTTTTCAAGAAAAAATGTAGGTGACTGGTCTAGCGAAGAAGATAGTATGGTCGATTGATAGAACAGATTAGGAATGAGAAAGTGCAAAGGAGAAAGAAAGCGACAGTAGGAATTTAAAGCACT
>CM072525.1:44968558-45053558 GCA_036898135.1 Oncomelania hupensis | reverse complement strand
CCTCCAATCCCTCTTCCTCCTCCTCTTTACCCACATGGAGTATAAAACTGACCTGCGTTCTGAGACGAGGCTCGGCATGTTCCATTAGGATGTCTGTACGAGGGCGGCGATACCATAATGGCTCTCCTAAGAGTCGGATAGCCAACAATTAAGGGCATTACACGTTGAAAATGTATCCTCTGTAGCAAAGCGGTAGATAGCGTTCAGCCCTATGTATCATTCTATACTAAGGCAGTTTTTTTAAACTATGAGCTTTGCTATCGAGCATCCGCTATATAGGGACCCAACTTCTGTGATGTAATGTGATGCCTACAAACACCTAAATAACGAAATTAATTTTCACGATTGAAATCATCAGTGTCCCGCGTTTTCAAGATAACACAAGGTCAAAAGTGGTAATTTAGGCCTAATGAAGACTGTCGAGAATTCGAGAATGGACTGGTTTGACACTGAGCGAAACAATCAGAGTTGCTGAGGGCAGGGAAAGATGGAGTACGCTGGTTAAACGATCATCTGTGGTGCCCCTACGACCTCCGAGTGACGGGATAGGATAGGATAGGATAGGAAGAATATCCCTATCTGTATCTCGAAGGTCGATGGGGCACCACATAGATCATTTAACTAGCGTACTCCATCTTTCTCTGTCCTCAGCAACCCTCATGGCTTCGCTCAGTGTCAAGCCAGTCCATTCTAATAAAGACATCCATTTGTTATCAGTAGCAACTTGTTTACACAAGTGTTAAACTACTGTAGCCGAGATATAGAGTGACCTTACAGACGGTCCTGGGAAACTTTGCCTTTCCTAGTTGTTTGTGGTCTGTTGCAGTGGAGAATGATAACAAAGTAGACTAATCCATAAATTAGTTAATAACATTATTTTTGTCCCACAGGTGGCGTTGCAGCCTACAACTTCGGCGTGGGTAACGTGCAATCATGGGCTGGCCTTGACATTGGCTCCACCGGAAATGACTACAGCAATGACGTCATAGCCCGCGCTAAGTACCTCAAGAGTCTGGGCTGGTCTTAAAATGTCCAAATCAGA
Organism: Oncomelania hupensis; assembly: GCA_036898135.1. Lineage (NCBI taxonomy): Eukaryota > Metazoa > Mollusca > Gastropoda > Littorinimorpha > Pomatiopsidae > Oncomelania > Oncomelania hupensis. The sequence goes on along the minus strand of CM072525.1, from coordinate 45,052,516 downwards.
ATGTTGTTGGAGTTTATGTGGACAATAAAATCTCAGTATTGTTGATTGCATGTTCTGATAACTTGGTTAGTCGTTGTTTTCATTTTCGAATGTAAAATGTACGTTTTGCCATAAGCCTACTGTGGGTATTATATTTACAATCACATTTTACATTGTGAGATGACAATCACAGCTAAACACCACAATACTCATGCAGTATCATACTTGCGTCTCCCTTTGAACACGTCACACTGTAGAGTTTCAAACTGCCCAGTGGGCTTAGCTTAACGCAGAGGGAAAAAGTGGTAGGAGGACCGAGTGAGGAAGAAGCGTGTAAATGGAATCAATTCAAATCACTCAATTTTGTATTATTTAAAAAAAAAATCTTTTCTCAATTAAGTGATACTTAAACAAAAATTAAAGTTAAAGACAGAGGTTCTGAAAAGTGACACCATTGAAACAAGAACGTTGCTGTTATAAGTAAAATTGATCTGGATAAGATGGCGTAAGCTTACAATTTGTGTTGATGGAGATTGATTGATTGATTGATTTATTGTTGCTTTAGGTCCAGCGGACTCTTCCGAGCCAAATCAGGACCGGACAACCCCCGATCCGCATAAAAGATCTGCTGAAACAACCCCAGTGGGAAAATTGAACGCCCTCCACCGGCCAGTCACTTTACAATAAAGACATCCCACGCGGGGGACGGCTGAGGGTTGACCTCAACTACGCGAACACCCCGGTTACAAAAACAAAATAGAATACAAACATCATTATAAATCATCAACCAAACACATACATATAAAATGCCTATAGTGCTAAATAGTACAATCATAGGAAGCCCTAGTGACCACCCGGCAGAAAGCGTCCAACACTCCCAAGCTGATCCAACAGACCTCATACACAAACAAGGAGTCTTGTCCAGGAAGAGTTTTCAAGAAAAAAGGTAGGTCATTGATCTAGCGAAGAAGAAGATAGTATAGCAGAGTGAAGGACAGAGCAGGAATAGGAAAGAGTAAATGAGGAAGACAGCGACAGTGGGAATTTAAAGCACTAAATTTCCATAAAGTGGGGATACTATTTATACTGAAAAACCCCGGCACTCCAACGGGGGTACTGTTGCCGCAGTGAATCTGTCTTGCCTATAAAGGAAAGACAGGTTTTCAACTGTGGCTTTCACTGTTCCCTTTATAGGTTTGAACAATCTACAGTGGCAAGATTGCTCATGACCCCAAGGGGTGAAGGAGTGAGAAGTAGAAAAGGATAAATAAGACGAAAAAGCAGAAAAATGGAAAGTGCAGGAGAAGACGGACAACTGAAGTACATGCAATATAATATAATACAACTTCATTGTCTCTTTTGTATCTAGTTGTTGTTGTTGTTGTCATTGCACTTAGGATGCATGTACAGTTGTTAACAGTGTAAAAAAAAACTAACAACACTAAGATGTATGTGAACATTATAAACACCTTTGTTTCAACCTTTGACTGTGCTTGCTAACAAACAATAAAAAATCATGATAATCATGCCGTAAGAAAATATTTTGCAAATCATCACACGCGCACGTACACACACACACACACACACACACACACACACACACACACACACACACCCACACACACACACACACACACACACACCCACACTATGTCTATACTTAAAAAGAAGAAAAAAACCTTTTACTATATAAGAAACATAAATAAGTAGTTAAGCCCCGGTCACAGTGCACTTGCGGATGCAAAGAGGATGTAAAACGTAAAAATAATCTTGCCATCCGTTGGAAACCGCTATGCAACCGTTGTGTACTCATTGCATTCGTGTTTCATACGCTCTATCCATTGAGCATCCATCCACTGTGATTTCATCCGCGCAAAATGTTTTGAGCTGCACAAAACTTTTAGAACGGATGAACGTACGATGTAAATCCGCGACACATACGAGCAGCAAACGTACTATGTTCGTAAACATCCGTTAAACGTCAGCTGTATCCTCTCTGCATCCTCTGGGGATCCTCGCGACTCGCATCCGCTGCAGGTGAAAACGGAAAGAGAAAGGAAAGATAAGGTACATGGAACGTCTATACATTGTTAGTAGCACGGAAATAGAAAGGATGTAAGCGTATGCATCTCGTATATAAAGTATTCTAAACAGACACAACGTTTGTATCTGGGATGTATCTCATATATTTAGGATGTCCAGAGCATGTAGAAGGACAATTTGTGGACTCCCGATATTTTCTTTAAAATGGAGGAGAAAATCATCTGGATCTCAGTATGGGTCGGGCAGCTGTGGTGTACAGACCTCATCACCCTCGGTCTTGGTCTTCAGCATCATTAATTGTTCTCCACCATGGATGATCAAAGAGTCCATCTGGTAGCTGCGCTCATTCAACAGCAGAACCACAACCTGTTCAGACTGTCTCAAGTTTTAGACAGAAGGAGAAGGAGAAGAAGAAGACGTCAAAAAGCTGTGTGGGTCCGAGGATGGATCGAGAGAAGAATGGAGTTTGGACTGTATCACCAGGTGATGGTGGAGTTGAGGAATGAAGACCCTCGTGCATTCCATCACTTCATGAGGATGCCACCAGCCATGCTTGACGAACTTGTAGAGCGTCTGAGACCCAGGTTGACCAAGCCAAGCATCAACTTCCGTCCCAACCCGGACCCTGGACTGAAGGTGGCACTGACTCTGCGGCACCTAGCCTCTGGAACCACATACAGAAACATGCAGTATGCATGGAGGGTGCCACACAACAGCATCAGCAATGTCGTGAGAGAAGATGTACAGGCCATCATTGAAGAATACGCGGACGAGCTCCTCGGGTGCCCCACCACTGAACAAGGCTGGAGACAACTTGCAGAAGATTGATATCTGAGGTGGATCTCACCCTCCAGGAAACTGCATTTGGCCATGACGTACTTCTCCCGGTCAGTGAGCTTGCCGGCGGCCTGCCCAGATTTCTTGAGGTGTAGCGTCCCATACCAGGAGTGCATGTGCTTCCACCATCCTTGAAGTACTTCTGCAGTGTACCCCAGGCTCTCTGCCTTGTCTCTCCAAGCTGCCTGTTTCTTCTTGGTGTCCCGATACAGTCTGTGGCCCTTTCTCCAAAGGTACTCGTTCTCCCCCAGCCATTCCAGCACATCGTCCTCATGCTCTTCGGAAACAGTGTACTGTTTCCTCTCTCCCTTCTTCTTCCCTTGCCTCTTCATCCCTCTCACTGGAGCTTGTTCAGTGCCTTCAGGGGCTTCAGCAGGGCCTTCATGGGCTTGAACATCAGGGCCTTCAGTACCTTGTTCAGAGCCTTCTCGGGCTTGAGCATCAGGGCCTCCAGGTTCTTGAACAAAAGGACCTTCAGAAGCAGGACTTTAAGGGACTTGAAGGCTTTGGGGCTGATCCACCACAGCAGCAGCAGCTTCACCATCAGAGTCAGTGTCAGGGGGTGGGGTTCTGGTTCTGGCCTTTTTCACCTTGCCAGGGCTTGAACGAGTAGGCAGGGACTTCTGTTTCTTGCCTGACTGACGCACCATGGTTTTGATAAAATATATCGATGTAGTCGCCAGCACGTCTTTCCGCTGTATGCTGACTGCGTGCGTGTTGCATTCTTGTATAACCACGGAGCTGACGCAATTCATACCCCCCGCATGCGCAGTGAACGGTTTTTATCTGATATTCATCCGCGCAGCATCCCCTTTGTTTCCGTTAGGCGTACTTGATGCATCCGCTTCATCCGCTATGCATCCGCTCTTTCCGCTATGCGTCTGCTTCGCCATTATCCCCGGTTACCCCTTCGGAGCTGTCATCCACTTTCATCCTCTAGGCATCCTATGAACATCCGTTTAGCATCCCCGCCACATACTACCCACTTCCGTTATTTTCCGTTCTGTTTTCGCAAATGTTCGCCAATTTTGTCCATTTTTGGAGCGGATGAAACCGGATGGAGCTACCCCCGAAATTTTGCTCGTCCGCTGTGTCCTTTTTGCATATGTTTTGTGTCCATCGGCCACTGAGACCGGGCCTTTAGATTAAGAGACATAGTTATACAGAAATAACATAACATTCACACATAGTCAACATCATGCAGTCTGTCACTTTCAACACATACAACTAACAAACTTGTCATATAAATTTTATTGTCCGTCAAAAAAAAACAACACCCAAAAAACAGTTTAACTCTGACCTAGACTTTGCCTTTCCTCACTGTGTTAAAAAATAAATAAATAATTGCATTAAACTGCTACTTTGAATTTGAACTCCTATCTAACCATCTCTCTCTTAACTCTTTGAAGGCGGAACTTTTTTGCCATTTTTGTTCCCTGAAACACATTATTTTTAGTGTTTTTTTTTAAAATTCAACCTCCTAATATATAAAAGATAATATAGAAAAACTCTATATATTTGTAAAGATCATGGCATGATCTTTCCAGAAATACACAACAGTAGAAACAATAGAAAGTACACTTATTCACCTTTTGTAAGAAAATAGCACTGAAGTATCCACACTTTTCGCGAAAATCCAAAAGATTTTTATATCCAGAATATATTGTACATTATTCACCACAAAACATGTCAGTTTTGCACTAGTGATAACAAATAAAGTCAGAATATGTTTAAAAATGTATATCAAGGAGTCTTGTAGATCAGTACACATAAAATTATCATATTAGAATTGGCTGCCATTTTTGGAATTGAATTAAAACATGTGTATCACATGTACCCATAAAAATTACTCTCATCGCAAAACTATTCGGTTTTAGTTTTACAGTTAAATACTCACTTTTAGCGTTTAAAGGGAAGTAATAAACCAATTAGGAATTATTAATCTTGCTCCCAATTGTACTCTTACTTTAGTGGTTGGGTTGCTTATAATGGACACCACCGATCTTTCTAAGACGCTGGCAACCATAAAAAGAAATTGTGCATTCTACGATGTGCATCGCGGGCAATGAGTTAACCCTCCTCCATGTGTACACACAAATACAGGTGACTGATATTAAATTGCAACAGATTATGGCCAAACAACTTGTTACTATCATGTTACCCGAGAGGTAATAAAAAGAAAAGACAATATATATACAAATAAAAAATTTTTTTAATGTCCGTGTTTAGACAATGGGTCATATTTATATAAGTAATAATAAACAAAATTTCCCAATAAAATGTGGTCGTAGTAATAGTTACTTGGATAAACAAGAAGACAATATTTTCCCAAAATCAGTGTATTGTCAGATTTAAATTAAAGAAATTGGTTTTCCTGAATGGATAATAAACTGCATCTGGTCATAACTAATACAAACTGGTTGTTTTAGTGTTTATACACTGGTACAGATACCTCATCCAAACAGTAAAACTGCAAAAATGCGTAGGTGATGGGGGTATTGGTAGCACAGTCCTGAATACTAAAGTGCACAGACCCTGGAATGGCCAAGTCTTTCCAAAACGCCACTCTGATATCCTGGCCCACTGACCCTTCGCTGATGTAGGCTATATCGGCTGATTTCAAAGCGCGAGACTGCAGGTGTTTATAATGTTTAGCGTCATGGTTGAGAGTTCCTAGCATAAGGGCATCCAAACAATACTTCAGGTAGACTGACCAGTTGGCATGGCCGTAAGCATCACAATCACTGTAGCACACTTTGAGATTGTACGATGAAACACCGCTAGGGATGGGTATGTCTACAGAAGGGGGAATTTGTGGTAGGCTCTTTCCATCACAAGAAGTAGGTTCCTGCTGCACCTTCACGTTTAACTGTCTCTCAGGGTTAGAGTACGATCCATACTTATCTTTCCACCAGTCTGGGAATGGCGTGGGGCGCCGTATCTCCATGTTCACCAACACACTCTGCACTTCGCATGTTGCCAAGGTCAACAACTCTGTGTCAGGATTCGACCCCAAAGGGAGAAGCACGTCTGTGTAAATGTTGATGGACGATTTCCCAACATATACCAGCTCCTTCTCAAGGGTCAAAGGTGCCTTAGGAAGGGTCAAATCATAGAGCTGTTTGGAGAGAGTGAGTCTGGCAGACCCCTGAAACAGTGCATGATGTGTGTACAGGTCTGACGCACATAGGAAGACTTCTTTCTGATGAGGGTTAAGGTTGGGTATTCGGTTGAAGGAGAAAGCACGTCCGCTCTCCACTAGATTGATGACATGCCATGGCTTGACTGTGGCTGAAAAAGAAAGAAGAAAACGAAATAAGCCCATTATGACTGTGTGAAGATTGATAAAAAGAAAGAAGAACACGAATAAGCCCATTATGACTGAGTGAAGACTGTGCTTGGCTGAAAGTAAATAGTCATGTGAAAATAAGCCCAACATATGCAGGTAATAATTTACTTTATTGCGGGTCTCTTGTCAAATCTATGTCTTCAGCAACTACCACTAAACTTTGCCCTATGTTACTTTCTACAGGAAAATTGCATTACTACTTGGAGAAAATTTTCATTTTAATATTGGTACATGGCAAGCTAGCTATTACTATCTATCGGGTGAAATGTAAACACCAGTCATTCTCTTTTCAAACTTTTTAAAAACTATTACTATTTTGGTGGTTTGATTGCTCACCCTCGTGCCAGCATCTTGGGCAGCTCTAGAGCCGGTAAAGCGCGCTGTATAAGAACAGAATAAGCCACAGAACAGCACCACCCAGGAAAAGGAGACAACACAACCAAATGCTTGCAGGTAGAACCAACTGTTTGCAGATAGTCTTAAATGTGGCACTCGCTTGTCTAGGACATGAGCGTCAGGATCTGTACAGTTGGCGCACAGGCCAAATCTGTGTTTATAATATATTCTCAATACGCTATTTCAGCTGGCAGTTGCTAATCATTATAGTGACTGTGCTGTCTGCTAATGGCATCATACCAGCTATAGGTGCAAAAGCACAACAAGTCGCGTGTCACATACTGATACTTACAACTGGCACCAAATGCTTCATAAGGAAAACCCCAGGCCAGAGTGAGTCGTACTTTGCTGGGAGACAGTAACTCTCTTGTCAGGCCCGAACACATCTGATTTGCCACTCTGAAACCAACCAACCAAATAAACCTCAATAAAATCAAACACACGTGTATACATGTGGGAAAGGAGGGTTTGAGCTCCATGTGTGTGGGTGTGTGGGTGGGTGTGTGGGTGTGTTTGTGTGTGTGTTTGTGGATTTGTTTTTGTGTGTGTGCATGTTATGAATGGGTGCATAATTATGTCAAATTATTATAATGATCTGTTTCAGAGAATGCCCACATTATCATAATTACCATAGACCAATGGTCTATGTAATTACTAACTCATTCTTTCAACTCTCCCTCCCTCTCTCGCTTTCTATTACACAACACAACCTGCATCCCTCCACCAATACATCCACGCACACATAAGGTACGTGACACATACAAATAGACATATTCCACATACGCTCAACAAAGTATACAACTAATAACATGTGTACACATAAACAATTAAAGTAAGTTGTCACGACAACACAGAATCTAGATCTGAATCAGCAGCATCAAGTTCAATCCAATAGCCGGATAGGCCTACTCAGTGTCTTTGCCTTTGCCATAATCGACTGAAACTATTTAACTGAAATAGCAGACGACACATATATTTGCTTGCTGCGCGCATCTTAGGATAGCTAGACGAAACACGTTTATAAAATTAAGCGGTACATTAGGCAATAAACCTGACTTTACCTCATAAACGGTGTCATTGTTACTTTTTAAATAGAAATCGGTTTAGTGCAGTTCTTCAAGTTCAAAGGTCCGTTCTCGAAAATAAATGTGAGTCTTCCGGAAGAATGTACGGTTTAGGCCTATGGATCTAAGGGAGAGCAACTTGCTGAAAAATGTTGTTTAATTATTTCCCTTGTTACTTTCGCTTTTCAATAATCGAAGACCGTGCCAAACAGAATAATTACAGCGTCTTAGTACGATCCGTCGGCCCCAGACGAGAATCGTCTCGGATTTTTTCTCAAAGAACAAAATTTGCCAGGATAATATATACATATCAATGATGACATTTTAACTATATAAAAAATGGTCACATAACTGTGGTGTTAAAGTGTGTGCATATAGTGATATACGTGCCTGTTGAGCATGCTGCACTTTTAAATGTTAATTGTAATATGTAATTGTTCTGCGTGAACCTAAGTTTTAAAAAAATTAAAAATGTTGCTTGAAATTTATTGTTACCATAAGTGTTTTTTGTGTGACGTGATTTAATTGTATTACCTTCCCTCTCCCCCTCCCCCCTCCCACCCCTCCCCGGGGTGCCGGTTATTTCTGTATAAATAATATCCACACTTTCTGGAAATTTAGTGCTTTAAATTCCCACTGTCGCTGTCTTTCTCATTTGTTCTTTCTTATTCCTACTCTGTTCTATCATCTACTATACTATCTTCGTCTTCGCTAGACCAGTCACCTACCTTTTTCTTGAAAACTCTTCCGGGACAAATTAAACTCCTCATTTGAGGTCTGTAGTATCAGCCTGGGAATATTGGAAGCTTTCTGCCAAATGGTCACTAGGGATTCATATGATATTATTATTTAGCAATATAGGCATTATAATAATGTGTATGCGTTTTGTTGATATTTTATAATAATGTTAGTATTCTATTTTGTTTTTGTAAACGGTGGTTCGATAAATTTGAGTATAGGCTCAGCGTCCCCTGCGTGGGATACCTTTATTGTAAAGTGACCGGCTGATTCAGTGTTATCACTGGGGTTGTTTCAGCAGATCTTCTATGCGGATCAGGGGTGAGTCCTCTTTCAGCGAAGTTGTGGTCTTGATTTTGTGGTCCTGATTCGGCTCTTTGCAGTCCGCTGGACCCTGTAAGCAATGAATAATTAACTAACAAATTAATGTAAATTTTTACCCACTGTGACGAACGGACTAGTTTTACCCTGGCTTATTTACATGTTTGCTTGTATAGTTAGTTAATCTTAGAATGTTAGTGTATTACACAGCAGACGATTACAGTATACGAGGTACACACACCGCGAGTTTGACGCAGGCAGTGTAGTGACGTCAGCACTGTGTGCGTGGGATCAAAACCGTTTTATCCAATCAGGACTCAGGCTGAGCGGCTAGATCCAGTTCTGGCTGATTCAGTCCCAACCAGGTATTAGGTCAGTTGAGAGTAAAACGCCACAGGGTACACAGCTACACCTGAGTAGAGCAATACCTCCACTGAATAGATCAGGAAGCAGGACTTGAGAATCTTAGAATTCTATCAAGTAGCCACAGGGCCTGACTTTGTCAAACAGGTAAATGAACATACTTCTGTTTCATCGTGATATATTTATATTATTGTTGATATTATGTTTGTAGAATTTGCCATGCATAGATGTGAATTATTACTCCGAATTTGCCTTACCACGTGGAAAAGCCGAACACGTGTTAAGCACGACCGGCCGACCCCATCTTGAATTATGTACGGAACCACTGTTGTTGAACCTATATGTATGTTTGCAGACCAGTGGCTGTACCAGTGAATGTTTATATTATTATTAATTCTGTATGTGTATAGTTAGCCACGATTTATATTTATGTATGTATAGGAAATTAGAGTTGAGATTCCAGTGGACCACGGACGTAGCAGAATGTTCGTCGCTTATGTATAGAGATGTGGAGCTATCACTGAGGGCTACTTTGGCTTTCAGTGAGACGCTCTGCACAGATCTATTATTCAAGGTTGTGCAGAATTTTGTCTCTTATATTACAGACGAGCAGGCGAGCTATAACGTGCGCCCAACTCCACAGGAAGACGAGTTGGCTGTTTAGCCTCTACAGCACAAGACTGAGGGAGCACCCCTGGAAAACACCCTGCAAGACCCCACAGCGTGGCAAGGGACCAAACTACATGACGACACCGCGTGTACCAGAAGCTACCTCAACGAAGGACTTCAAACACACCACACTGCAGTTAAGTGACACGGAAGAAGTGCACCCAAACTGATAGAAGGACCACAGTAGTCCACTCTTCAGAACTATAGTAAAACGGACCACAGTAGTCCAATCTTCAAGAACTTTAGTGGCCAGTGCCCGATGAAGACATAACAGCTGCATAGACTATCAGCGATCGAATTAGTTGCATTGACTTAAGACTTTTTAAGGTAGATTAGTACCTCGAAGATATTGTATAGAGTAGAAGAAATAAATGTGTGATTTTAACTGTTATCAAGTGGCTGGACTACATATGATTCATAGCCGTGTGAAAGCTAGTGTGACAGTGATCTTTTACCATTTTTCTATCTATCTCTGTATCCCAGCCTTAACACAGACCGAGCTAAACAAATAAATTTATTAAAGTAATCCACAGGGTGACTCACTAGCGGTTCCCACAAGATAAAGCGTGAGGGTTACAGCATTCCATTGTGCAGAGCCCAGTAACCCCTAAACCCCACGTGACACCCACCCCCTACCCCCCCCCCCCTCCCAAAAAAAACCCTTTTTATCGATTTCTTGTTTTTGCTTGTTTTATATTTGGTCCCCTTTCTCATTTTGCGTGTCTTCTATCCTTCTGAACATTGAGGTTTAACGTCTACACCCACCATTGGCGATATGGCAGACGGGGATAACCATCCCAGGGAAAGAGGGCTTGGGACCAGAATCAACACTGACCCACCAAAGCAATCATACTGCTAAAATGGACAGTGAAAATGGCCACATTTTATATCGCCCACCACGGGATTCGAACCTGGGTCTATCCTTCTCCCTCTTATACCTCCTTTTATATCTCTCGCTTTTCTCCCTCCTCCCTCTCTCTGTCCTCCCGTTCCCCCTTTTCTCTCTCTCTCTGTCTCTCTTTCTTTCTTACTTTCTTTCTCTCTCTCTCTCTCTTTCTTTCTTTATCTCTCTCTGTCTCTCTCTCTGTCTCTCTCTCTGTCTCTCTCTCTTTCTTTCTTTATCTCTCTCTGTCTCTCTCTCTGTCTCTCTCTCTGTCTCTCTCTCTGTCTCTCTCTCTCTGTCTCTCTCTGTTTCTCTCTGTCTCTCTCTCTGTCTCTCTCTCTGTCTCTCTCTCTGTCTCTCTCTCTGTCTCTCTCTGTCTCTGTCTCTGTCTCTGTCTCTCTCTCTCTCTCTCTCTCTCTCTCTCTCTCTCTCTCTCTCTCTCTCTCTCTCTCTCTCTCTCTCTCTCTAGACTATCTGTATTTTTCTGTCTCTTTGGTCTTGTCAAGACTAGACTATTGCAACAGCCTTCTTGCCAATCTGCCTCAAACACAGATCAAACGCCTCCAATCTGCGCAGAATTCTGCAGCTCGATTGGTCACAAAAAGTTGTAAATCAGTCCACATCACCCCCCATTCTTGAGCAACTCCATTGGCTTCCTGTCCACAAACGCAATAAACACAAACTGCTTTCAGTTGCCTATCGCGCAATTAAAGAGCACACTCCTGAATACCTGTTCGAACTCCTTAATGGGTATGAAACAACTCGCAACCTTCGCTCAGCTTCCAAGTCTCTATTCGTTGTTCCTGGGCACAATCAGTGTAGGACTAAGAGCTATGTCCAGAGGTCTTTCAGATACACTGCACCGGCCTGGTGGAATGCTCTTTCAGAAGGCATAAAGAGAGCAGACTCTGTCGATGCATTTCGCAGAAACTTGAAAACACATTTCTTCTCTTATTGCTAAGCTGGATGTATTACTATCTGATCTCATCCCAATTTCATAAGTAATTGCGTGAAAGTATTGCATAAATGTTAATTGTCTGGTCTGCCTGCTAGAATGTGTTCAGCGATAGCGAAGAAGTTAAAATATGCACTCTTCCCGCCACTGTGTGTCTGTGTGTGTGTGGGTGGGTGTGGGTGTGTGTGTGTGTGTGCAGGTTTCATGAATGCAACATAAATGATTTTATGACAGTCAAAACAATTACAAAATAGTAGCAACATTGTCAATATCTCAGCCACAAAACTTGTTTTAGCCAACATACACGTTTTCACCAACTTAAGGCAAGTTAGTGTTTACCCTTATGCAATTTTGAATGGCATGAGTGACGTGGAATAAAAGTTGCACCTTAAATTGTGTAAGCCGTTGCCAAAAACGGGTGAAGTAGGCCTACGTTTAGTAAGTTTCAGTTACACAAACGTACATGAACTTTGCACACTTAACCCCACGCACCTTCACAAAACGAAAGAATAGATCTACGCACGCCGACACTCAAGCACACCCGTGCGTTGCGTTGCGTTGGTTAAATTTTTAGTCCCTGACACATAGCATATAGGAGACTATCTATTTAAGAATATATTTTTATATAAGAGTTTCTATGAAAAGCCTCAGGAAACAAAGTTAGGCCTAAAAATCCTATCAGGACCACCATAAAAACGATAAAAGTTCAATAAAAGCGCCTAATATAGACAGACTGTTATATAGCTAAATGCAGGAAGGAAAAAAAAAACAGATAATGGCCACCAACGCAAACAAAAAAAAAAGTTTAAAATTGCCTAATGTTGTTATATCAGTTTATAGTCCCCTCTCTTCCCGATAAGGATTTTCAGAGAGGAGACTATGTATATTAAAATTGCCTAAGGAAAAATATTTCCTTTTATAATGTCTCGGCACCCTCCCCCATCCCTAAAACACACACACACACACACATACTCTCTCTCTCTCTCTCTCTCTCTCTCTCTCTCTCTCTCTCTCTGTGATAATTCAAATTTTAGCCCGGTGAAATCATACACACACACACACACACACACAGACACACACACACACACTCACCCAACTCCCACCACCATTTCACACGGAGAACGGAGAACTGTGGACAACACCACGAGAGTCTGAAAGAGAGAGAGAGAGAGAGAGAGAGAGAGAGAGAGAGAGAGAGAGAGAGAGAGAGAGAAGGGGGAAGGGGAGGAGTTCGAGTGTTACATAGCCGCGCTCGCTTGACTTTTCAGTACGCTTGCACCCTGACTTTGTTATACGACCTTTCAAGCCCACATGCACACGGTAACCCACTTGTGGGTGAAGACGCACTTTCTCGCCGTTGTATAACCGCCGGATCTAGGTTCACTTATATAAATGCCCTCAGCATCCAATACTAACCAAGAAAGCTCTTTTAGTAAGACCTACGTGAAGAAACTCGATATACACCGTGAACAAGACAGGAGCAAAAACAGTTGATAACTACTAGTACTATTAATTACTACTACCCAGCTAGCACATCGTTGTGCTTTTGGACTGCAATTAATAGTTTCCTGTTGTTTTTGAAAAAAAATCTGTCTTCGCTGTCTTTCTGTACTGTTTTAGTACTTAGGGTGCTCGGTGAAGCGTAAATTGTGGGTTGTGGTACGGCCGAATTTTACGTACGTTGAAAAGTCTCCTATGGCTTCAGAATCACAGAAGTACAACACCTTCCCTTCATCAAGAGAGGAGCTGACAGGTGAGTCATGGACTTGCACTTCTGAATCTCATATACCAATAAATATTCAGTCGTAAGCCTATGTATTTTTAGTTTATAAGAATGCAGGCTTCCGACTGCTTTACATTTTTGATGTAGACATTTGTGAGTGGTTGTGTTTTAATTGGCTTAGATTCTTTGGATATCAATGCAGGAAAAAAATGTTCAATTAATAGTGACAGTAGCAGTAGTAGTAGTGGTGGTGATGGTGGTTGTGGTGGGGATAGTAGTAGTAGTAGTAGTAGTAGTAGTAGTAGTAGTAGTAGTAGTAGTAGTAGTAATAGTAGTAGTAGTAGCACAAAGAACAAGTATTCGTAATCGGGAACACTCATTATTATTATTATGATTAAATATATTATTATGATTATTATTATGATTATTGTTGTTGTCGTCGTCATCACCATTATTATTATTATTATTATTATTATTATTAATATTATTATTATTTTTATTATTATTATATCATTTTTGTATAGCGCTTATTCCAACTCAAGAGCTGCTCAAGGCGCTGGTCAATACAGGATCTAAAGACCTGAAGCGCCTGCAACGCCGGCCGCATAGTCTGACGCCCAGATGACTGAGCACAATCCTGAGTGACCGGGGACTGGGTGGGGGAGAGAAGGGTGGGGGGTGGGGGGTGTAGTGTTTGAGGTGGAGGGTTTTGTTTTGTTTTGTTTGTTTATGTTGTTTAATCAGTTTATAGTCCCCTCTCTTCCCAATAAGGATTTTCAGAGAGGAGACTCTTGCTTAATAATGAGGTGGAGGGAAAATACACTGACAGTACAAACGTAACAAATAACACAACTCGTGTGTTGATGGTTCTGAGATGTATTCTGGCTGATGAGCAGAATAGGAGAGTGTCCGTTACAAAGTCGTTGTTTCTAAAGCATGCTGGGTAAAAACATAAATACTGAAATCTCGTAAGACACGAACCGGAAATACAAGAGTTTTACTTTCGCTTTCATAAACATTACAGGGTGGGCGGAGGGAGTGGGGATGGGAGAGGGGACCTAGTGCATGCTGGGTATATTTATGTAGCCGGCACTCACCCGTCTAGGACATGAGCGTCAGGATCTTTAAAGTCCATGCGATGGAATGCGTGCGTGCACAGACTAGACCTCGGTTTATATTTTCATCCGGAGGAATAGTGGTGCTGTGTCTGAGGGTATTTTTTTAAATGTGTTCATAAAAAGATATTATTTTTATTTCTTTTTTCTTCTTCTTCTTCTCCTTCTTCTTCTTATTTTTCTCCTTATGATGATGATGATGATGATGATGATTATCATTATTATTATTATAATTATTATTATTATTATTATTATTATTATTATTATTATTATTATTATTATTATTATTATTATTATTTTACTGAAGGCCGTCAACGGGGGTTTAAAAAACTAGGCAACACGGAAAACCTTATAACCAACAGTGGATTGAAGTAACAGAACCAGAAATGATATTAACTCATTAAGAATAAGGGGGAAGGGGGGGGGGAGACCCTCTTCATTCAAAATAGGCCTATCATTCATTTATCCCATCTTTTAGATTATAATATTAAAAGTTATGTAACAATTGTAATTTTATCTTAAGTTATGAATGGGACTAGTTATGGTATCGCCAAATGAAATAACTTAAACGATAATTGTCCGATTTATCATTCATTAGTATCATTAATTTGAAGTTCTTGTATAGATCTATATAGTGGCGGTTTGATAAGGTTACCTTTGGATACCTTGGCCACGTAAACAAGTAAATTCGGTCAGACCTCTTGGAGTGCACTTAGTGTATCAGACATTATGTGTAGGCCTACTGGCTACGAAGCACATGGAAGTACAAATTTATCTTGTAATTTATATCTTGAAACACATAGAAGGCTTAATCACAAGATTAGTAAGCCTATAGAACAAGCTTATTCAGTACTTACGGTATGTAACAACTGATGACAACAATGATCACAATGAACATTGAAGTTTAACGCCTACACCCACCATTGGCAGCCGGGATTAACCCTCCCAGAAAAGATAAACACCGACTCACCAGAGCAATTATAAACAGCGAACAATTGTCACCTTTATCTTGTCGGGGTGGCCTCGTTGCGCAGTGGATAAGTCGCCGGTCTCCTATGGCGAAGGTCGCGGGTTCGATTCCCGCAAGGGGCGAACGTATGTGACTTAGGTACGAGACTATTGAGGTCACCGAGGGTTTTCTCCGGGCACTCCGGTTTCCTCCCTCCCTTCAATAATGGTACAGGACGCAGTCAATATACAAATTTCAAAAATAAAAAATCGAGTTTCTTTCCGTCTTCCAGTAGCGATCTCCCTGCCTTTACACCACCTGTTTGAGTGATTGGTGTGTATTTGGTGTGTGTGAGGGTGGATGAGACAGGTGAGCGTGTATGTTGGTATAGATCGCCGCGCTTTGAGCCTGATTGATTTGGGGAAAGGCGCGTATATAGCATCCTGTATTATTATTATTATTATTATTATTATTATTATTATTATTATTATTATTATTATTATTATTATTATTATTATTATTGTCCGCCACGGGATTCGAGACTGGAACATCGGTGTACCAGACGAACGTTCTACCACGGAGCTAGGGCGATGCGGCCAAGAATGACCATCTAGAGTATCATACCAGCAAAAATATTGAGCTGTACCTCATTAAGCATCTTTCATAACCGATAGCAGGCATACTAGGTCTACTACTGACGTATTTGTAGTAGTAGACTACAGTACATTGCCTAGTCATTGACAGTATCATGTTGAAGCCGGTCACATCGTCCAAGTTCCGGGTTTCCTACTTTATCCGGGCGCCCTTGCGCATGCGCCAGCCCTAATCCTTACTAAGACTACGATAGCACTGTGCGCATGCGTCGAAGTTTGTAACGCGTCGACCAATCAGAATGCTCCCAGTCCCTCCCAGCCCAGCTAAGATATTAGGAACTGCGACGATGTCACACCGGAATGGAATGATAAAAGAGGTGGAAGAGGGAGGGGGGATTATAAGAAGAGGAATACGGCCATCTTAGGAAAGATCATTCACTGTCTTAATGAGTCAGACGAGCAGTTATACAACAATAACATCCAATTTAAAGTAGACGATCATGTCTTCATGTCTGCCCAAAGAGTTGTTCTGATGCAGGTTATTAGTGACTTAAGTCTTCAGCTTGGCTCGATCGCGTTTGATATTTTTTTGTTTCCGTAGATTGTAATCGAAATTGTGTCTTCATTGTTCAGATAGTTAGTCATTGTTTTTAGGGTCCGGCAGACTGAGAAGAGCCGAATTAGGACCACAACTTTGTTAAAACAATGGCTTCTTATAGTGTGTTTTTAATTCTTCCATCTTTGCTGTGTCAAATCATATTACAATAAAATAGATTATTTATGTTGTGTAATGTGGCTATTTTGGGAAGAGGATTTGTGTGTGTGTGTGTGTGTGTGGGTGTGGGTGTGTATGTGTGTGTCTGTGTGTGTCTGATTGACTGACTGCCAACCTGACTGTGTTTTACTGAGTCATTCCTTTTTTTTAAAAACTGCTCCTCGAGCAGGATTTTTGTGTGAAGGACTGCGTTTTACAAGTGGACAGCATCATTACTCTTTCCTTTTCTGTTGCAGGCGATCAAAAGATGGCGTCGTCTCACAAACCTTCCTTCATCGCTCTCATCGTCATCAACGTCGTTGTCCTCGTTCTGGTCTTTCTCCTCAACGGCCTCAGCACGACTGGCTGTAAGAACATTTCTCTTGGAATGCCTCGCTAGCAAGTCGTATGGTCCAACAATACACATTTGGCAAACATTTCTCTTTGATCACTTTGTTTTAGTCGTCTATCCAGTGCCAGATTTTGGTAGCTTTATTTTTTATTTACAACAAAGTTCTGTCCCTTGATTAAAAAAAAAATTCTGTTCTTCAGG
Organism: Oncomelania hupensis; assembly: GCA_036898135.1. Taxonomy (NCBI): domain Eukaryota; kingdom Metazoa; phylum Mollusca; class Gastropoda; order Littorinimorpha; family Pomatiopsidae; genus Oncomelania; species Oncomelania hupensis. The sequence goes on along the minus strand of CM072525.1, from coordinate 45,035,232 downwards.
GATGTTTTATTTCGCGATTTTTTACGTTATTCTTCAGTAAACTTATTTCGATATTTCGTTTAAAAAAAAACACCTTGTGTATGTAGTTTTATGAAGTTAACTGCATTATTTTAATTTTAAAGACCCGTGGGCGTGGGGGGAGGGGAGTGTTTGTGGGTAACGAATCAACGCGCTCATTACACACACTCTCAAAGAAGAGTGTCTGGAAATATATTTGAATGGCTTGCCATCTTTTTTTTCTCTCACTCTCACGTATTGTTTAATGAATTAGTGGCGACGTGAGACTAAAAACGATTGAATGCGAGAGAGGTCTGAACTAACATTTGACTGTGCCTGAAGCGATGTGCTCACATAAAACGTTTTTTTTTTGTTGTTCACTAATGTCAATGTTATAGCCCGAGTCAACACTAATATGTTTTGTACATTGGTTTTCTTGCCCCTTTAACATTACCTCTTCCCTCCCTCCCCCCCCCCCATCCTCTTTTATGATTTCGCAGCTGGCCTGTTTGTCTCCACCCAGAGGAACCAGTCCGACAAATACAGCTTGGAGATAACTCCAGCGGGCTGGACCTTCTCCATCTGGGGCTTCATCTACGCCTGGCAGGCGGGCTGGGTCGTCTACAGCGTTGTCAACCTATTTCGCAAGACGCCTGAAGGTAAAGTAAAGATATTGGAGGGAGAGAGGGAGCGGAGACAATCGTTTGAGATGTTTGGAGGAAAGAAGAGAGAGAGAGAGAGAGAGAGAGAGAGAGAGAGAGAGAGAGAGAGAGAGAGAGAGAGAGAGAGAGAGAGAGAGAGAGAGAGAAAGTGAGTTCCTTTCAATTTTTTTTGAGGGGGAGGTTAGTTGTTTTTTTTTTAAATCCTTTTTCGCCTTCTTTCTACCTTCATCTCATTCGCCTCCCCCATTCTAAGTCTATTTTAATTAATTTCCCTCTCCAGCCTCCAATGCCAAAGCTAACGGGGGAATGTTGTGGGGGAGGAAAGTCTCTTTCTTTTCATCTCCCTCACCCTCGTCTGTTCAACATTCTTTGTTTTTCAACAGGGCGCCCAGTACATAACCTTCCAATCTTTCCAGTTCCCTTTCAACTTTCTTCAATCTCCTCCATTGTGTAAACCTATTTCACTCTCCATCCTGCATCTTTTTTCTATCTCACATTCTCTTCAGTATATGCCTATTGTAATGTATGGTTGCTGTATTTGCAAACAGGGCGACCAGTGTACCTATCCCCAGTGGTCCTGACCCCCATACTGTTCACCAGCTACATCGTGTCCAACATTTGCAACATCGCGTGGCTCTTCAGCTTCGACAGAGACCAGATCCAGATTGCCTTCGTCGCTCTCTTCCTCATAGCTGTTTTCCTCATCGTCGGCCTCATTTCGTCTTACAGGTAAGTTGTTATCATCGTCTCATCGTCCTATAAATAAATTACAGGTTCAAATTGCAAGCTCTTAAAAGCTCGTATCTTTCTAGGGGTAAGTTGGCTATCAACATATCACACATTCTTATGGATAAGAAGTTGTATACCCTTGAACGCTTTATAAAATTAAAAGTTTTCATTATGGGCGGTCAGCCGCAATTCGAGGTTTTTCTCAAAATCGGCCTCCTCAGACCAGGATTATTCTTCTTGTTTAGACACCCAATCTACTGTACTCTACCAAACGTAGTCCTTTGTTTTTGTGTTCTTCAAATTTCCCGTCCAATTATCTACGACACACCAATCGCTGATACTTACCCAAAAAATTACTTTGTGAGTGATAAGTCTCAATTAGCAGGCCTCTCGTTGAGGCGGTCTAATGGGGTCGATATATTTGCATTGTATAGGACGGCTGATGTTATGATGGTTGTGTTGGTGATTGTAATTAATTAATTAAAAAATGATCGATTGAGTCTATGCCATTTTGAGTTCTCCGTGTGAAGTTTTTATACCAAAGGTAACAGTAAGTCTGTCATAATTTTGCATAGTCTAGACCTAACGTAGTTCTGTACAGCCTAGCAGTTCTGACACAGCAGAATGCACTTTGTACTCTCAGGTCGCTGGAGAGGTGCAGCATAGAGCTCGCCGCTCAAGGTCGTACCTTGGACATCTGGTGGATTCGCGGACTGGTGCACAACGGTCTGGCCATCTACGCCACCTGGACCTGCATCGCCTCCCTCCTCAACCTCGCCATGGTCATCGCCTACTCCAGCGGAAGTGACGTCAGCCAGTCTACGGCGTCCACGGTCGCTCTGTCGGTGCTGAGCGTTGAAATCGTGGTCTTCGTCATCACCGACTTGTTGTTGTTAGACCGTTACTCGCGCTACACCATCACCCCTTACCTCGTCGTCGTCGTCGCTCTCATCGGCTCCATCACCAAGAACTACGAAGCAGGGGCCACCAACTCAATCTTCACTGCTGTCTTGCTGGCCCTCGGCAGTTTGGCTTTGGTGGTCAAGGTCGTCCTGACCATCTACCGTCACTTGACCCGCGAGCCACATTCCCGCCAGGTCGAGCCCACCTTGAGTGGCTTCAAGAGCAGCAACATGGCGTAGTAAGGAAAAGCGACTGTAGATCTGCTAGAACTGCAGGTGTTTACTGACTATGTTATATGCCAGAAACTTATCGAACGGCACTTAATTATAACCAACTCATGGCCGTACTTTCATGAACAGTTACCTTAAACAAACAACGCGAGGCGAAGACCGAATGACTTTATTGAGCCCAGATACAAAATGTGTATTATAGTTTGATGGAGTTTGTATGAGGTGACGTGCGTAATAATACTGTCTGGTTTGTATTAACACACATTATCAGGAAATCATTAGAACGCGTCAGTGGTGTGGTGTGTGAAATATGAAAGGGGGAAGGGAAGGGGTGGAGAGAGAGAGAGGGCGCCTCACCAGAGCATCAGGCCTTGCAAAGACCATCCTGCAAGACACGGTGCAAGGAGGCAGAAGAAGAGGGAGACAGAAAAAAGGTGGGAAGATAACATTCGAGAATGGGATGGCTTGGCACTGAGCGAAGCCATTAGAGGAGTGCGCTGGTTAAACGATCACCTGTGGTGCCCCAACAACTTTCGAGTTGCGGGATAGGATAGGATAATGATCTAACAAAAATCTATAGTTACTGCTTATTTATGACCTATGATGAGAAAGAAACCAAGATGGCAACCATAGAATGATGCTTGTTCCAATGATGGCGGAAAATGTATTTTAAATAATAATTATTGAACAAGAATTACAGACTAATCTATGTATAATATGTGTATGATATATATTTAAATATAAATATTTAAATTTCCCTTTTCGAAACCAAGCAATTTCATTTTGTGGTCCTGATTCGGCTCTTTGCAGTCCGCTGGACTCTGTAAGCAATGAATAACTAACTAACTAACCCAAACTACTTAACTGAAACCTTCGTTAAAACCTAGGTTTGAACTCTACGGATCGTTCTAAATAATCAATATATTGTATACTTTCCATTGTAATGATGACTGGCACACTTTTGAATGATTATTAATTTGAAGATTATGTCATTATAATTTAGGCCTATGTTGTTGTTGTTATTATTTTATTTTATTTTATTTTTTTACCTTGACGTCATAAAGGTAATTTTCTAGAGTCTCGATTTGAGGTCATACTTGGCAAACAATTATTAATATTATTATTATTATTATTATTATTATTATTATTATTATTATTATTGTTATTATTATTATTATTATTCTAATTATTATTATTATTATTATTATTATTATTATTATTATTATTATTATTATTATTATTATTATTATTTTCCAAGTCTTGGATGTTTTTAATATTCTTGGATTTACAAAATTCTGCTAATTTCTCTAGACTGGTATCTTTTGGTTTGTCAATACTTAAAATTCTACAAAACTTGTTAACAAAATGTAAATTCAGAATATCAGGACAAATATCTTTAATTACCTTAGAGGTATTTTTTTGTTTGTTTGTAAAGTGATTGATTGCTTTCAAAATCGTTTCGAACTGATTTTATTTTTTTTAAATGGTAAAGGTAGTCCTATAGTTTTGTGGCCGTAGGGGAGCGTGATGTTGGAAATCACACTTATCTTGGGCCAGCGTAATGAGGGTGATGCCCATCTCTCTCCCTCGCTGCTTTACCTTCCCCACCCTTAAGAGAGTAGGTACTCAGTCACAGTTGAGTCAACTGGGGGCGTTGTTATTTGTCGCTTCACGTTTTGCGGTCACCCATCCAAGTGCTAACCACACTAGACGGTGTTAAACTTGCGACACAGTAGCGAGTGCTCCAACCACTGCGCTATCCGAAAAACCCCTGTTTTTATACGAACATGTTTTTTCACAATCTTTCTGTGGAGCGAAGTTACAGCATCACCATTGTGGCATTTTATAGTATTTAACCCCGGTATAAATAAGAGCATGATTACTGTGTTAAAGCGTTATACCAATATGATATAGCATCTCTGGATCGTTAAAAGGATCATTAACATTCTAAACATTCGAGAGTGTGATATTGTGGATGTAAAAAAGAAAATCGTCTTCATTAAATTTTGAAAAGGATCTATACATGTTACTGTTTTATGTACTGCTTTTGCCTTTGGTTTTTTCGCTCTTTTCTTTTTCCAGGTTAAACAAATAGGGCAATGATTACTGCAAGCACAGACTGGCACACACACTTCTACGCTATAAGTCTTATTATTTTGTAAAAATATGATGTGTTTGAATTTTAGAGTTAGAGTTTAGACGTTAGAATTTGCGGCTACTTTTGTAGTTGCTCAAGATTGCAAAGTTGAATGGTATAAGTCCTGTGTTTGCTAGGTTTAAACAGGCTAATATTAAAATCCACTATTATGAAGAAGAAAACCTTTAATAGAGCTTCGATGTCAGAAGTAGTTATTAATCCAGTCTATATGTGCATAAGGATGCGTGTATATGAATCCGACGATTATTGGAGCTGCATCTTTAATATTTATTTCAAACCAAATAGACTCCTCAGAAAGAGAGAGAGACAGAGACAGAGAGAGATTGTCAATCGAATAATTGTGCATTAAATGTACAAGAACAAGATTGGAAGCCATCGTTTTGTAATAAATTGTACAGAATGCTATTTTATATACAACCACAAATACATCTTGTAAATAGTATTACATTTTTTAAAAAGTACTATTTTACTATCTTTCTGTTGATTTTGTCAGATTATGATGGATACTCGGACTACATGTGTGAAAGGAAATGCTTGAATTTGCAGTTGATGTTTGTGACGTAGAGGTATGGCTGTGTTGTTTAGACATTGAATGTCGCTGACGTCACATTGATTGATTGATTGAAAGATTGGTTAGTCTTATAAAACGGTTAATATCTTATAAAACGGTTAATTTTCTATGCTATACACAGGTGCATGTATGCCTACCCTAAAAGCTGATCTGAAAATTGTAGGCGTAAATGCCTTAATCATGATAATGTAATGATCAACGATTTTGAAATGCTCAATCGATATTTTGAGTGTGTGTGTGTTTGTGCGTGCGTGCGCGCTTTGCGTGAACCGCCATATGTGTGGCAGTGAGTCTGGATGGAGTGAGACTAAGAGAGAGAGAGAGAGAGAGAGAGAGAGAGAGAGAGAGAGAGAGAGAGAGAGAGAGTGAGAGAGAATTAAATTAATTGAATGACAGTCAAATCATGTTGACAATCAATGTATTTATTTGTTAAATTTAAAATAAAATAAAATAACGCAAAACAATTTGGTGATTTTCGTTTCTGCCTTGTCTATAGCAACTCTCTCTCTCCCTCTCTCTGGTATGTTTATCTGTCTCTCTGTCTCTTTATCTCCGACCTGTCTGTCTGTCTGTCTGTCTGTCTCTCTTTCTCTCTCTCTCTCTCTCTCTCTCACGTATAGATATTAAGAGTTTTTTTATAAAAAAATTTTTTAATTATAAACTGTATAATAATTGTAAATGAAAAATTCATGTTATAATGTATGTCATAAATGTGCATGTAAAAATCAAATGTATTGCTTCATATTGATTAATTTGTTTCCTAAATATGTAAAACGTTTGTTGTTGTGTAATTTGCTTTTAACTAATTGAACCTCTTAAGAATGTTTCATTGTTATTGTCTCCTAATAAGATTTGCTGTTAATGTTTCTAGCCGTTTATTGTAGTACAGTAGTAATAGTAGTAGTAGTAGTAGTAGTAGTAGTAGTAGTAGTAGTAGTAGTAGTAGTAGTAGTATAAGTAGTTGTAGCAGTAATGGTGGTTGTGCTTTTTTTTGTGTGTGTGTGTGTATTTGTTGTAATACACGTATTGTTTTTTTTAATGGTATATTAAATCTTGATGTTATCTTATTACAAAAGGTCTGATTGTAAGAATAGACTAATGCCTAAAATCTTAACCTTTTAAAATAATTTCTGAAGTCTGAAGTCTCTCTCTCTCTCTCTCTCTCTCTCTCTCTCACACACACACACACACACTCACACACCCACACACATTTCACACACACAAACACACACACGCAGACAAATTTAATATAAATTCAATTGCAGAATAATTAAAATTCATGAGGATTTTCTCAGTTTACGTTTACTTCATTTCCATCTTTAGCTTTTTTTTTCTTTCCATAACTTTTCTTTTTTACTTTGTAACTTTTATCAGTAGTTTGTAATGTTTTGCCTCTTGTTTATTTTTTCCTTTCTTATATTTCTCTTTCCATTTGATTTTGTCTCATTTTCCCCTCCTTTTTCTGTTGTTTTCATCTTTAACATTTCATTCTTTCACTTTTAAGCTATTATTTCGTTTACAACATATATTTATGAGCACAAATAGCAATCATAAAACGTCTTATCTCTTTAGTAGAGGGAGAGAGAGAAAGAGAGAGAGAGAGAGAGAGAGAGAGAGAGAGAGAGAGAGATTCAAAACCATTCCAGACTAGAAGGAAATTAATGCCTTAATAATTACAACAAAACCTTTTTTAAATTTCTACTCACAGTGTCAACGTGCTCTTGAACTTCCGCCAACACGGCGGCGACATCTGCATGTGGAATGTAACCTGGTATCTAAAGACCTTTACTGTTTGCCTCCACTGACAAACTGACAAAGAAAGATCCCGTTGAAAACATTTCTTATGGTAAATAATTATTTGCAAAGGTAATGGTTTACGTTACGAATTAAAGAAATAAAAACTCCTTTTACTTTACTTTTTAAATTTTTTAAATATTTTATATAACTCCTGAATATTTTTTATATAACTAATTTTGGTAACGTTCTAAGTTTTATTAAAACACAGAACAAAATATAAATATGTAAGTGAATACATAAATTAAATAAATAAATAAATAAATAAATAAACACTTGGTAAGTATGCGGATGTCATTGCCATTACAACAAGTAATGAAGTTATGCGTTATACAACAGGCATGAAAACAATTATGGTGAAAAGAGGATTAAATTTAGTAGGGATTGGAAAATTTCTTATTACATAAGATGGAAAATGAAAATGGTGCAAGAAATATTAGCCTACTACTAGGAGTGTCTTTTGAAACAGCACTGACCGTTTGACAAGTATAGATCACTGTTGTAAATTTACAAAAGATATGTCACAGAGAGAGAAAACTTTTTTTTTATTAGGGATACAGATGTTATACTAATTCATAAGTATAATCTTCCTATCTGTCCCTTAACATAATTAACATTTGCAAAAAAACTTTAACATTAATTGGAAATTACACACAAAACATGCACTCACAAATATGCACACACAATCACCCTAACATCTTCATCATCATTTTTAAACAATTTTTGGCAACCACCCCATTCCCTATCCCTCACCCTTATAATAATAATAAAAATAATAATAATAATCAAAATCATAATAATAATCTGACAATAATAATAATAATAATAATAATAATAATAATAATAATAATAATAATAATAATAATAATAACAATAATAAATAGATTAATAAATTTAAATAAATTAAAATATATAAAAAGAATTCAATAAGTAAAATATTTTTGGGGATCTGCACAGAGTCTGCATACATGCGTAAAATGTGCGACCATTGGAGGATTTCCATTACCAAGTTGCTCTTTACAGCTAGAGGTGTCAGGGGACCACTAATAAATTATTCCTAATCATCCGGCGCGCTAGTTAGATAAAAGGAACTAAAATGATGAGACGAAAACGTCGTGGAATTCCTGACGTGGTACCTTGAAACGGACACACTCTCCACTTTTCTGATGCTTTGGTTGTACGTTGCCCGCAAAAATACAACTATTGCATTGTTCTCATGAACACGTTCCAATATACGCACACAAACACAAACGCATACACATATAATCAGTGAAATTAGCATTAACACCGATCCTTCCTAGTTAGATATCGAGGTGTCGGATTACTCAAGAGCGAATGGAGAAAGTTTTTGTCGGAGCACGGAAATTTAAAAGTCGATACCAGACAAGAAAAGACACACAATTAACCAGATCATTTGTTAAGATCATTCTGTTTATACTTGACAGACCTTTCAAATCCGTTCTATACGTATACACACTAGCATAGGTTCCAAAGCTTTGAGCTGTAACAACGCTATATAAGAACGATTACTGTACATGAAATTAAGGAAAATAGAGATAACTTATTAGGTGCAATCTACCGTTGGTTTAAGATGGTTAAAATTATGCCCTATATCTGTTTTCTCGACACTTCAAAGTACTCGACTTGTTGAACAATGGTGTAATATAATCAGAATAAAAATCGTTCGAGTACCATACCATGGAGTCTGGGAGAAAAACACCCTTCAGCAATAAACAAAGTCTGTACGTAAAAATTTTTAAAAATATGTAAATGAACTAAACTAACTAAAAACTACACGAAAACTCATATGAGATAATTTGCTGTGTGTTCAGCTCAGTATGCCGGTGGATGATGTGGATAGAGCGAAACCATTTAGATGACGACGCGATTGCTGTCAATGACATCCTAATTGTGTGTTTCGTTAAATTGCTGTTCATGAATACTACATGACGTATTGACTCCGTTCCTTCCTCCTCCACTTTCTGTTATTCTGTTCATTTTCCTTCCTCCCTCATTTTGTTTCTTACTCTCATTTGTGTTTATTTTCCTCTTATACCCCTACCCACAAAAATGTTTCTCAAAAAGAATACTAAAGAATAACTTTATTCTTTATTATCAATTATTATTATTACTTTATTCTTTATTCTTCTTTATTATTATTATTTATTATTAAAGCTCAAAGTGGTAAAAAAAAGACATAAGGAAAGATAGAAGAATAGGAATAGGAAGGTGGATGAATAATGGATTCATAGCCGGGGGGGGAGGGGGGAGGGGAGGAGGGGGTAAAAACTATTGAGATGATCGTCAGAAGGCGGCTCCACCTTACTGTTGGAGAAACTGTTTCGGAGTAACAACCGTTGTCGCAGAGAAGAATTTAGAAGCATTGCCGGTAAGCTGGTAGCTGCATTTATTTTGTTTAAGAGCACTATTTTTTGCATGCAACCTTGTTGTGTAAGGATTGGATGGATCGATGGATTTAGAAATAGGATGAAAACGCCGAGTGAGAGAGAGATTGAGAAAGAGATTTATTTATTGTTTTTGTGTACTTTGCCTTATCCAAAGTATAATTGAATCCAAATTCATAATTCTCACATTCGATTTACTAATAAGCAAGTTAAATTATTAATATTTATATTTTCTCTAAAATGTTTTGCACAGTAAAATTTTGCAAAGCGATGTTAATAATATTTTGCTTGCAGATTGACCAATCGTTCTGCTATCGTATTGTCGTATCGTATTGCTTCTTTACTTCGTGTCAAAAATAACAAAACCGAAATTACTCATTTTTACATTGAGTCACTTTTTGCTTTTTGCTCACTAAAAATTATCTAATTCCATTTTGATTTTTTTTTTCGATCACTATTCGTTTCTTCCTTTGCTTGATAAATCCGACACATAACAAAAACCCACAAAGTAACGCATTTGGACTGGTACCTATTTTTCGGCATGTGTAAATTTCTTTTAAATTTATTGAAGTTCTTTATAGCATGTGCACACAGTTCTTTACATTCATCTGAGAAGCCAAGACTTTTTTTTATTTGGGTATCCACTCCTTCAAAAAATGATCTAGGTCAAGTCTTCAAACTGACTGATATTATTATACTGGTTGGCGAAAAACACACAAACTCACACATGATATATTGACGCCTTTTTCAATCGAAGGACCAAAACTGTGCCTTTGTGATCTGCAAGGGAACCCTTTAAATACAACAACAGCCCTGACAAGGAGGAGCCTACAAAGTAAGGCTTGCTGAAACCCATTTGGAAATTGACTACATTCCAAGGTAAAGCTGCTGCACTCCCGTGTCCTCTCCATGTTCTCTATATACGCTTGCTAAACAAGAACACTCACCGCAGGTCTACAATGAAGAATACAAAGCATGGAGATGAGGTGCTACATAAGACTTCTGGGCATTTCCTATACCCAGCACATCAACATCGACAAAGTCCAAAAGACCATCACACAAGCCATTGGACAACACGATAAAATGCTCAAAGTGGTAAAGAAACGGAAACTCTGACAACTTGAAAAAAAAACATCCTGCAGAACACAGTACAAAGGAGGCAGAAGATGAGGGAGACCGAAGCAGAAGATGAGGGAGACCGAAGAAGAAGTGGAAGGACAACATTCGAGAATGGGCTGGGTTATCACAGAGTTGCTGAGGACAGAGAAAGATGAAGTTCAGTGGTTAAAACGACCATCTATTGTGCACCAGCCATCATCGAGTTACGGAATAGGATAGGAATATTAATAATAAAATGTTTTTGCAGACTCCGACACCGAGAAATAAAATTTATGTACATTATTAATTGTGTACGTAATAAGAACAGTTCATGTACAAAATCCATAGCAGTGTGACAGTTCTGAATCTTTGTAAGATTGTGTGTGCGCTCGCGTGGTAAATTTGATGGAAAAAGAATAAGTAAATATAAAATAATAATGCTTTTGGCTGTGTTGTGACACTCCTAACCAAGTAAAAGTGACCTTGACTATGCGGTAAAACAAGTAACCGAGGTAATTTTGCTATGAAGTTTGGGTAAAATCCGTTAAGTGGTTATTAAGACATGTCTTTCAACGGGCTGACAGACTGACAGGCAGACATTTTGTCTTATTCTGATTTCCGACTATTTTAAAGTATTTCTAGATAAGTCTGGAAAATAAAGAAATTAAAAGAAATAAAAATAATAACAAAACAACAATGAAAAAAACCACAATACAAGCATTTACATGCATATAAACGACATCGTGATTCATAGCACTTATTCGGTAATGGTGATGATGCGAATAACCTGTAAAAATGTTGTTTCCTCTTTTTTTGTCAGTGACTTCTAATCCAAATCTACATGGACTCTTCATCCACAAAAGAAAAGGATCTGGAAGTGCCAATTTCATCTTCATTTTCAGTATTATGGTCCCCATTGTCAACCTTACCAACTTCTCGAGCGCTTACGAAACTTCCAGCCAGAAACCCAGATCACATCCTGTCGGGGTTGCACAGGCTGCAGTTTCCGGATTCAGCCTTTCTTTGTGCTTCGGCTTCTTGTCCTTGTACTGTGACGCACTTCATGTGCTCCAGGGCTTGGTCTGACCATGATAATTTTGGTAGGTAACCTTTGATTGTTTCTTCTGCTTGTGGGTGAAATTGTTTTTTCTGCTTGTGGGAGAAATTATACATAAAGTCTAATTTCGAGGGTTCCATAGGTCCTTTGCTAACAAAATAGGCAGAGGACATGGAAAGAATTAAGAAGGGAGAGGGAAAGTTATAAAATAAGAAATACATTATGAAATACATAAACTCTTGAGTGGTGATCAAGAGAAGTTGATTATTAGGTAGATAACAAGTTTGGTTTCGGTGCAGTAAGTTATTCAACGTTACTTGTTCTTGCTTGATGGTAGCGATAGTAGTTATTCTGATGTTAGTATAGAGGGGACAGTGAAAGAGAAAATGTTCGACCGTTTCATTTTGAAAGCCACATGAGCACGAGGGGTTGTTAGTTAAATGCAGAGTGAACAGATCGTGACTGTGATCACTCATATTTCTTCGGAGTCGACAGTGTATTGTTTTATATTATTTGACCTAGTTCAAAGTAAATACGACGACTCCTGGTCTTGTTGCTGAGTGAACAGGTTGCGTGGATAAACGAATCCGAGTTACACTTATGAGGAATCAGCTACTGATGAAAACCAACAACGAGTGTAACAGTTGGCGACCAGGACGGAGACGATAAGTGTAGGCATCTTGGCCAACCTTGGCATTCCAGTCGCCTTCCACTATGACTATGTCCTTCTTGGGCACTTGGTCAAGGACAGCCTGAAGATGTTCAAGAACTCCTCCACTTCGCTGTCGTCATAGTCTGATGTTGGGGCATAGGCCTGGATGATGGTGATGTTGAAAGTGGCTGCTCTCAGGGATGGACAACTTAGCAAGATCCGCACCAGAAATAACATCGTCATAGGAACCTGGAATGTCAGGACCCTAAATGTGGAGGGAAAATTAGAAGAACTGGCCCACGAGATGGACCACTATCGATGGAACGTTCTAGGCATCAGCGAACTGCGCTATACCTATGCCTATAAACAACGACCGACAAAGGCCACAACTTTTATTTCAGCGGTAGAGATGACAGGTACGAACACGCCGTTGGATTCTTGGTAAACAAAAACATTCTAGCCACTGTCGTGGGTTGCCGCCCAGTCTCCAGTAGACTCATTACCATCCGTCTGAGAGCGGCCACTTTCTACATCACCATCATCCACACCTATGCCCCAAAATCAGACTGTGACGACAGCGAAGTGGAGGAGTTCTATGAACATCTACAGGCTGTCCTTGACCAAGTGCTCAAGAAGGACATAGTCATAGTGGAAGGCGACTGGAATGAAATGGTTGCCCAAGTTGCGCACCACAACTGGGGAGACACATGTGGACCAACAACGAGACAAATGACAGGAGTCTGAGACTGTTGGAGTTTGCCAGATACAACAATCTGATACTAGCAAACACGCTTTGTCTCAAAAAAAAAATCCAGACGATGGACATGGGACAGTCCCGGCGGGGAGCATCACAACCAGATCGACTACATCATGGTCAGGAAACGCTTCAGATCAAGCATCAACCTTGGCAGGACACGCATTTTTCCAGGAGCAGACATCGGAAGTGACCACGATCTCGTAATGATGTCTTTCCGTCTTCACTTGAAAAGAGAGTAAACACAGCAAAGTGCACTAGACTGAAGTTCCACCTGGACAAACTGCAAGACCCGGAGGTGGCAGAAATATTTCAGGCCACAATTGGAGGGAAATTTGCACCACTGCTCATTTTGGGAGTTGGAGAAGTAGATGTCAACATCATGACCACCACCTTCAACTCAGCTGTGACAGATGCCGCCACGGACATCCTTGGACAGCACCGGCCAAACAAGAAGCTGTGGATCACACCTGAACTTTTGGACCTGTGTGATAAACGAAAAGAGATGAAAAAGAAAAAGAACACATCACAGGGAGCTGATGCCTACCGAAAAATCAACAATGACATCCGAAAAGGCATGCGCTTAGCAAAGGAGAACTGGACAGAAGATCAATGCCAGGAAATAGAGAACAGTCTGAACAAGAACAACAGCAAGAAGGCTTACCACACTGTCTGGAATATGCCTTACAGAAGAACAAGAAGTCTTGGACAGATGGACAGAGTACTGCTCTGACCTTTACGGTTGTACGGTTGGACAAACCAAACGGAGACCCATCAGTTCTAGCATGTCCAGAGAACAGAAAAGAAGAAGAAATCCTCACAATTCTCAGAGAAGAAGTTGAGGCAGCAGTGCAATCGCTGAAGAAGGGGAAGTCGGCGGGAGTGGACAACATACCCGCGGAACTGCCTCAAGCAGGAGGAGAAGCGATGATCGACGCACTCACCATTAATAAGATCTGGCAAAGTGGGGAGTGGCCTACACCATGGACCAAGTTGCTTGTCATCACTCTTCCCAAAAAAGGTAACCTTCAGGAATGTGACAATTACCGCACCCTCAGCCTCATCAGCCATCCCAGCAAGGTCCTCCTGAAAATAATACTCAACAGGTTCAAACCCCAAGCTGAACAAATCATAGCTGAAGAGCAAACAGGATTCAGAGCAGGGTGAAGTACCACTGAACAGATTTTCAACCTAAGAATAATATGCGAGATATACCTACAGCACCAACAACATCTATATCATGTGTTCGTAGACTTCAAAATGGCGTTTGACCGAGTTTGGCATGCAGCTCAGTGGGCAACCATGAGAGTGTACAACATCAGCCCTAAAATTATTAAGTCATCAAAAGCCTGTATGACAAGGACTGCCCTCCACAACAGCGCCATCGAAAACAGGTTCAGAACAACAATCGGTGTGCGTCAGGGATGCCTACTCTCTCCAACACTCTTCAACATCTTCCTAGAGCGCATCATGTCAGATGCCCTTGCAGATCACGAAGGCACAGTCAGCATAGGGGAAAGAGCAATCTCCAACCTGCGTTTTGCGGATGACATTGATGGATTGGCTGGAGAGGAACAGCTGGTACCAGAGGCTTGACACCACCTCCAGAGTCTATGGAATGGAAATAATTGCAGAGAGGACCAAAATGATGACCAACAACACCAATGGCATTAACACGGACATCAAAGTCCAAGGCCAATCCCTCAACACAGTGCATAGCTTCAAATATTTAGGAGCCATTGGACAATGGGTCCCGACAGGAAGTCCTCTCCAGGATCGCACAAACAACTGCTGCCCTGGCGAGGTTGAAGCAATTTTGGAAAGACAGGACCATCAGTCTACATTCCAAGGTAAGGCTGCTACGCTCCCTTGTCATCTCCATCTTCCTATATACTTGCGAAACATTGACTCTCACAGCAGGTCTCCAACGAAGAATACAAAGCATGGAGATGAGGTGCTACAGAAGACTTCTGGGTATTTCCTATACCCAGCACATCATCAACGACGATGTCTGACAGACAATCACACAAGCCATTGGACAACACGATGACATGCTTACAGTGGTGAAAAAACGAAATCTCCGATGGTATGGCCACGTCACCAGATCATCAGGTTTTGCAAAGACCATCCTGCAAGGCACTAAGCAAGGAGGTAGAAGAAGAGGGAGACCGAAAAAGAGGTGGGATGAAAACATTCGAGAATGGACTGGTTTGACACTGAGCGAAACAATCAGGTTTGCTGAGGACAGGGAAAGATGGAGTACGCTGGTTAAACGATCATCTGTGGTGCCCACACGAACTCCGAGTTATGGGATAGGATAGGATAGGATAGGATAGGATAGGATAGGATAGGATAGTACTGAATATATGATTCAATTGCTTTATTATTATTATATTTATTTTTATTTAGTATGTAGAACGTTATGTGATGTAAATCCTGTGACGAGTTTTATTTTGATTGGTTGTTGATTGCATCGTTACTTTCTGCATTTCTCATCAATGATCATCATCATCATCATCATCATCATCATCATCATCATCATCATCATCATCATCATCATCATCATCATCATCACCATCACCATCATCGTCGTCGTCATCATCATCATCATCTTCATCATCATCATCATCCCATCGCATATGTAATATTTTTTTGTGCTACTATATTTGAGCAGTGCCTCGTCGGAAGTTTCGTGAGAACAGACCGCGCCGACAGCGGACCAGTTTCAGTACGGAGCAAACGATGCAGTTGGAAGTGGAGTACCAAAGTCACGAATACGTCACACGCATGCGCAGAATGGAACTTGCGGAGTTACTGTCATTGTCAGAGACTCAGATCAAGATCTGGTTCCAGAACAGACGAGCCAAAGACAAACGTATCGAGAAGGCTCAGGCGGATCATCATATCAGGTATGTTGGATGGATGGATATGGTTGGTGGATGTATTGTAAGGATGGATGGGTGGAGCGATTGGAAGGATAGATTATGATGGAATGGAAGATGGTGTACGAGAAAGCTGGCAGGATGTTATTTGAGGTCAGTGAATTGATAACTGAATGGAGCTCAATTGTTTGTTGGTGGATTGTGGTCCCATTTTGGAAAGATAGGACCATTAGTCTACATTCCAAGGAACCAAAGACCTAAATTTTGTTTAAAATTTTGAACCTGGCGTACGTTTTCAAATAAAGACGACATTTTTTTCTTAATGCCACTGTAAACACTGTGCAACTGGGTAATCTGAAGAAGTGGACCGGTAAAGTCACCATGGAGACTCAAAACCAGATCACCTGTGCTGTCTTGTACCTTATCAAGTGGAGCGCTTGAAGCTGTAAGTTGGGGCGGCTTGAGATAAATCTTGTTTTGGACAAGTAGTTGGGGTCTTTGGGCTGGGAAGCGCGCTATTCCAGAACAATTAATTTCCTATTTTCTGTGTGTAATGTTTGCAGAAGACTACACCTTGATCTCTGGGCGTCAGGGGACTTTCCGTTGCTAGGACTGGATACTGCTGGCTCACCCTCTCTACCTTTTCCTTTTTGTGTGCCAAAAATTGTTCAGACTGCCAACACTGTGTGAAAGAAGCGTGTCATCAACACACGCGCTCTTCAGCAACACTGGATTCATGCGCAGCATTACAAATGGACACCTTCAAATTGATCATAGACTAGCTAGTTTCAACATTAAAATACCATGATCTTAAAGCCCACTGGGAACAGAAATATACTACTCAAAATAATACAAGGGCCGCTTGGACATATGGGTCTCTCTTTAAATCAGAAACACGAATTCAATTTATTAGTTCATCATATTTTATTGCAATCATTTCGGAGAATTGGTAGGATCTCCACTTCTTCTCTGTTCTGGGGACATACTAGAACTGATAGGTCCAAAGTTTAAGGTGTGATCAAAGAGCTTAGTGACAGAAAGAGGGGGAACTTGGTACAAAACCGCGAGACGAAAGGTACGAGTTATGCGCCCTTGTCATCATGCTGAAAATGGCTCGTGGCAGAAAATCAAAAGGCGACCGAGTGAAACAAGGCGGTGACTTTTGCACAGCCATCAATTGCCATAATGCCAGATACAAGAAAAGTTGTGTTGGCAAGCCCTTTTTCAAATTTCCAAGAGACAAAGAAAGGTAAATTGCAATTGAAAAACTTCAATTTTTGTGTTTATGTAGGCCTTAACTAAGACCGCTGCAGTGCTGTTAGTGTTAAAACAATCGGAGAGCGGCTTGAATGATTCATGTTATACCTATGTGCTAAATCCAAAACAGTTTGCTTGCTGACAATTTACGTTCAACAGGTCGCTCACTGTTTACGTTATTGCTAGGTTGTTTGACTATATTTGTGCTTATATTTCAAAAGTAGATGTCAGCTTGGCAGTTTGGCTTCGTCAAACTGCTTATGTTAACAAGTTAAATTAGACTAAGTCTGTTTTATCCTCGTGATCAAATACTGTGCAAGATAACCCCTTACCTAGGCACAAAAATGGTCCTTGATCTGTTGTAATCCCTTTTCGTTTGAGTGTAAACGGGAAAAAAGATGTAATGTAGAAACTCAGTCCTTCTTCTGATATGTGAATTTTTGCGCATTAGATCTATATTGCGTGGAATGTTGTAGTCTAGGTTCTGATTGTTCTGTCTGATTAATTAATTATTTTCCATGAAGTGACTGATGTTATTAAGCCAGTGATGTGGGAGGTGAGAGGGTTGGGGGTATAAATTAAATTCACACTAATAGTGAAACATTTTGTTATTGTGCTTTATTGTGATTAATTGATTGAATGACAGAGCTCTCTCTTCCCCCAACCCTCCACCTCTCTCTCTCTCTCTCTCTCTCTCTTTCTCTCTCTCTCACGATTACGGATTTACACAGTTTCGGATAAATGAAACAGTCTGTCATGCATGTTTTAATTTTAAAATATCTGTCCTTGATTAAAAATATTAAATTCCAGGGCAGAAAACGAACCTATGACATACACACATAAGCAGCATAAAAGCACCTAATAAATGTCAATAAGTAAACATAAACAAAAAAAAAAAAAAAAAAAGACAGCAGTAGCGGAATGTTAATAATAATGATGGTTAAAAGTTTGGTTTTCGCAAACGTTGCCATAAAAATGTTCTTTTGCAATGGCATAGGCTCAATAAGTTACCACGCACAGATCATTCATAAAGCAGATGATGAAATATAGCCAGCCCGAGCAAAGGGAAATAATCCGTGAGAGCGTCTCGCATTTTTGTATAGGACATAATGGAAGTTCCCCCTCTTTCCTTAAATAGCTCTTTGGTGTGATCCACGGTTTCTGCTTTGGGCGGTGTTTGCCAAGGATCTCAGTGGCGGTATCTGTCACAGCTGAGTTGAAGGTGGTGGTAATGCTGTTGACATCTATTTCACCAGCTCCCAAAATGAGCAGAGGTGCAAATTTCCCTCCAATCGTGGCTTGAAATATTTCTGCCACCTCCGGCTCTTGCAGTTTGTCCAGGTCGAACTTCAGTCTAGTGCACTTTGCTGTGTTTACTCTCTTCAAGTGGAGCCGGAAAGACATCACCACGAGATCATGGTAGCTTTCGATGTCTATTCCTGAAAAAGTGCGTGCCCTGCCAATGTTGATACTTGATCTGAAGCATGTCTTGGCCATGATGTAGTCGATCTGGTTGTGATGCTCCCCGCTGTGACTGTGCCATTTCCATCGTCTGGATTTTTTGTGGAGCCAATATCAGATTGTTGTATCTGGCAAACTCCAAAAGTCTCAGACTCCTGTCATTTGTCTCGTTGATGCAATGGGGCCCACATATGTCTCCCCAGTTGCAGTGCGCATCTTGGCCAACCTTGGCATTCCAGTCGCCTTGCACTATGACTATGACCTTCTTCCGCACTTGTTCAAGGGCAGCCTGTAGATTTTCATAGAAATCCTCCACTTCGCTGTCGTCATAGTCTGATGTTGGGACATAGGCCTGGATGATGGTGATGTTGAAAGGGGCTGCTCTCAGACGGATGGTAATGCGTCTACTGGAGACTGGGTGGCAACCCATGACAGTGACTAGAATGTCTCTGTGGACCAAGAATCCAACGCCGTGTTCGTGTTTGTCATCTCTCCCGCTGAAATAAAGCCTATGGCCTTTGTCGGTCATTGTTTCACCTAGGCCTTTCCAGCGCAGTTCGCTGATACCTAAAATATTCCATCGCAGTGGTCCAGCTCATAGGCCAGCTCTTCTAATTTTTCCTCCGCAGTTAGGGTCCTGACATTCCAGGTTCCTATGACGATGTTGTCTCAAACAGTGAAAAACGAATACAGAAGAGAAAACAACACAGCAAAAGCAACACAAAATAATGTTCGTTCCCGGTCCTGTGGTTTGCTGTTTTGTGAAGATAACGTGTATGAATGATACTAAATGTTCAAACTACTAAGCATTAAGCTGCACACTATTATTTTAAACAGAAAAATATACCGACAGGAAATAGAAGTTGTTTGGTCTTTTTAGGTTCTTTTTGGGTGGGTGGGTGGGTGGGTTGGTGGGGGAGTGTGAACAATAGCCAGAAAGACGCAGAAATAGCATAATGCTGGATACCAGGTCCAACACTAACAAATGATAAACGGATAATCCAATTAAAAAAAAAATCATGCACAACAACAACCACGGATAAAATAATGAGCTAACAAATGAAGAAAACTACAATGTGCTCCTTCTCTTGAATTGTATTACATTTGCAAGCACGTTCTTCCTTGTACTACTGAGTAACATTTTGTATTTTGAACTGTTTGGGGGTGTGAAGGGGTTGGGGTGGTGTGGGGTGGTATTAGAGGAGACACGCACAGGGCAGATTCTTAAAAGTGACAATTAGGTGGGGGTTATTTGAGAAATTTAGTAGCGATGGCCTTGACCGCGCCACCTAATTTTTGATGTAAATCTGGGTGTCGCACGAGTGTTGTCTTTTTTCAAGGCGACCCCTCCTCGTCATTCCTGCCGCATTATTGGATGTTGCGATGTGGCTAAGTATGAACTATTTCCACATATCGTTTATAAAGCCCACTCACTTCAGTGGTTGTAAGCAAACAGACACCACACTCTATAAGTTCGTTTGACATCTTGTTTTTTTCAAACCCTTAAATTACATTATGTTATCATAGAAGAGTTTATTAAATCCACATCAATGAGATGAACGGTTTCAAATAAGAGTGTACCGATTTTTAAAAAGAAAAAGAAAAAGAAGAAGACAAAAAAGAAGAAGAAACATTTTGGTCCCTCGATAACGGCACCTCGCGAGTCCAGCATAGAGTTCTGTTACACTCGGTTTGATGTTGGCGTTTTCTATCAGTAGTGGATTCAGCCCCGATGCTGAAGTACTGATGAGTGTAGCTCAGATTCGTTTATTCACGCAACCCGCTCAATCAGCATACAAGTCACAAAGTCGACGTATGAAGTTTTCCACTTTTATTCAGCACACATCAACAACTGCATACAATCGCTCAATCGCTTTTCCACTCTCAAATTTCACTTTCCAACTCACTATCAACAACAACTCTTTTTTAACAGTGCGGCGCTTATATAGTCTCTACATACTCGGGAACAAACGAGAATAATCCTACATAAAACACCACAACCAATCAAAATTAATTTCATCATCACGTGACTCACGTCATACAACCTCATTTGGAATGGAAGCTTCCATGGTAACCAACAGAACAATCCATGCGCTTCGATCGATAGTAAAAAAACATTTCTCGAAAATTCTCAAATAATATCGAGCAAATAAAAACACCAACGGTACACAAAGCCTCTACTAATAACAACGCAAAATCAAATCAAAGATAAATACACTCTACCACTGCATGCGTTGCAAAATAAAACGAACAGATCTATCGCGCGCGTCACACACAAGCCTACCATTGCACGCGCTTCACACATAACATCGTGCGCATTCCACACGCACCATCATGAGCGTCTCAACGTAACATAACCCCCCACTCAAGAAGAAATTTACTTAATTTCTTTCAACAACGTTGATACGCAATGCACAAACAAAATCAGAAATTAAAACTTATTTCAGTCTGTCTGAACACTGTCAATATGCCCAGTCCATCCACACAGAGTCGAAAGTTTTCATCTTCAGGTCTGTCTGGATATTGCGAATGTTCTCAGTTCATTCACACACAGTCAATGTTCTTCCATCCGCAAGGAAACGACGCCCTCGTCAGTTGCGGTTGTCATCGGCCCAGGGTCAAAGACGATGATCACGTGAGCTTTCCTGGAGTCAGTGCATCCTCCGTTATCTTCTTCTTCCGTCGGATGTCCGATGCAGTCGACGTTGTCAGCTCCCAGAATGCACTTGCTGGGTCTCACAGTCAGGTTAGCTTCTGTCAGACGGTGAAATAGCTCCCTCAAGGTCTGCAGATGCTCTTCCCAGGTGCGAGTGTGGACTAGCAGGTCGTCCCAGTAACACACAACGTTGTCCATCCCATTGAGCATCTTCCTCATTCCTCTCTTCAGGGTAGCTCCGCTGTTGACCATGCCAAAGGGCATCCTTAGGCACTCGTACGTCCCATCAGGAGTTATGAAAGCAGTCTTTGGTATGTCCTGTTGACGCACGGGGACTTGCCAATAACCCTTGCTAAGGTCAATTTTTGAGAAGATTTTACTTCCCGATAATTGGCGGAAGAGGTCTGCTGCAGTAGGCATCGGCTCAGGGTCGAAGACGGTGATCTTATTAACCTTCCTGTAGTCGATGCATACTCTGTTGCTCCCGTCCTTCTTCTTCACGACCACGACAGGGGACGCGTAGGGGGAACTGGACTCCCTTATGATGCCCATCTTCAGCATCTCATCGATGTCTTTTTTCAAGGATTCACGGGCCTTGTAAGGGATCGGGAAGGGTTTGGATCGAACAGGGACATTCGAAGTGAGGTGGACTTCATGTTCGACCAAAGTCGTAGAGCCTGGGACATCATTGAAGTTATGGGGAAACTCGCCCATAAGGTCCTTGAGCTCCAACTTTTGACCTTCCGTCAAGCTCGGTCCTAGCTTAACATCATCGATGCCTTCCTTGCTATGGAAGTCTCCCAGTTCCAACAGTTCCTCGCTGTCAAAGCTGTCGTCGATCTCAGCTGCTGTTGCTGCGTGTACAGTCTCTGATGACCTTTCCACGTACAGCTTAAGGAGGTTGGCGTGGTATATCTTGGAATGCTGGCCGACCTTCACCTTATAGTCGTTGATCCCCACCACGGTCTCCACTTCGTACGGGCCTTTCCACTGCATCAGCAACTTATTATGATCAGTAGGTAGCAGCACCAGTACTTTGTTGCCAGGTTTGAAGTTCCTGTTCACAGCCCTACGATCGTAATAGTGCTTTCCACAGTCCTGGGACTTCTTCAGGTTTTCTCTGGCTATCTCGAGAGTTTGCTCCAGCTTCTCCCGTAGCTCAAACACGTACTGGTAACTGTTCTTCACCTCTGGGGTGTCCACTTCCTTCGTCCACAGTTCTTTCAGGATGTGCATCGGCCCTCGGATGGTTCTTCCGTATAGCAGCTCGAACGGAGAAAAGCCGGTGGACTCCTGCGGCACTTCTCTGTAGGCGAAAAGTAAGGCGTTGATATAGCGATGCCATTGTCTGGGCTGCTCGCTGCACAGTTTCTTCAGGGTGGACTTCAGCGTAGCATTGAACTTCTCGACAAGCCCGTTGCACATTGGATGGTAGGGTGTCGTAGTCAAATGCCGGATGCTCAGCAGTCTGTTGACCTCCTTCATGCAGTCAGAGACGAACTGCGTCCCTAGGTCTGTCAGAATTTCTTCAGGCACTCCAAGTCTGCTGAACATGTCCACCAGTGCCTCTGCAACAGTTTCAGTGTCAATCTTCTTTAAAGGCACTGCTTCTGGGTACCGAGTCGCATAGTCCACTAAAGTCAGTACCCACCGATGACCTTCTTCACTCGGAGGTCTTATTTCGCCGATTAAGTCTAAGGCCACCCTCTTGAAAGGTCGGTCGATCAGAGGCATCCTCTGCATAGGCACTTTCGGGACCCTTCCTCGAGGTATGGTCTTCTGGCAAATGTCACATGATCGGCAGAAACGGCTGACGTCCGCATGAAGTCCTGGCCAGTAGAACACCGCCTGGATTCTGTCCGACGTCTTCTTGATGCCCAGGTGACCTCCCATGATTGAGTCATGCGCTACTTCCATCACCTGGCGCCTTAGGGGTAATGGTACCAATACTTGACGTATTGGTTTCCCTCCGTTGACCCTCGGGTGCTGGAAGATTCGATACAGGATCTTGGCCTTCACCTCAAAATAGACCGTGCCACTGCCCTTGGTCACGTGGTCTTGGCGGTTCCTGTACTTGTTTAAAGTACTGTCAGCTTCCTGGAGCTGGATCAGCTTATCTCTGACCACGATGGCAGCTTTGGAGTTATCGGCGACCTTCAGTGGCGTAGACGTCTTGTCTCTCTTGGCCTGGGCCCTGGTTGTAACAGCACCGACAATCTCTGGTCGGCAGGGCTGAGCTGGAGTAGCCACATTGTCCCGTAGCAGCTCTGTAAGATCTCCATCGGGAAATGGCAATGGATCCTCCTCCACAACTTCGACACGTTGGGTTGAGGCAGGACTCCATTCTGAATCGGGGTCATCGGGACGTCTCGCGCCGTCGATGTTCCCGATCATCAAATCATACAGCGGCTTCTTCAGGCAAACCGCTTCGACTTCGCCTATGTAGAAAGGTGTGTTGACTTGAATTTTTGCAACTGGCGCTTTCACACATTTGCTGTCGGCCATGAGTGTCCATTTAGAATCGCCAGTGAACTGTTCTTTAGCGATTATGTCTTCTCTGACGATGACCCCACTGCAGCCAGAGTCTCTTAAAACAGTCACTTCATGATTTCCGACGCGTCCCTTGGAAACAGGCATGTTCTGGACGGTCATCGCTGCGCTGGCGACGACGGGGATGGATTTCCCTTTGGCAAGGAGAAGTTGGCCATCGGTTATGCACTCTTGCACGTCCGCAGGAGTAGCTGTGCGTTCGGTCTGACTAGGAAGAATGACGCTCCCGCCGCACACTTGATGGTCAGATCTACTGGCTTGCCGTTGATTGGAGAACCGCCTCTGCCGGTTGCCCGCCGCTGCATTGTCCGTACTGCTCCGCTGTCCGCTACTTTTGTTTTGAGGACCGTTAGCCGCTCTGTGGTCTGTAGCGTTGCAGGTGAAACAGCCTCTTGAATGCCCTTCCCTGGGAGGTGGCGTGGAGTCCGTGTGTCTCTGGCTCGTCTGACTCCCCTGGATCTGGTTCCCATGGCTTGCATTTTTCTGAAATGGTTTCGTCACCTTGGATGGCCCCAGCGTCTTCTCATAAGCGATGAGATATCTTTCAGCAGCTTCAGCAACGTTTTTTAGCGTCTGCAACTTTTGTATTTCCAAGTGGATCGCAAGGTCCTTAGGGCAGGCGTTGAGTAATTGTTCCCTCACGATCAGCTCATGGAGACTCTCGTAAGTCTTCCCTTTGCCTGATAATTCCACCCACTTGTGTAGATATGATGACAGGCGCTCCACAAACTGCTTTGGCGTCTCGTCTGAAAAAGGCCGGCATTCACGAAAGCGTTTACGGTAGCCCTTTTCTGTAAAGTTGTAGCAATGCAGTAGGGCCTCTTTCAAGACGTCATAGTTTTTGGCATCATTGTTCGACAGTCTGGTGTAAACCTCGAGTGCTTGCCCCGTCAGAAGTGCACTTAGTCGAATCGCCCAGTCTTGAGGTTGCCAGTTAGAGCTTTTGGCAAACCTTTTCTTGCCGCTGCTGTTAAATTTCTCTTTCTTCACGGTGACGTTGTTCTTCTAATTCTCTTTCTTCGCGTCGTCGCTGTTCTTCTCTTTCTTCACGCAATATTCTCTCCTGAAATTTGACGTACTCCGTCAGCTGTTTGCCTTTTAGATTCAGTTCAACCCCTTTCTGCCAGAAATCAGCCATCTTGATGCTTTTCTGGAAAGTTCTTTTCTGGAAAGTTCTTGACTGGAGAGTTCTTTTTCTGGAAAGTTCTTGACTGTGCTGTACCTTTCTAGACTGTTCTAGAACAGCACGCTTTCTGCAGTAGCGCTGATGCTTATCACTAGTCGCCTTCGCTGACGCAGGCCCCGCTGTCCTCGTCGTATGCGACGCTGCACCACGCTGGTGTTGATGTATACGCTCCTGTGCTGAAGTAGACTCGACGTCCGCGCGTCGCTCTCTCTAATACTGGCGATGTAGCTCCGAGACTGTCCCTCGACGTAGTCTTGCGGCAGCCACGTAGTCCCGATCTGTTGTTCGCTCACGAAGCAACTCTTCAGCGACTACACGCCCTTGCAGTCAACCCGAACCTATCGGTGATGTAGTCCCAGTATGTTGGCCCCTCTCGACGCAACTCGTTGGCGGCTACCCTCGATGACTGCCTCTCGTAACGTTGACTCGCTTGTTGTCGTAGTTGAACCCTTGGCTATGGCGTGAATCACAGCTTGGCCCCCAAAATGTTACACTCGGTTTGATGTTGGCGTTTTCTATCAGTAGTGGATTCAGCCCCGATGCTGAAGTACTGATGAGTGTAGCTCAGATTCGTTTATTCACGCAACCCGCTCAATCAGCATACAAGTCACAAAGTCGACGTATGAAGTTTTCCACTTTTATTCAGCATACATCAACAACTGCATACAATCGCTCAATCGCTTTTCCACTCTCAAATTTCACTTTCCAACTCACTATCAACAACAACAACTCTTTTTTAACAGTGCGGCGCTTATATAGTCTCTACATACTCGGGAACAAACGAGAATAATCCTACATAAAACACCACAACCAATCAAAATTAATTTCATCATCACGTGACTCACGTCATACAACCTCATTTGGAATGGAAGCTTCCATGGTAACCAAAAGAACAATCCATGCGCTTCGATCGATAGTAAACAACCATTTCTCGAAAATTCTCAAATAATATCGAGCAAATAAAAACACCAACGGTACACAAAGCCTCTACTAATAACAACGCAAAATCAAATCAAAGATAAATACACTCTACCACTGCATGCGTTGCAAAATAAAACGAACAGATCTATCGCGCGCGTCACACACAAGCCTACCATTGCACGCGCTTCACACATAACATCGTGCGCATTCCACACGCACCATCATGAGCGTCTCAAGGTAACAAGTTCCTTCGATACAGTCATTACGGGTCCTCGAAACAACAGGCCCATAACCAGTTGCATAGAAACAGCCGCGTCAGAGCCCACCAACAAAACTAACGTAGGGTCAAGCCCCGGTATCTCCTTTGTGTGCCTGTAGCAAATAAACTGACGTGTTCGAAGGGAGCTCAGTCACATAGTCGGTCTGCTACTGCGCATAGCAGACGATCTTTTGAAACGCACGGGCATAACGTTTAGATTCAAATTTCGCAAAATAAAAAAAAACAAAGACCCACCATCCCGTCCTTACCACACAAACAATGAAGTATGAATATTTAAGCAAACAGTCATTAGTTATTGTGAATTGGACATTTATAAGTTTTCATTCGTTTCTCCTTTTCATATAGATCTAGGGTTGCCAAGGGAGAGTTGCACTGAGTTACAACC
The DNA here is from genome assembly GCA_036898135.1 of Oncomelania hupensis. Lineage (NCBI taxonomy): Eukaryota > Metazoa > Mollusca > Gastropoda > Littorinimorpha > Pomatiopsidae > Oncomelania > Oncomelania hupensis. The sequence continues at coordinate 45,008,644 of CM072525.1, read as the reverse complement.
ATTTGGCAGGCAAATCTGGCTCACGATTGTGAAAAATTACAAAACCTTCTAGCGTAAACAGTATTGGAAATTACTGTGTAACACCTATACATTTTTTTGTGCGAGTTTAAATTTTTTTTTAAATTTATTTATTTTAGATTCAAATTAAGAGATAAGGAGAAAGAGAGAGAGAGAGAGAGAGAGAGGTCACATCGTATTTGTTATATTTTTATTTATGGGCAAGGATTTTGTAATGTAAAATCCTTGGTATAGGTGAGCGGTAATGCGTCACTTTCCTACATGTCCCTTATCGGAAGCATGGAACAGCTTTTCGGGCATGTGAGTGTGTTACACGTCATTTATCATTCGACGATTCAGCCGATGCCTGAATCTTGATTATGTGTAACTCGAATTTGTTTATCCACGCAGCCTGTTCACTCAGCAACAAGGCAGAAGTCGTATAAAGTTTCTCAACTTTATTCAGGAAACATCAGTAACTGCATGCAAGATCCTCCTATCCTATCCTAACGCGTAACTCAAAGGTCGTTGGAGCACCACAGATGATCGTTTAACCACCGTACTCCATCTTTCTCTGTTCTCAGCAACCCTCATGGCTTCGCTCAGTGTCAAACCAGTCCATTCTCGAATGTTGTCCTCTCACCTCTTTTTCGGTGTCCCTCTTCTTCTACCTCCTTGCACTGTGCCTTGCAGGATGGTCTTTGCAAGACCTGATGATCTGGTGACGTGGCCATACCATCGGAGTTTCCGTTTTTTCACCACTGTTAGCATGTCATCATGTTGTCCATTGGCTTGTGTAATAGTCTGTCGGACTTCGTTGTTCGTGATTTGCCGGGTAAAGGAGATGCCCAGAAGTCTTCTGTAGCACCTCATCTCCATGCTTTATATTCTTCGTTGTGGATCTGCTGTGAGGGTCAATGTTTTGCAAGCGTATAGGAAGATGGAGATGACTAAGGAGCGCAGCAGCCTTACCTTGGAATGTAGACTGATGGTCCTGTCTTTCCAAATGGGCTTCAACCTTATCAGGGCACAGTTGTTTGTGCGATCCTGGAGAGGACTTCTTGTCGGGACCCATTGTCTGATACAATGGCTCCTAAATATTTGAAGATATGCACTGTGTTGAGGGATTGGCCTTGGACTTTGATGTCCATGTTGATGCCATTGGTGTTGTTGGTCATCATTTTGGTCTTCTCTGCACTTATTTCAATTCCATAGGTTCTGGAGTGTCATCCGCAAAACGAGGGTTGGAGATTGCTCTACCCCCTATGCTGACTGTGCCTTCATGATCTGCACGGGTATCTGACATGATGCGCTCTAGGAAGATGTTGAAGAGTGTTAAAGAGAGTAGGCATCCTTGACGCACACCGATTGTTGTTCTGAACCATTTCCCGATGACGCTGTTGTGGAGGACTGCAATGATAGCCTTGTCATACAGGCTTTTAATGACTTCATTGCCCACAGAGCTGCATGCCAGACTCGGTGAAAGGCTTTCTTGAAGTCTACAAACACATGCTATAGATGGTGTTGGTTCTGTAGGTATTTCTCGAAGATCAATCAGAATTTGACAATCTGTTCAGTGGTATTTCGCCCTGCCCTGAATCCTGCTTGTTCTTCAGCTAGGATTTGTTCAGCTTAGGGTTTCAACCTGTTGAGTCTCATTTTCAGGAGGATCTTACTGGGATGGCTGATGAGGCGGATGGTGCGGTAATTTTCACACTCCTGAAGGTTAGTCTTTTTGGGAAGAGTGATGACAAGCGACTGGGTCAATGATGTAAGCCACTTTCCACTCTGCAGATCTTGTTACAGATAATGGTGATGGCGTCAATCATCGCTTTCCATCCGGCTTGCAGCAATTCCGCGGGTATGTTGTCCACTCCTGCTGACTGATTGCACTGCTGCCTCAACTTCTCGGAGAATTGAGAGGGTTTCTTCCTCTTCTTAGTTAAGGGTCATGCTAGAACTGATGGGTCTCCGTTTGGTTTATGGTTGTGAAGGTCAGAGCAGTACTCTGTCCATCTATCCAAGACTTAGTGTTCTTCTGTAAGGCATATGCCTGACTTCCTTTGGATCGTGGAGATCTTGGGCTGTTTAACACTTGTCAGCCGCTTCACAGTCTACTAGGTCTTCTTGCTGTTGTTCTTGTTCAGACTGTTCTCTATTTTCTGGTATTGATCTTCTATCCAGTTCTTCCTTGCTGTGAGATGGTATTTTTTTCCTTTTCATCTGTCTTCGTTTATCACACAGGTCCAAAAGTTCAGGTGTGATCCACGGTTTCTTCTTTGGGCGGTGCTTGTCAAGGATGTCAGTGTTGGCATCTGTCACAGCTGAGTTGAAGGTGGTGGTCATGGTGTTGACATCTACTTCACCAGCTCCCAAAATGAGGAGAGGTGCAAATTTCACTGCAGTTGTGGCTTGGAATATTTCTGCCACCTCCGGGTCTTGCAGTTTGACCATGCAAGATCGCTTTCCGAAAATCATCAAAAGAAATCACCCCTACAAGCAAACAGTGCCTTACTTATATAGCCTCTATGTAATCGAGAACAAATTCGAACATTATAGCATGATGCAATAACACCCAATCAAAACAAAACTCGTCACCGGAACTACGCACTGTCTTACGTCATGGACCATTCGTTAGCTTAAAAGAATTGGTTTATTCCGAGACCCATCTGGAAACTTCCTATACTACCCTATCCTATCCCGTAACTCGGAGTTCGTAGGGACACCACAGATGATCGTTTAACAAGTGTACTCCATCTTTCTCTGCCCTCAGCAACCCTCATGCTTTCACTCAGTGTCAACCCAGTCCATTCTCGAATGTTGTACTCCCACCCTTTTTTCTGTCTCCCTTTACTTCTGCCTCCATGTACCGTGCCTTGTAGTAGGGTCTTTGCAAGGCCTGATGCTCTGTTGACGTGGCCATACCATAGTAGTTTCCGTTTCTTCAACACTGTATGTATGTCATCGTGTTGTCCAATGGCTTGTGTGATGGTCAGTCGGACTTTGTCGTTGGTGATAATATTATGCTGGGTATAGGAAATGCCCAGAAGTCTTCTGTATCAAATTATTTGTATCCTTCGTTGTAGATCTGCTGTAAGGGTCCATATTTCGCAAGTGTATAGGAAGATGAAGATGACAAATTAGCGCAGCAGCCTTACCTTGGAGTGTAGACTGATGGTCCTGATTTGCCAAATGGGCTTCAACCTTGTCAGGGCAGCAGTTGCTATGCGATCCTGTAGATGACTTCCTGTTGGGACCCATTGTCTGATACAATGGCTCCGAAATTTTTGAAGCTATGCACTGTGTTGAGTGGTTGGTCTTGGAATTATTATTTAGTATTATTATTTATTTATAAGGCGCTTTCCCTCGCAGAGATCAAAGCGCACACATACACCCATACACATCATGTGTACCGCACAGACACACATACAAATAGCAGCAATAAAAAAAAAAAATCATGTCCGTGTTGATGCTATTTTGTTGTTGTTTGTCACCATTTTGGTCTTCTCTGCACTTTTTTCCATTCCATAGGCTCTGGAGGTGGTGTCAATCCTCTGTACCAGCTGTTCAAGTTTTTGTTCGTCTGCAGCCAATCCATCAATATCATCCGAAAAACGTTCCATCTATCCCAAGACTTCTTGTTCTTCTGAAATGCATATGCCAGACTTGCTTTGGATCGTGGAAACCTTGGACTGTTTAACTTGGACTTATCAGCCGCTTCACAGTCTTGTAGGCATTCTTGCTGTTGTTCTCGTTTAGACTGTTATTTATTCCCTGGCATTGACCTTCTATCTAGTTTTCATTTGCTTAGCGCATGCCTTTTCGGATGTCATTGTTGATTTTTCGGTAGGCATCAGCTCTCTGTAATGTGTTCTTTTTCTTTTTCATCTCACACAGGTCCAAAAGTTCAGGTGTGATCCACGGTTTCTTGTTTGGGCGGTGCTTGCCAAGGATCTCAGTGTTGGCATCTGTCACAGCTGAGTTGAAGGTGGTGGTCATGGTGTTAACATCTACTTCACTAGCTCCCAAAAGGAGCAGAGTCGCAAATTTCCCTCCAATTGTGACCTGAAATAGTTCTGCCACCTCCGGGTCTTGCAGTTTATCCAGGTCGAACTTCAGTCTGATGCACTTTGCTGTGTTTACTCTCTTCAAGTGGAGCGGGAAAGATATCATCACGAGGTCATGGTCACATTCGATGTCTGCTCCTGGAAAAGTGCGTGTCCTGCCAATGTTGATGTTTGACCGGAAGCATTTTTTGACCATGATGTGATCAATCTGGTTGTGATGCTCCCCGCTGGGACTGTGCCATGTCCATCGTCTGGATTTTTTGTGGAGACCAAGCGTGTTTGCCAGTATCAGTACACGCTATCATTGCATGCTTTGCAAAACAAAATGATCGGATCTATCGTGCGCGTCTCAATCACAACAGTGTGGTATGGACGGGGGGCACCCGTCATTGAAAATGGTTATCAATAGCTTACTTACAAATGTTAAACAGCTAATGTTATGATCTTTCCAATCCTGCGTTATTTGTTTTGCTGACGGTTTAACTGTACCGAGAAAAAAACGTCACAAAGATAATGACAAGATAATACGTCATTGGCATTTTTCGTCACATTATTGTGTGACGACTTCTCTGGTCATAAGCAGTCAAGGGGTTAATATATCCAAGTCCAAATTGTGCCAAATTTGTTTAGGATGTTTCACATTGTCAGAACAGGGAGAAAAAATGTAGTCGCCCTGTGTGACGGGATTTTGAGCTATAGGTTTTGCTATGTTGGGAACATGTTGCTACATAATTGTTTCTTAACGAGTCTCAGACTCGAAGTTTTTAGTCTGTTGGAATAGTCTTACCATTTGAATTTTATCGTTTTACTTCGGGGCTCAGGCACGCGCTCTCCAGTTTGACTTTTTCATTATTATTTTATGTACGTCAGACTAAGTCCAACCTGAAGTTACTTATGTCTTCCCCCTCTGACTTGAATTCTTGCTTTATCACTGTCACCAACCTGCGACATCGTGTAATCATAGCGTTATCAGCCCGAGTGTTCATCACACTGTCACATAAATAGCACTTACTACCCATTAGTCCCCTATACGCTACTGTGTCCGGGGACGGTAATCTACACACTGAACTGAACTGAACTGATAGACTACTTGGCATGGGGCAAGTCGTGCTGAGCTCAGACAGATAAACTGGGTTGTTCCACATACTCTTTCTGATAGTATAAACCGAGGTCTAGTCTGTGCACACACGTATATGGCATGGACTGCATCGCACGGATTTGTAAGATCCTGACGCTCATGTCCTACACGAGTGAGTGCCAGCTAATATAATACACTAAGGAAGCACTATACTCCCCTTAGCTCCATAATTATCCCCGAGAAAAAAAGCGTCACAATGATGATGACGAGATAATACGTCATTGGCATTTTTCGTCACAGTACTGTATGACGACTATATGTTCAAGTCCAAAATGTTTAGGATGTTTCAAATCGTCAGAACAGGGAGAACAGATGTAGTCGCCCTGTGTGACGGGATGATGAGCTATGGGTTTTGCAATGCTGGGGTACATGTTGCTACATAATTGCTTCTTAAAGAGTCTAAGACTCGGAAGTTTTTTTATTGGACATAGTCTTACAATTTGAACGATTTTATCCTTCTACTTCGGGGCTCTCCATTTTGATTAAGTCCAACCTCAAGTGACATGTCTTCCCCCTCTTACTTCAAATCTTGCTTTATCACTGTCACCAACCTGCGACATCGTATAACCCTAGCGTTATCAGCCCGAGTTGTTCATCACCCTGTCACATAAATAGCACTTACTACCCATGATACTTGCCATGGGGCAGGTCATGCTGAGCTGAGACAGATAAACTGGGTTCTGCCACACACTCTTTGAGATGAGAGTATAAACCGAGGTCTAGGCTGTGCGCACACGTATATCGCACGCATTGCATCGCACGAGCTGTAAAGATCCTGACGCTCATGTCCTAGACGAGTCGGTGGCGGCTAATACAATTCCCTCAGCAAGCACTATACTCCCCTTAGCTCCACATCTCCGGTCATCCAAGATTGTGCTCAGTTGTCTGTGCGTAAAAAAAAAAAAAAAGAAGCTTAAAGCATCAAGTGGGCGCCGCAGGCAGCTGGAGTTATATCCATTATCAACCAGCGCCTTGAGCTGCTCTTGACATGGAAAGGCGCTATATTAGAGCGATTTAAAAATTGGGGGTGGGGTGGGGAGTATGTGGTACTTACAGCAGAGATGACAAGCAAGGACGAGGTCTCTTATTCCCTATCCCTCGGTCGCTCAGTGGTCTGGGGAGTCAGGCGATGCACCTAAGGCAGCGAGTGGGGGCCTCGTACGGCTTGAGTTAGATCCTGTATCGCGTACGGCCAGGGCCCTGAGCAGCCCTTGAACTGGAAACGCGAGATATAACAATGCTATAAGAACATTACTTTAAATGATATATTATAAAACTGCGCGGGACATTCTACTCCCCGCCCCCCCCCCCTCCCTTAACCTTCTCATTATCCCTTACCCAAACCCTGATATTGTAATGGGGTACAGAAAGCTGGTCCACCTACTTCTACCCTCCACCATCACCTTTCTCTCCCCCCCTCTCCCTCTCTCTCTCTCTCTCTCTCTGGCTCTCTCTCTCTCTCTCTCTCTCTCTCTCTCTCTCTCTCTCTCTCTCTCTCTCTCTCTCTCTCTCTCTCTCTCTCTCTCTCTCTTCGATATTCCACTACTAAAACAATATACCGGTTAAAAAGTACATAAATCCGCCTTCTGCCACATCTTCTCTCTTTCGTTCCTAATCTCTCCCCCCCCCCACCCCCCCATCCTCTTCTCCCCCAACTCCCCATCGGGCTGCTATTGTTGCGGGGTATATAAGGCTTGTTTGAGTGCAGAAACCTGACTTGTCCCCTATACGCATTGTGTCCGGGGACGTTAATTTATATAAGCAAAGCAAAGAAACCTGACTGAGAAACTCGTCCCCTATACGCTTCTAGTGTACGGGGACATTAATCTACCCAACGAACAGAAACTTGCCAGAAGACGCAGATCGAAACTGCTCTGAATATCACCATGGAGACCTGCAGCGTCACTCTCCTTTTGCTGGGTCTGGTTGCTTTCGGTGTTGGTGAGTCTTTGTTTCTTTCTCCTTCTTTCCTTCTGTCTTTTAGTTGCCGAGCTATTTTTAATTTTATTCATTTTTTTTCTGTCTGTCTGTCTTTCTTTCTTTCTGTATTTTTTAAATAATTTATTTTTTTCTTTCTTTTTGTCTTTCTGGTTTTTTTTTTATTTGTTTGTTTGTTTCCTTATTTTTTTATTTCTTTATTTCTTTCTTTGTTTCGTTGTTTCTTTGTTACTTTTTTGTGCGTTTCTTTTTATATTTGTTTTTTCCTTCGAATTTTTGTTTGTTTGTTTCTGTCTTTGTTCTTATTTTCATGTTTATTTATTTCTGGTTTATTTCTTTCTATTTTATTCTTTCACTTTTTGTTCAAATTTCTCTATATTTGTATTTAAAACAAGAGCTTCTGCCGTCCTTTTTGTTTCAGTTTCAGTCTTTGGTTTGTGTGTGTGTGGGGGGGGGGGTGTGGGCACACTTACACAGTGTTATCTGGACAAATCAGTGAACATCTACATAACTTGTGTTGACATGCCTACTTGTTTTGACGTCAGAACAATGATCCGTTATGGTTAGGGCTGGGTTAGGGTTTGGGTTAGGGTTCGAACACTTCAAAGTACTTAAAAATTGGAACGAAATATGACCCATTGTCAGCACAACGTATGTGGCGTTTCGGGAAAGTCATGATAATACTGTGTAACCTCGGCTGTGTGTGTGTGGGTGGGTGTGCGTGTGTGTGTGTGTGTGCGTGTGTGTGACTGCGCCGGCGTGCGGTTTATTTTAAAATTTCAATATGGCTGTTTTCCATTCATTTATGTTTTGTGTTGGTCACTTGGCTGTTTGTTTATTTCTTCTACTTCTTCTTCTTCTTCTTCTTCTTCTTCTTCTTCTTCTTCTTCTTCTTCTTCTTCTTCTTCTTCTTCTTCTTCTTCTTCTTCTTCTTCTTCTCTCTCTCTCTCTCTCTCAAGATTGTCTGCAATTAAAAAATATATATTTAAAGGACAAAAGAAACAATCACAAGGTTTGAAGCACATTTGGAAAGACAGGACCATCAGTCAGTCAACACTCCAAAGTAAAACTGCTGCGCTCCCTTGTCATCTCCATCTTCCTACATGTATGTATATGCTTGCGAAGCATGGACCCTCACAGCAGATCTACAACGAAGAATACAAAGCATGGAGATGAGGTGCTACAGAAGACTTCTGGGCATTTCCTATACCCAACACATCACCAACAACGAAGTCCGACAGACATCACACAAGCTATTGGACAACACGATGACCTGCTCACAGTGGTGAAGAAACGGAAACTCCGATGGTATGGCCACGTCACCAGATCATCAGGCCTTGCAAAGACCATTCTGCAAGGCACAGTGCAAGGAGGTAGAAGAAGATGGAGACCGAAAAAGAGGTGGGAGGACAACATTCGAGAATGGACTGGTTTGACACTGAGCGAAGCCATCAGGGCTGCTGAAGACAGAGAAAGATGGAGTATGCTGGTTAAAAGATCATCTGTTTTGCCCCTACGACCTCCGAGTTACGGGACAGGATAGGAGGATAGGATGGGAATTGCAGACAGATAGTATCTGGGAATACTTTAAAATTGTCGGGTATCAGAACGAGCCAAATGTCGGTCTATCGGTCGGTCTGTTGCTCGGCATATCTCAAGGACCATACAGGGATCACACTATCTTTAGTGTAAATAGTGTGAACAATGACTTTAGACTCACTGTAATAAATTGATCCTACCAGGAACTACACACGGCTTCAGCACCAGCCCACGTTATCCTGGCAGCACTACCACCCACTTGTATCGTCACAGCGACACCACTACACCACCCCACGCCCCGTCCAGCACTTCGTCGTGGTGGATGTGGTGGACGACCACTGCACACCATAATCTCGCACAGAGCACCACTACCGCTCCTGACGCACAAACAGGTCAGTTACAGTAAACTCTTTCTTTGATGAACGTATAACCCGCGTGCATTTCATGACAGGATGGGTGCCTATTGCTGGACAGATGTGTATTGGCAGCTTTATGGCCTGTTTTCTTAATAGGAGTACTTCCTAAATAGCTGTCAACATGTATTTTGACCGCTTTTCAGGGGAAGCAACTCTCATTGACCTACTTTACCTACTTTCGGTTTATGCTGTCAACATGTATTGTGTAACCGCATTTCAGGGGAAGCAACCTACTTTCGGTTTATTTAGGGATAACAAAGTTTGTGGAGATTCACGAACTTTTTTTTTCGAGGTTCTCAGATCCCTAACCTAGATTCCTGAACCGTTAAGAAAGGTCATTGCGGAATTCGGGTTCTACCTTGGCGCAGAGGTAGACATTCTTCTCAAAAGAATTTAAGGGAAACCTCGCGCCGATGGAAACCAAATGATGCAGCGCTTGATGTGCTGTTTTAACTATAGGTGCGGTGCGCCTCGCTGGACCGTCTTATGGTCAAGGTCGGGTGGAGATTTACGCCAACGGACAATGGGGCACAGTGTGTGATGACAATTTCAACAACTACGCCGCTCTCGCCGTCTGCAGACAGCTCGGATTCTTTTCGTAAGTGTTTGCATCTAAGTATAGTCACCAATCAACCAACCAAACAAGCTGCTAATCAATCAATTACCAATTAACCGATACTGCAGCTTGCATTTCCCTCAAAGCTGCGTTTTCCCTGTGGAATAATTGATATTCCAATCAAACATTAACAAAACTAACTTGCTTTCTATTTACCACCTCTCTCTCTATATCCACCCCTTCATCTCAGTGAGACATGTAGATAGATTAATATCAAATTTTTAAAAATGAAAAGATACGCAATAGGTAACCTAAGGAATGAAACTATTATAAAAGAAACTATTACATTAGAAATAAGCATGCCTAAAAAACCAACTGTCTCTTCCAGACAGCAATTATGCAATCCGGGGCTTTTCTATGTCGTGTCCAATATGAAGCCTGATACAGCTATTATACTCCGCCCGCAAAAGAGAATTAGAAGAAGGCACAGGCTCAAACAGAATATAACTTGTTTTGTTTTGATTTCTTAGCTGGAGAGCAAAGGTACTGTGAAAAGGTCAAAGGTAGGTCATGCTTAGACGGTGTGGTGATCTGAGTTTGTCCTGATCTCAATTTACCCCATCCGGTCGCACTGCGCATGCGCCATAAAGGAGGGTTCTCTCCCTTTTCATGCCGACTGCAGAAAAACGACGCTCGCGTAAAATTTCCATTTAAGAGGGGCCGGGTAGCTCAGTTGGTAAGAGCGTCTTGCTAGTAACCGAAAGGTCGCTGGTTCGAATCCCGGATTGGTCAACGTGTGATCATATTATTTTCCCCTTTACCAACAACTGGCCCGCTGGTGTCAGTATAAATCGGTCCAGTAGTCACCTATATGCGAAAGTGTCGTGTGACTATAATCTACAAACAACAACAAATTTCCATTTAGTTGGTAGCCCGTATATTTCACAACACATTTGCAGAGGTCTATTATTGTGGCGTATGACCACAGGAAGCATAGAATCGTATCCATTTCTTGCAATAATCTAGCTCGACAGCAAAGCACACAAACGTCTAAACAACTAGTGGTCACACCACAGGCGGTGAAGTCCATAGGCCTCGCCTCAATTACATACTATACATATGTATCCTATATAGTAGGGCTGGACGGTTTTACCGATACGTAACTGTATTCAGGTTCGGAAACGCGACGGTACGGTATACCGGTGCGAGTGTCCAAGATCCGGTTTACTGAGAAATCTCGACAACACATAACCCGACAGTGGGCGACATCTTGTCCCCCCAGAGAGCGAGCCTAAAGTCCAAACACGTGGATAGGCAGCTGTTCTTGAAGAAGAACTTATAAGAACAGCAGCTTATCGATATCCACGTGTTTGAGCATGGTACTAGTCGCCAATCCTTCTGAACTCTTAAAGTTCTTAAAGACCTTTCCCGTTGAATGTTTTTGTTTTATTTTGATTTTGTGGTTTAAAGTTTGCTGATGTTCCAAACAGTGATTTATTATAATTTGTTTTGAAAGCTTTAGTTTCTATGGAAATGTTGTTCTTTGAAACTGTTTTGAAGTGTATGACAATCTTTCTTTTGCATCGGTCACTGCTGTCAGTGCCATATCCCATTTGATTTAACACTTAAAATCGCGGTATACAATAATACCGGTACGAAATACTGATACGACCTAAAAATACCGCGGTAATACCGGTACGACTTTGACCCACGGTACCCAGCTCTACTCTATATTATGTAATTGAGGCGAGGCCTACGGACTTCACAGCCTGTGGTCACACTTATAACTCTTCGGTCTAGGAAATCACTTTTATAATCAATGCCTCCTAATTTGCATATAACGGAGATTAAAGAAAAGGTTTTTGGGTGCGGGGGGGTGTAGGGGGAGGGTGAATTTGTGCTTGTTCTCCAACAGTTATTTGTTTATATACTTGTTCATTCATTGGACATTTCCTAACTTTTTAAAAATTTATTGTCTGCCATTTATGTATTTGGAGACGGGAATGCAATCTATTTTTAGGACTGTTGAAACAAGACTAAATGCGGAATGAATGCTGCGGTACAGTATACAATACAAGATTATTGCTTTAGGTCCAGCGGACTCTTTTGAGCCAAATCAGGACCAGAGAGACGCTATCTTAAAACATTATAAAATGTTTCAAATCTTAAAAAACAAGCCTGTTACACTTAAATACTCAAACAAACTTTCCCACGACACCTCTTTAAAAGTCTTCTTTAAAACTGATGTATTAAAAATATGTTCTCTTTTTTCAATCAAATCACTAAATTCAGTCCAACCAATAAAATCCAAACTAAACAAAACATATCGATATGATTTAAATGCGATAAAACAAACCAAAATCATGTAAAAATTGAAACAGATGTTGACCATTAAATACTTTAAAAATCTCTTTGAAAGGTATTGAACCAAAATACCTTCTGCAGTGTGAGAAGATAGTGCTGCTGTAATCAATGGATGGATGTTTTATACTTTTTTGCTCTTATCAATGGATGGATAGCTATATGTATTATGTTCTCACCAATCTGTTTGTGTTCATATCTGTCAGAGAACCATGAATTTTCCATTTGTGGAATAAAGAATGCTTTGGCCTTTGACTTTGACTTTAACTTTGACTTACATATTTATTAAATAAATTACTTAATATATTTAATGCGTGATTTTTTCTAATCCTGAGTGCAGCAACCCCAACCCCGCGGTGTACGGCAATAATCACTTTCCTGGCGGAGATCATCTTCCTATCCTGCTGGATGGCTTCAGCTGCAGGTCAGACAAGCCAGTTATTTCCGCACCTCTTTGTTGCGTTTTGATGATAAAGCAAGGGATCAATGGACAAACAAAGAATAACTAACTAACTAACTAAATTACTAAATAACTAAATAAATAAATGGAAATTAAGAAATAATGAATGAACGAATAAATGACCGATGTGTTAAATTAATTAATTAATTGTTTTTACTGTCAGTGGATACGAGACTCGACTGATGGACTGTCAAGGGGGGACACATTTCGGAGTCCACGACTGCAGTCACAGTGAAGACGCCGGGGTCGATTGTTATGGTACATTTTCAAGTGGGTCACTTTCTTTGCCTCTTTGTCTGTTCGTCCGTGATTGTTTTATTATTTGTGTGTTTGGTAGGCCTAATTCATTTGTTTTGATTGGATAAGATTTTGCAGTTGCTGGTTTTACCTTTCAAAAATGCTGCCCACGGAAATGTACATTTAGCTCCTTGAGCAACTCTTTGGATCCTACATTGCACAACACCCTGTGTGTGTGTGGGAGGTGGGGAGGTGGGGGGGTGTGTGACTTATTTATTGTCTATTTTCCAACTAAGTGAATTAGACATTGAAAATAAGAAAATGAATAATTATACTAATAAACAAAGTTAAATAACTAACTATAAAAAAATAATCAACTTATTAACTAGAATGACTGGAACAAATTAAATAAAATTAAAATTAAAATAACTCTCTCTCTCTCTCTCTCTCTCTTTCTTTCTTTTCCCATACCCTTGTGATTATACACACGAGCTCTTCATACAATAGTCATTGGGAGAATTAAAAACACATCTTACAACAGATGACTAAATTTAACAAAAAAATTGCAAGCTTTAAGTTAACTTAAAAGTTCTGTCACTTAGTGTCTTAATGTATTTCATTTTCACACACTAAAAAGTCAAAATCGTTGCATTTAAACAGAATATAAACCAGTGAAAAACCACAAGTACATGAGCAAAAACTATGTTTAAAAAATTTAGTTCGTAATAAATTTCGGAAAATTCTATATATATGCTAATGTTACAACAGGTCTTGAAAAACCATGTTACGAACATTGAAGTGAATAACTATATTTTCTTAAAAGTGCTTTTTCTATTCTGTTGATTGCTTCTTTAATAGATATAGAATGCGAGCAGTATCTGAATTCATGACATTTTTTCGCTTCTCCAGTTTTCTTGGCAGTAGTTTGTGTTACCTGGCAGACCTGGACACAGAAATGCTCCCTCACCAGCTGTTGACCTGTAAAGGCACACTGTACAGAACGTTTAGACTTAACAGTTACTTAATTGCTTTGTCTCGCAGACAGCACTACTACGACCACCCCTTGGTACTGGTACAACACCACTCTCCCTTTCTGGCTGTCCACTCCTTCAGCAGCCTACCCTGAAGGTGAGTGACTGATTGAATAGACAGGTGGGTCTGTGGTTTATTTGGTTGACTGATTGGCGGGATGGGCTGGTACACAATTGATATACTGTATTGGTTTGCTATGCCAAAGGTCACGTGTTCGAAGTCCGCATGGGACAAACTTACCAGACTTTTCAGGACACCGAGGGTTTTTTCAAGGTACTCCGGTGTCCTTCCTCCTTTTAATAAATGGTATTGGATGCAATCAATGTAAATTTCAAAATTAAAACTTTGATTTCATTTTCCGCCTTCTAATAGCGCCCTCCCTGACTTTACACCACATGTTTGAGTAATAGATGTGTGTTATATATGTTAGAGTGTGTGAAACATTTTAGCGGGTATGTTGGTACAGATCGCCGCGCTTTGAGTCTGATTGTTGATTTGGGGAAAAGCGCGTACATAGCATCCATTAGTAGTAGTAGTAGTAGTAGTAGTAGTAGTAGTAGTAGTAGTAGTAGTAGTAGTAGTAATAGTAGTATATAGCCGTGTTGGCTACCTGATTTCTGATTTTCAGATCCCTTAAAGAACATCACCATTAGACTTAGCATTACATTCTCTATCAGAATATATAAACTTTATTTTTGATTTATGTAGCAGCTTCGAAGAGAAGCGCGATGTTTACAATAGAATAGAATAGCGCGATATACATCATGTTGTTGAAGACACCGCGCTATTATAGGTTAAGTCTCCGTTAGCATTCCTGCACCGGTCAGTGTAGCGTTTAAACACATGATAGGAAGAGAATTTTGAGTAATGTCCATAGCACAGATTCTACATTGTACCACCTTAAATGTCATATTTTCCGATGCCTTAGTTCATTATCTACCAGTGGACACTTAAATCAAACATATTAGTTTATAGGGAGGTACAAATCTGAAGGGAAACATAGAGGCGAAGTTGTAAGAAGGTTCCAGACTTAATTGCTGCTGGTAGGATGCTTTAGATGTTTTCTATTCTAGTCCGTCCTAATGTAAACCATGCCTTATTATAATCGTTGGAAAGAAGAGGATTATTTTGTTCTTTCTTTTTTGTTATTAATATTCTTTAGAACTTTTTTAGATTAAAAAAATATTCTGAGTTTAGAGTCGTGATACCCGTAAGAGTAACAACCAACTCCCTCTTAAATCGCGCATTATTTTTCGTTCGTAGCCGTTAGGTCGATATTGTCATATCAGTAGAAAGGTAGTATTTCCGCGTTTACTCTGATATGTAATTTGTATAATTATTCGTTAGTTTTTCCACGCATTATGCTTAAGGTAAAGATTAGCAACTAACACAAAATTAGCCAGAAAACAGGTTTTTGTGCCGCGAACTAACGAACGAAAGAAGCTCGTCCCAACGCCGTAGCTCAAGAGGTAGAGCGTTCGATTGGCAAACCGATGACCCAGGTTCGAATCCTGTGGTAAGCGATATAAAATGTGGCCATTCTCACTGTCCATTTAAAAAAATATGATTGCTCTGGTGGTTCAGTGTTGATTCAGGTCCCTACCCCTCTTTCCCTGGGATGGTAATCCCCGTCAGCCATATCGCCAATGGTGGGTGTAGACGTTAAAGCTCTATGTTCACACTCGCCCTAGTGGGGCCGCGTAGCTCAGTGGGTAGAGCGTCTTACTAGTAACCAAAAGGTACCTGGTTTGAATCCCGGATTGGCCAACGTGTGACCATATTATTTTCCCCCTTACCATCAACTGGTTCGCTGGTGTCAGAATAATGTGACCAGTAGTGGCCTATACGCTCCGGTGTCGTGTGACTGTAATTTACAATTACACCTGCTGTTCGTCCCACCGCCGTAGCTCAGTCGTAGAGAGCGTTCGCCTGGCACACCGAGGAACCCAGGTTCGAATCCCGTGGTGGGACAGACAAAAGGTACCATTGTCACTGGCCATCTTAGCAGTATGATTGCTCTGGTGGCTCAGTGCTGATTTAGGTCCTTACCCCCTCTTTTCTGGGATGGTTATCCCCGTCTGCCATATTGCCAATGGTGGGTGTAGACGTTAAACTTCAATGTTCAACACTCGCTGGCAGTGGCGTAGCTAGGGGAGAGGAAGAGGGGGTCCAAATTCGAAAGTCTCCCCGGGCCTCCACTTGAGGGGGGCCCCCAAAGGAGTGCGCGAATTTTTTTTTTACATTAAATATTAAATATTACGCCACCGCCATGTAATCTTGCTATACACGTTGTTATATAAGTTAGTGAATTTAGGCTTATATCAAAATGCAGGGCCCCCAAAGAGGTCACCCCCCACCCCCCGCCGGTCCCCCAAATTCCTAGCTACGCCACTGCTCGCTGATGATGCTTAGCACTCTTTTCCATTTCCACCATGCCGACCTGCATTTACCACTGCGGTGGTCAAGTACAGCCTAGCCAACCAGCATATTCCTCTGCGGAGGTCAACCTACCAGCATTTTTCATTGCGGCGATCACTAGACCTTTAGCTCACACCTGCTCAAAGAGGCGTTCAGACCCACAGGCGATTTAGCTGGGCAGAGATGAGCAGGGCTGTTATCGTTCTCGCCATTTGAGGGGAGTCGCTGTTGACATTGGCAGCCCAGAAGTCGATGCTGCGATGGCTGACTGTGGGAGATCCCGAAACGACACTCCACCTCACCTTTCAACCATCATTTTCCTTATCAGGTAGGTGTCCTTCGACGGGGCGACGGCTGCGGACCATCGAAAGGCGCCTCGTTGTTCTGCTGCCGGCCGCTCGTACCTCAACAATTCCGCGCAACGAATGACATCTTCTGCTGTAACGAATGACCGTTCTGAGTCAGCCTCATGGCAACCTACATTAAATTCTTATTTTATCCTGATATTCTATCTACGTCCCATATACGTTAAGGTTTCCGGGGACGTACAAGAAGATAAATTTTATTTTAATCAGTTTATAGTCCCCTCTCTTCCCGATAAGGATTTTCAGAGAGGAGACTACTACATTAGAAGATAAAAAAGAAAGAGATTTCTCTTATATAGCGCATTTCCAAGCTCAAAGAGCTTTTCAAGACACTGGCCCGTAATATCCAGCAATCACGCAATAGTTTGCTGAAGTCAGGATTCGAACCCACGTTGCCCAAGACGCACTCACACAAGTCGTGCGCTCTGACCACTGAGCTATCCTTGTCTTCTTAGAAGAGGAGGTCTAAGCAGGCATTCCAACGATTCCATCACTCGACCGCTGCTAAGCTGTTCTTTTGCACTGCATTTGTTGTCTTTCTATCCTATCCTATCCTATCCCGTAACTCGGCGGTCGTAGGGGCACCACAGATGATCGTTTAACCAGCATACTCCATCTTTCCCTGTCCTCAGCAACCCTGATTGTTTCACTCAGTGTAAATCAGTCCATTCTCGAATGTTGTCCTCCCACCTCTTTTTCGGTCTCCCTCTTCTTCTACCTCCTTGCACTGTGCCTTGCCTTGTTGTCTTGCCTTACATTAATATGATGTTCTTCGAATAAAGAGAAACTTTCAACGGTCATCAACTGGCGTTTGGGAGAGAGAGAGAACATTACATTACATAATTGTTGCTTTAGGTCCAGCGGACTCTTCCGAGCCAAATCAGGACCGGACAACCCCCAATCCGCATAAAAGATCTGCTGAAACAACCCTAGTGGGAAAACTGAATGCCCTCCACCAGCCAGTCACTTTACAATAAAGACATCCCACGCAGGGGACGGCTGAGGCTTCACCCCAACTTATCGAACCCCCGTTTACCAAAACAAAATAGAATACAAACATCATTATAAATTATCAACAAAACACATACATATAAAATGCCTACATTGCTAAATAACAACATCATAGGAAGCCCTAGTGGGCCACCTGGCAGAAAGCGTCCAATATTCCCAAGCTGATCCAACAAACCTCATACACAAACAAGGAGTCTTGTCCCGGAAGAGTTTTCAAGAAAAAAGGTAGGAGACTGGTCCAGCGAAGAAGACGATAGTATAGCAGATTGATAGAACAGAGCAGGAATGAGAAAGAGCAAATGAGAAAGACAGCGACAGTGGGAATTTAAAGCACTAAATTTCCAGAAAGTGGGGATACTATTTATACTGAAACCCCCGGCACCCCAACGGGGGTGGGTGGAGAGAGAGAGAATGTGTGAATTAGATTTCTTCACCCTCCTGTGCATTCTCTTTCCTCCATCCCACCATCCTACAAGTAGTAGTAGTAGTAGTAGTAGTAGTAGTAGTAGTAGTAGTAGTAGTAGTAGTAGTAGTAAATGTTGTCATTGTGGTAGGTTCTGTGAGGCTGGTCAACGGAGACATCTCATCCAGAGGTAGAGTGGAGATTTTTCTTTCTGGTCGGTGGGGCACAGTGTGCGATGACGACTTCGACACTAGGGACGCCTTGGTGGTCTGTCGGCAGTTGGGATGGATGTACAGGTAAACCATTCGATTATTTGTAATTATTTAGGTAAAAGGTAACCTTTCGGTGGTTGGGGAGAAAGGCATTTGGGACTTCTCTTTTCTCTAGCCCAGCTTAGTGAGGGCGATGCCTATCTCCCCTTTCTTGCTTCTTTACCTTCCCCGGTTCTATTTAGATTATTTATTTATTGTTAGGTATTTCAATTATACCACACAAACACTTATTTAGGGAACCATACCTAAACATCACTTGTGTTATTTGAAAACAGCAACGTAACAGTGTACCAGGGCGCGCACTTCGGTGTCGGGTATGGAGACATCTGGATGGATGACGTGGCGTGTAACGGGTACGAGGGTCGGTTGGTGGACTGTGGCCACAACGGCCATTTGGGCACAAACAACTGTCATCATTCCGAGGACGTCGGCGTCGACTGCTTGGCAGCGACTGGCTCCAGTAAGTGCAACACCACTGGTCGCTATATCCCACAGCACTTGTTAAGTGTGTTCAGCAGACTTTGTAAGACAAGGATCACCTAGGATATTCCCGCCGTTTTTGTGTAAGCGTGTGAGTGTATTTATGTTTGTGTTTTGGTTGGTTGGTTGACTGGTTGGTTTGTTCTATTAACGTCTTTTTTCACCAAGATGATAAAAACAATACACATACATTCACACTCACGCATTTGAACATGCAGGCACACATGTACACACACCTACGCATGCTCTCTCTCTCTCTCTCTCTCTCTCTCTCTCTCTCTCTCTCTCTCTCTCTCTCTCTCTCTCTCCTCTCTCTCTCTCTCGCATACACAAACATCATTTATATCCATACTCAAACATAAGTAACAATTTCAGCGAAATAAAATGAGCTACTGGGGAATTTATGAAAGCTTTTGCCCATCCCTCTCTTAACTCATTTTTAATGTATTGAACTGATGTTACAGCACTGACTTTAGGGAGCAAAAGGGGGTGATTGTGAATACAATCAAATAATATATATTTTAGAGTTAAGGGTTCATCACAAATTCATTTCATATTTATACAATATTTGGTTTTAATTGAATATAATAATATTCTGTTTGCCATAGATGAAATTGATCTGGGAATTCCACGAAAATTTTTTATAGCTTGTATTGAACTGAATTTTCTTGGAAGATAAATTTATTTTAACTGATAGAAAATTAATTGTTAAAACACCTAATTTTGCAGTACGATCCGCCCAATCATTATTTAAAAATCCACAACGCCATGGAATCCTACAAAAGGTCAATTCAGTACCACTAATGATGAAACCATGAATAACGTTTTTAACCTTAAAAAAATTATATCTTTTCGTTTACAGTAAAATTAGATTTTTAAAGCACCTAAAACAGATATTTGTAGATGTGTGTGTGTGTGTGGGGTGTGTGTGTGTGTGGGGGGGGGGGGTGTAACCACAAAAGCGCACAAATGGGTAGCAGACCTTGTCTTTCTTAGTAACAAATGGGTTCATTTGCTTGGAATCCACTTTTTTCCAGGACCCCACTTTTTTCTAAGTGCGCGGGAGTGCTCTTTTAGTGCATGGGAATGCAGTTGTAGTGCATGAGAGTGTTTTAAGTACACAGGAGTGCTCTATCTGGGACGGAGAAAATACAGTCAATTTTCGGAGAAATTTTGAAGAAAATTCGACCTATTTCGTCGCCTATAGAAGACGAACTAGGTCAACTTTTTAGACGGAAAGAGACAATTTTGCTTTAGATTCTTACATTTTTAGAAGAAGTTTGCGTTCTTTCCGTCAAAAAATCACTTTCCGATTCCTACATTCTTAAATAATCCCAGTTGTGATGTATTGCATGTATGTTGGTGTGTGTGTGTGTGTGTGTGTGTGTGTGTACATGAATAAACGCACAAATGGGTTTCAGACCTTGTCTTTCTTAGTAAAAAATGGGTTTATTTGCTTGGAATCCACATTTTTTTCCAGGACCCCACTTTTTTCTAAGCGCGCGGAAGGGCTCTTTTAGTGCATGGGAGTGCAGTTGTGGTGCATGAGAGTGTTTTAAGTACACAGGAGTGCTCTATCCGGAACGGAGAAAATACAGTCAATTTTCGGAGAAATTTTGAAGAAAATTTGACCTATTTCGTCGCCTATAGGACACGAACTAGGTCAACTTTTTAGACGGAAAGAGCCAATTTTGCATTCGATTCTTACATTTTTAGAAGAAGTTTGCGTTCTTTTCGTCAAAAAACCACTTTCCGATTCCTACCTTCTTAAATAAACCCGGTTGTGATGCATTATGTTTGAGTGTGTGTGTATTGGAGACTTAAGGAACATTTTAGGACTAGTCCAATTGACCCCTCCTACCACCCCCGTTCCCTAAACACCACACATGGGAGTGGAGTGGATGGGGATGTGGTGGGGGGGGGGAGAGATGTTGATGGGTTTGACGTGCACATCCTTTCTCGCTAAGATCTGCTCAAGACGCTGAGCGATACAGGATCTAACTCGAACCACCCGAAGTGCCCACTTTGCTGCCTTTAGTCGCATCGTGTGACGCCTCGGACAACTGAGCATAAACCTTAGCGACCGAGGATGGGAGAGAAGGGACTTAGTGCTTGCTGGGTGTATATGTGTAGCTGGCACTCCGCCTGTCTAAGACATTGGCGTCCTATCCTATCCTATCCTATCCATCCTATCATATCCTATCCTATCCTATCCTATCCCGTAACTCGAAGGTCATTGGGGCACCACAGATGATCGTTTAACCAGCGCACTCCATCTTTCCATGTCCCCAGCAACCCCCATGGCCTCGCTCGCCAGTCCACTTTCTAATGCCGTCCCCCCACCTCCTTCTCCGCCTCCCTCATCCCCTGCCTCCTTGCACCGTGCATTGCAGGATGATCTTTGCAAGGCCTGATGCTGTGGCGACGTGGCCATACCATCGGAGTTTCCGTTCCCCCACCACCACCGCGAGCATTCCATCGTGTTGTCCAACGGCTTGCGTGATGGTCTGTCGTACTTCGCCGCGGTCGATGTGCTGGCGTCAGGATTGTTAAGATCCGTGCGATGGAACTCTAGGCTGTCAGCCAGCTTGCAGTCACTGCCTCAATGTTATCCCTTGTCATTTAATGTTATCCGTTGTCATTCAATGTTATCCCTTTCGTCATTCGGCAGGCAGGATTGTCGGCTGTGAGCTCCCCTCTCTGGCCTCCATCTACTCGACCCGCTCTCTCAACAGAGCCGACAAGATCCTCTCTGACCCTTCCCACCCTGCCCACCCCCTGTTCGAACTTCTCTTCTCTGGCCGCCGCTTTCGATCCTTCAGATCCCACACTTCCCGCTTTAAAGATTCCTTTTACCCTCAAACTGTAAGATCTCTAAACGCTGCATCCTCCTCCAACCGCTGATCCCCCTGCCGTGCGCACGCCCTGCTTCTCCCTACATGCTCGTACATCTATATCTATATACTACAGCGACTACTATAATTTAGAATGTTTTTGTGATCACTTTAGACTAGTCATTTGTGTTTTACTATATCTTTCTGTTTATCTGTTATTGTTGGGTATGCTTGTGCGAGTGTGTGTGGTTGTGCATACATGTGTGTATTTGTGTATGTAGGTATGTGTGCGTGTGTGTAAGAGAGAGAGAGAAAGAGTGAGAGAGAGAAAGAGAGAGATGTTAAATCTAAAACATTCTGCCATTGTCCAACACCAAATAATATTCCGATTGTTGTATCTATTACATGTCAATTGGCGAAATAAATTCCTGTTATCCTGTTATTCATTGTTATCCCTCGTCATCAATTGTTATCCCTTGTCATTCAATATTATCCATTGTCATTCAAGGTTATCCCTTGTCATTCAGTGTTATCCCTTGTCCTTCAATGCGTCATCTGCTTCGCTGCTGCTTACCTCAATGACCCGGTGTTAGAACACAGGCATCGAATAAAACAATGACGATAATTGTGGTGATAATTTTGACTGTGTCTGTTATTGGCTGTTATTGCCAGTTTGTGGAGGGGGTTGATTGGTAGAAAAGAATTTGTCAAATGGGTGACTATTCGGAAGTAGTTGTCCGGGAAATAGTAGTTCTATAACCGGTTGATTGTTATTGACCATTATTGACTGTATTTGACTGTTTGTTTTTGTAAATGGTTGATGGTGGTTTTCGACTGTTGTTCTGCAGACTTCTCCACCGTTTACTATCCACCTTACTCCACCACCTCAAACTACTGGGGTCACGACACCTCCACTAACATACCAGGTGGCGCTGTGCACGGTATGTAAATCAGCTGTAAACTACTTGGGGGGGGGGGGGAGACAAATTTTGTTAGTTTTTACAAATCTGGCTAGTTTAGGCATGTTGAATATTTTTACCTTAAGGCAAGTATCGGAATGGGCGTTTCTCGTAATACGAATACGAATCTTTATTGTCCGTAGTTAAAATACAATAACAGGGACATTTGTCTTTAGTAGCACAAAGACTAAGACGAAAAGATTAAAAACTAAAAGAAATATTAAGTGTTTTTGTTATATAAAACATTAATTCAGACAGTCATACGCATAATAAATAGCTTCTTTAGGTCGTAGCTGTGCGAGGCGTTATGGACCATCTGCCTTTTCTCAGGGCCAGTTTGATTAGTGTCGATTACCTCCATTTCGCTGCTTTACCTTTCATCTTCCACGGTTCTATGTAGAATCAGGTGCGTATTCATAGCTGGGCGGGCTGTGGTATGTTGTGCGTTGTTTCTTTTTTTTTCTAAATGGTACGCTATAGAACAACAGACTGGGAATTCTTTTAAACTAAGTAATTAACTTATTAACTTAACTTACTAACGATCAAAATACGTCAATAAATACATGTACATAATTCAATTCAATTCAATTCAATATTTTATTTTAAAGTCTCTTCACGTTGTGATTTTAGACCACTTCATTCTCACGCATGGACATACAGACATACAATTAAAACTGAAATGCAACCATAAATAATAACATTAAGCTTATTACTAATAATACTACAAACATTTTCCAACTGCGGACACGTATATTATACGAACTATCTCCATTATTGCAGGACTATGCAATAAAATGTCAATGTCTTCTTGAATACCCACAATGATGTTCTTTTCTTCATAAAGTGGTGTCAAAATAGGACATTCATATAAAATATGTTTAACAGATATTGGGAATAAACAAGTACACAAGATATTTTTTGAAAACTTTGTGTTCCATGAATTTACTCTTAGTTTATTAATTAGCCTACACAAATGTCTTGGACAAGCATAATTTTCGACGTTACATGTACATAAATTAAAATTAATTAATAAATAAATGAATTGAATTGAATTGAAATTGAATTCTAAAAGGCCTCTGACACTGACGGCAGTGAAGGAGGTCGTCCATCTCAATTTACTCATTTGATACCAAGGTGTGTTCTGGCCTGCAGACTGCAGCGCATTCCCGTAATTCCCTGTCCATTAAACTATTTTCGTTTAAAATAAAAAACATGTACATAAATTAATTAATAAATACATACATAAACAAGCACATTAAAATAAAGAAATAAGTAGGCCTACTATAATTTTCAAATGCCTGTCGTCATTTCAGGCGCGACGATCCAACTCACCGCTGACCCGCAGGACGTAGTGATCGGGATGACCTCTAGATTGACCTTGACCTGCGCTCCTGGTTACCGTGACGACCTGTCTCGCATCTTGCTGATTCAGATCAACCACGACCACAACGGCACCAAGACAGCGGTGGCCGACATCGGCAGTGGACAGTCAGCCAGGGTTGTGGATGGACATTACCGCACCAGCGCCAGTGGTCAGTAGCACTCGGCATATGTAGCACTTCCCTGTGCATGTGGTGTTGATGATGTTCGTGGTGTCCAGGATGTTCTTGGTGTTGACGATGTGGATGGTGTTGATGTTGATGTTGATGGTGTTGATTATGGAGTAGCATGATAACTCAGTTCATACCCCGGTTTCCTCCCTCCCTTCAATAATGATACTGGATGCAGTTAAATCAAACATTTGAAAACTAAAACTTTAATTCTATTTCGATTTCTGTAATAGCAATCGTAGCTTTGAGTTCCATTGAAGAAAGATCGCATCCTGTATTATTATTATTTTATTTATTTATTTTACTTTTTTTGGGGGGGAGTAGGGGGTGAGGGTGAGAGGGAGAGGAAGTGGGGGGAGAAAGTGGGGGTGGGGAGGTGGTTTTTTTTTTTGTTGTGTTGATATTTATGGTGTTGATGATGTTCGTTGTGTTGTTGATGTTCATGGTGTTGATGTTGATGATGTTGCAGGCTACGTCCCATACGATTCCTACGCGCAGACTCAGGCCTACCTGACAGTGACCATTGACCAGCCCACCGAAGGCGACAACGGCAGATGGGAGTGCACGTTGTCCGGTCTGACCCACAGCAATCTGATGACCACTGAAACCGCCACAACCACCGTGCACTTTAGCAGTAAGTACATCATCATCATCATCAATCATCATCAACATCAAACATCATCAATCATCATCATCATCATCATCATCATTATCATCATCATCATTATCATCATCATCATCATCATTATCATCATCATCATCATCATCATCATCATCTTCTTCTTCTTCTTCTTCTTCTTCCTCCTTCTCCTCCTCCTCATCATCATGATCATCATCATAATCATCATAATCATCATCATCGTCGTCGTTGTCGTCCTCACCTTCGTCGTCGTAGATGTGAATTTATGGTGGAAGAAGAAGAAGCAGAAGAAGAAGGACATCAACTGCAACAACAACAAAAACTACAACAGCAAGATACGGCGACGACGACGGCGACGACGACGACGGCGGCGGCGGCGACGACGACAACGACGACGACGACGATGATGATGATGATGATGATGATGATGATGATGATGATGATGATGATGATGATGATGATGATGATGATGATGATGATGTCGTCGTCATCCTCGTCCTCGTTGCCGTAGATGTGAATTTGTGGTGGAAGAAGGAGAAGAAGAAGAGCATAAACTGCAACAACAATAAACAACAACAACGCAAGAACAACAGCAGAATGATGATGATGATGATGATGATGATGATGATGATGATGATGATGATGATGATGATGATGATGATGATGATGGTGATGATGATGAAAAAGGGGCAGGAGGAATATGTTATTGCTGATGTTGTTCTTCCTTCTTGAGTAAACAACGTGTACAGCGAGTCAGTCTCCTGATTTGTCAATGCCGTTTTCTTACAAAAAATAAAGCAGATTAAGGTTATTAGCTTTAACGAAAATGTCAAGGACAATACAACAAAATAAATAAGGCTGCTTATGTTGTTTACAAATATAATGTTTTGTTTATTTGGTAAAGGTCTGGAGAGCGTGGCAACGGAACTGGGAGAATTGCGTCGTGAGCTTGAAACGGCAGGTAACAATGCTTGTATGGAGAGAGAGAGAGAGAGAGAGAGAGAGAGAGAGAGAGAGAGAGAGAGAGACAGAGACAGAGACAGAGACAGAGACAGAGAGAGACAGAGATAGAGACAGAGAGAGAGACAGAGACAGGGAGACAGACAGTCAGAGAGACAGAGACAGGGAGACAGACAGACAGAGAGACACAGAGAGAGACATACAGAGAGAGACAGACACACACAGAGAGAGAGACAGACGCAGAGAGAGAGACAGACTCAGACAGACAGACAGACAGAGAGAAAGAGAGAAATTGCATTGTTGTCACAGGAACCAAAGAAGGTAGGCTATGCGTAGTAGATATTCTTTGCAGGAACTGATGATATAACGGGTAATCGTAGCTAGCTTTGAATTTTAGACGTCTCTTCCTTCTTCTTCTTCTTTTTCTTCTTCTTCTTCTTCTTCTTCTTCTTCTTCTTCTTCTTCTTCTTCTTCTTCTTCTTCAGAATACTATGGATACTCACCCGATACACATTGGTCGAACGCTACCAGAAGCATGCGTTATTAGTCGCCTCAACAGGCGATAAAGCATGCTCCCATGCTTCAGAGCACTGCTTTCTATACGCTTCAAGCTCTATAGTCACGGGAAAAGCGCAATTTCACTGCAGTGAACTCATGAAAATAGAAAAATGTAAGTTTCTGCTTAAAAGGTCGTGTTTGAGCCTTAGTGCAAGGCCGGTGGAAATCAACACTTCCGGTTTAGTCTGCAACAATGGATGTGTCAGCAAACTTCATGGGTAACTTCGACGAAATCGTTGAGGTTAGAAATATATTCCGTTCTTTTATTTAATATTTTCGTTTTTTGTCCCAAGTAGGTCGATAAATTTATGTTGTCTTAAACTGGTTCGTAACTAATTCGTCCCCTTCGTCCTCGCTACTATAAAGTTTAGCAATAGATAGATAGCGTACTATTACTATAAATTATTATGTATACTATTGTCTGGAACATTGCTATAGCATTGTTACCTTTTAAAGAAATAACTTTAATAAATAATTACAATATAATTTAGATTTTTTTTTTAGATTTTAATGCTTACAATATAATTTAGATTGTTTTTTTTAGATTTTAATGCTTTATTGTCCCTTTTTATCGGGAAATTCTGGGCCGCCTCCCCTGTGGAAGGCGTAGTCGCAGCCTGTGGCGCGCCCAAACCCAACCTACCTAACATTAGTTGTGATTTTTTAAAATTTAGAAATTCTTTAAATTTTTGAAATTTTTTGAAATTTTGCTGGGGAGTATCCGGAGAAAACCCCCGAGACGTTGCCCGAGTCGAAAGTAAATAATATTCGGAGAAACATAACGCCCCTATGCAAGATCGAACCCACACCTGTCAGGCGCCATTGGTTACAAGGTAAGTTAGTCCCGCCTTATCCCACTTGGCCACAACGCTCCTGCTTACTGCGTATGAAACATTCTTCCTTAAAATGCCTAGAACAGATTGTCGCATTAGTTTTTCGGCATTTTGTAAGTATACCACCACTTTCATCGTGTCATGTACTGTCAAAACATAAAATCGGATGTTTCCATTTCTACCGGGCTTTGACGCATGCGCGGTGAGAGGTTTTTGTCCGCTACGCAAAGCAGGCTCTCTCTTTATTCCAGCTCTCTGGTTTCGTCTCCTCATTCTGGAGGTGCTACAGAAGACTTCTGGGCATTTCCTATACCCAACACATCACCAACGACGAAGTCCGACAGACCATCACACAAGCCATTGGACAACACGATGACCTGCTAACAGTGGTGAAGAAACGGAAACTCCGATGGTATGGCCACGTCACCAGATCATCAGGCCTTTCAAAGACTATTCTGCAAGGCACAGTGCAAGGAGGTAGAAGAAGAGGGAGACCGAAAAAGATGTGGGAGGACAACATTCGAGAATGGACTGGTTTGACACTGAGCGAAGCCATCAGGGCTGCTGAGGACAGAGAAAGATGGAGTATGTTAGTTGAACGATCATCTGTGGTGCCCCTACGACCTTCGGGTTACGGGACAGGATAGGATAGGATAGGATAGGGGACGAATTAGGTCAAACTGTATTAGTTTCTAGGTCAACTGTCTTTTACGAACCGTTTGACAATGTTTTTGAACCGTTTATTGACGCCGGATAGTGCCTTCACTTGGTTTCATGCAATTTAAGAATCCAACAAGGCAATTGGGTTTTTGAGACGGAAAGAGCGGAATGTTGTAGAGCAACATTCTGTATATATTTACAGTGAAATTGCGCTTTTTCCGTCACTATAGCGCTTGAAGCGTGTAGGAAGCAGTGCTATGAAGCATGAGAGCATGCTTTATCGCCTGTTGGGGAGACTAGTAAAACATGCTTCTGGCAGCCTTCGACCAATGTGTACCGGGTGGGATACTCCGGCTACGCGAAGAAAACCTCCACAATTTTGGGGTGTGCACAAAACGATAAGGTTTAATACAGTGTGTAGAAGGTTTAACACTGTGTACAGGGTTGGCATGGGGACACCTCTCAGCGTGCTCTCAGTCCTCCCAGAACCCAAGTTCTGAATGCTGGGAGGGTGGGTTGTTTTGACTGCTTCGTCACTGAGTGAGTTCCACACTGTGATTGCTAAGGGGGAAAAGGAATGCAGGAAGATGTCCGTTCTGAGTGCGGGAGTTGTAACTTTCGTTGATTTCCTCTGGTGGAGCGAGTAGCAGGCTGACAACTCAAAGGGAGGAACTACGTCAACAAGACCATGCAGAAGCTTGTGCATCATGCATGCTCTGTCGACCGTTCGTCTGTGTAGTAGCTGCTCCAGTTCGAGTTGTGCGACCATCTCAGAGGCTCTTGCTGTACGGCTGAAGTTGTTTAGAATCAAGCGCGCAGCCCGCCTTTGGACAGTCTCAAAGGTGGTCTTAATGTGTTGCTGGTGTGGGTCCCACACCACTGAGGCGTAGTCTAGTCTAGTCTTTACTATGCCTATAATACACACTTTAGCAGCGGTGGTATTTTTAAAATTAACCTTGATGCTGATAAGCAAACGAATTTATCGATTGACATGTCTGAAAAGCGTTTGCTATTTTCTTGCTTAGTCTTATATTATCCGGCGAGGCAACACTGACTGTCAATGTGAAAAGGATCTGTGACGCTGAGATGTCTTTGGGGCCCTTTAAATACAAACACCAAATACTGTTAAAGCATGATTTTTTTTTCTTTGTCGCCTGCTTTCAACCAAAATTTGTCTATGTACTTATGACGACTGTTATGTCGATCAACTGACTAGCTGACATGACTGGTTAAGTGACTGTTTGATTGGTTGGCAGAGTCCACCATCGAATACCTGCGTAACAACCTGCTGGAGCTGCAGCAGGCGAGGGGTCAGGGCTTTACGGCCTTTCTGATCAACAACTACACCGCCACTGCTGGACGACTGCCCTTCCAGAGAGAACTCGTTGACACCCTGGGTCAGTAATCATCTCCTTCTTCCTCGTCGTCATCATCATCATCGCCGTCATCATCATCATCATCATCGTCGTCATCATCATCATCATCATCGCCGTCATCATCATCATCGTCGTCGTCGTCGTCGTCGTCGTCATCATCATCATCATCATCATCATCATCATCATCATCATCATCATCATCATCATCATCATCATCATCATCATCATCATCATCATCTGTTTGAGAAAAATGAATCGCTGGAAGTTGTTTTAACAGCGTCCACAATTTGACAATTGTCATCAGCGAGGGATGTTTAACAAAATTTAATTCTTGCGTAATCTGCAACTTATTGACCTTGACTTTGCTGTTTGGCCTTGTCCCGTTTCTAGGGTAAAATGACTATTGGCATAACCCATTGAACGTTGCCATGGAAATGCTCACGTCACCATTACCATGGAAATAATGTATCGCCTTTTCTCTGCAGGTGTGTTCTCCAACAGCCAGCTGTATCCTCCTGAAAACGGATTGTACTTCGTGACCTTGACCGTCAGCGTCAACCAAGGTCACCACGTCACGGTGGCGTTACGTCAGGCCGGAATGACGCTGCTCACTGTCATTGCCAGCGCCGGAGACGGAAGTGACGGTCAGAACAGTGCAAGCGCTGTCGTCGCCTTGCAGGTAGGTGGCTACTACTACTACTATTACTTCTACTACCGCGATACTATGCGTTGCCACCTTGCAGGTAGGTTGCTACTACTACTACAACTTCTACTAATGCCAACTACTGGTACTACCACCACTACCTCTACAACTACTATTACTACTACTACTGCTGCTGCTACTACAACTACTACTGCTGCTGCCACTACTACTACCACCACCACCTCTACTACTACTGCTGCTGCTACTATTATTACTGCTACTACTACTGCGATACTTTATAAGATTTTAATTTTATTTTGGGTGGCTTTTTTTTTTTATTGTATACTATTGGATAGCAATAAAAAGGTTTATTCAAATTGTGGGTCGAGTTACTCACTTACTCAAGGAACAAATGAATTAATTATCCAGTTCAACAAACAAATTAATCAGTCATTCAACTAATCCATTCTATTGCAGGGGGGATACCAAGTGGATGCGGAAGTGATAGATTTTTCTCCTGGAGCCATGTTGCTTGCTTCCCCTTCAACGCTCCTCTCGGGTTACCGACTCTGATAACCTTGGATGACCTTCACCCAGTACTGACCTTGAAACTTTATGACCGTCAACCAAACGACCCTGGATCTCCGACGACCATGTAGCTTCGAAAACAAGTTCACAGACAACGAAAATAAGAACAATAATTAGTCATTAAAAGGCCTTTGAACTTATTTGGCCTTCATGACCTTGAACGAACATTATAGTTCTTACATTAATTAAGTGCAAAACTTTAAAAAAATGTTATTGGTACTATTCTATTCTACAAGTGTGTTATGAATAAGATGTATGATAAGGATTTTTACGTTTGGAAATTTTACAATGTTTTTTGAAGAGTGTGATCAAGTTGTAATTTAATTTTGTGCGACTGTGATTGGAAAATATTTTAATCAAGTTGTAATTTAATTTTGTGCGACTGTGATTGGAAAATATTTAAATCCAGTTGTAATTTAATTTTGTGCGACTGTGATTTGAAGATAATTAAAGTTTATTGCGCATACTATACAAGAAGACGCGGCAGAGGGCCGATGTATAATGACAAAATGGCTTAATGTATTCTCAGATGAAGGGTTTTTGGAGAAAAAAAGCCACACCAAAAAGCCAAGAAAAAAAAAGATACTAATCGAGAACAATAGGTCTACAACAAATTTGTTTGGATAGTAAGGATTGCTTTAACACTCCGTGTAATCCTCTAACCATGTAAAAGTTTCACCCGTACCAACGCATATGTGTCCTATCCTATCCTATCCCGTAACTCGAAGGTCGTTGGGGCAACACAGATGATCGTTTAACCAGCGTACTCCATCTTTATCTGTCCTCAGTAACCCTCATGGCTTCGCTCAGTGTCAAGCCAGTCCATTCTCGAATGTTGTCCTGCCACTTCGTTTTCTGTCTCTCTCTTTTTCTGCCTCATTGCACCGTGCCTTGCAGGATTGTTATTTGCATTCCTTATGCTCTGGTGACGTGGCCATACCATCGGAGTTTCCGTTTTTTCAGCACTGTGATCGTGTTGTCCAATGTGTCAATTTTGATATTGGTGGCCAAGGTATACAGTCGTGACATTTTAACTCCTGAAAGCAGCGTATTCGTACACACACAAGTTTCCCATATGGAATGAGATATTTATAAGTGTACATTCCTCAGTGCAGAAAAAGCAAACCGAACTTTTGGCAAGGTTAAATTAAACAAAACTTCGCTGCAGCCAACGTGGTGTTGCTGTTGCATGCTGGGTGACACAGTGCAAGAGGAAGTGAGCTTCAAATAGAACGCAGTAGTACATTGAACCGAAAGAGGATTTTTAAAAGTAGGAATATTCTTGTCCTGAACTTAAATTTCATTTACTTGTGCGTTTGTGCACGAGTTTATTTTTCAAAAAGACCCTTAATAGAACGAATGAATTGTTATTGATATTTATATTGATAATTGTTGATGATCTCGAGTCTGTAAGAAGAATAAAACGTAGACTCTAGCTGCATACACCCCCCGACATGTTGGTGTTTAGGGAACGCAAGATGGGAGTGAATGTTCTCAAAGTAAAACATATCATGTGGCAGAATTACTAACACACAGACACACACAAATATACATGGACATACATGCACGCACACACACACTCGCATACACCCAGGGACACACACGCATGCACACACGCACACACACACAGAGGGAAGCCTGAGTACCATTATCTCACCCTCAAATGTATGCGCGGGCGTTTGTGTGGATGTGGTAGCCAGTCAGTTCATAAGTGTGTGCTTGGGTGTACAAATACAGTGTACTGGCGTGTGCCTGTGTGAGTCTTTTCGAGTCTGTGTGATAAGATTATATATGAAATCTCTAAAGAAACATATTTTGTTAAACACTTAGACATATAGATAGATAGATAGATAGATAGATAGATAGATAGATAGATAGATAGATAGATAGATAGATAGATAGATAGATAGATAGATAGATAGATAGATAGATAGATAGATAGATAGATAGATAGATAGATAGATAGAGACATAGATAGAGACATAGATAGAGACATAGAGAGAGATAAAGATATATATAGAGAGAGATATATAGATAGAGATATATAAAATATTATAGAATACTTTTCGATTCTTAGTTGTCCACGCCATGTTAAATCAGACATAGCCCAAATATTGGATCATCAGATAAATCAATAACATGCATCATCATCATCATCATCATCATCATCATCATCATCATCATCATCATCATAGTCATCCTTAAGACATTAATAGTCATGTCAGTCCATGCAAATTCAGCCTGCTCTTAAAACACACACACACACACACACGCACCCACTCACACACACCCTACCCCCACACACAAAACACTCACATATCCGCTCATGTATGTGCACATGCCAAATGGAAAGGAACCATTGATAATTGAAATAAGTAACACGAAGAAAAAAACAAGAAATTATTTGTAATTTTACAAGACATTCACAGATAAAGGTAACAAACAGCAAATACACTCTCAAAAGCAAACCATTGTTTCTGTGTTAGCAGGAACACCCAATTGTATAACTCGGTTATGTTTGGTCATAAAACTACTGTCAGTACACTTCACCTAGTTTTTGACTGTCCCTGTAATAAATCATTACGCTCTGCTGAAATAAAACCTTTCATTCAAAATGTCCGTTAGTTATAAAAATTACATAAGACATTAAAAAAAAATCTATGTTGCGTTCTTAGAACAACAGCAGGGGAAAAAACAGAAGTACGAGTCATTGTGATCAGGGGAGCTAATTTTGTAGGTTGACTCACTTGGTCGGATGTTTGTCTTGACTTGACTTGACGTAACTTGGTTAGTGGAATGAATTCGATAAATGTAAACGTCTACAGCAAGAAGGAGACGTATTTCTTGACTTGACTTTACGTAACTTGGGTTAGTGGAATGACTTCGATAGAGGTAAAAGTCTATAGCATGAAGAAGACGTCTTGACTTGAGTTGACTTGAGATTTTCTTCACTTCTGTACAAATGACTAGACGGCGCTGGTCAGCCGTTTCTTGATGAAGCGGGCAGCGAGCACCTGAGGCCGTTGCTGGTACTCTGCCAGCAGACTGGGGTTGTTCTTGGGGCTGTCGCACTCTAAGCGGTTCACCACGCACACGCACACCACGGCGGCTGAAATGTAGCAAACACATCCGATTGATAGGATTGTACTAACCGAGGCCTTTTCTTCCTTTCCGTCGTCTAATACAGTAATAGCGACTTTGCCTTTACACCGCACGTTTGAGTGATGAAAGTGTGTTTGTTAATGTTATGTATGTAGGAGTGGCTGCAACACGGGAGCGGGTACATTGGTTTCAGATCGCTTCGCTTTGGGTCTGATTTAGGAATAAGGCGCGTATAGCATCCAGCGTTTCTGAGAGAAAACGTAGGGCGGGGGCGGAGGGCGGGGGGCGGGGGAGGTGGGAGGGGTTGGGGGAAGGGAAGGGGTGATTTAACGTAAGAGATCAATCACGGATTAAGGTCAAATACCCTTTTCAAACCGCAGGGGGGAGGGAGGAGGGAGAAGGGGGGGGGGGTTAAACAAATAATGTTACTAATTTCTCGTTCTTATATAGCGCTTTTCAGGCTCAAGAGCTGCTCAAGGCGCTGGCCGATACAGGATCTGACTCAAGCCGCACGAGGCGCACACTTGCTGCCTTTGGGTGCATCACCTGCCGCCTAGGCACCGAGCACAATCCTGGTCGACCTGGGGATGGGGAGGGGAAGGGGGGATGGGACCTAGTGCATGCTGGGTCTATTCGTGCAGCTGGCGCTCACCCGCCTAGGACATGAGCGTCAGGATCTTCAAAGTCCGTGCGATGGAATGAGTGCGTGCACAGACTAGACCTCGGTTTATACTCTCACCCTAGATAATCATGTACGCTTTAGGGTCCTGTTTCCCATTGTTCTAGATGGCGCTGGTGTATGATTTACCTTTGATGCCGACAGCACAGCAGAGCGCCAGGAGACCTGCAGACTCCATCTCAATGTTTCGGACCCCCATGTCGTAGAGGCGCTGTAAGAACTCCACTTTCTCTTCAGGCGTTGTGGAGCACAGCGCCCCGTCCAGCCTCGCTTGCCCTTAATTGATTAACACGTACACGATTTAATAGAGACATATCTAAATTATATATCAATTAAAGGATCGAGTCAAGAAATATTTATTCAATAAAACTACAGTGACATTTTGCGTGTCGCTTTGCCCCTCCCCCCCACCCCCCAACTACCCCTCCTCCTCCCACCAAAAAAAAAGTCATTTCATAGTTCTAAGTAATGGTATCACATTTGATAGGACTAAGATGCCACATTTGATAGGACTAAGTAAGGTAAGCCCTATCACATTTGATAGGACTACGTAAGGTATATTAGATAGGACTAAGTAAGGTATCACATTTGACAGGACTAAGCAATAAGGTATCACATTTGATATGACTAAGTAAGGTATCACATTTGACAGCACTAAGTAAGGTATCACATTTGGTAGGGCTAAGTAAGGTATCACATTAAATAGCACTAAGGTATCACATTTGGTAGGACTAAGTGAAGTAGCACATTTTATGGCACTAAGTAAGATATCTCACTTGGTAGGACTAAGTGAAGTATTTGGCAGAACTAAGTAAGGTATCACATTTGATAGCACTAAGGTATCATATTTCATAGGACTAAGTAAGATATCACATTTGATAGGACTAAGTAAGGTATCACATTTGATAGGACTACATAAGGGTATCAATGATAGTTTATTTGTTGGTAACAATGAGTACACTTGGGCAAGTCACATTAAAAGAGGATTTTATGGGTAACTGCTGGTAAAACTGACCGCTAATCTTTGAATTGTATGCGCTTCTTCCTTTTGGGGTAAACCAACAATTGTGCCTACACTCTCACTGCGATGCTAATTTTACAATCCACCTTGATGTTATTAATAGGTACCGTCACATCAAAGACTGGATGTATCGAGTAACAGCAAACCTGTCACATTAAAAGAGGTTATTTTGGGGGTGGGGGCCTAATTTTAGGTTTCCCGGTGGAGCAGCACTCGCTTGTGATCTGTGGGCCCTAACTCAATGAAAAACAAAATGCAAGCGAATTTACTACAACGCTAAAACTTCTACTTCCGAACGGAAAGCATGGAAAATTGAAAATACCTCCTTTGGATAGAAATGAAAAGTGTAACACTTGTTTTGTCAAGAACCATCGGCCTTTGCCGTAAAATTCAATTCCCGGATCCACCAAATTTGGCTTTTGGGTGTTCGACGTTTTTGTTTTGTTGTTTTTTTTTGTTGTTTTTTTTACAAAAAGAAAAAAGCGTAATTGCTCTGAATGTTCGTTAACCATTCTATCGTGAAAAACTAGTTGTCCTGTCATCATGTCCTGTCAAACAGCTAAATGAAACAGTGCGCTGTAGTACTATCCATGGCGTCTGGTTTACCTTCATAAAAGTCGTCTGCGCACAGCGTCTTGCCCAACACTGTGGGAAAATGGTCGCCGTCATTTGCGCAGGCCTCAATTTCACGTGCAAGGTCAAGGTCAACCGTCGTCGGCCTATCGATCGCTTTGCCCAACGAATACTGAAAACGCAAAAGAAATAAAATTTCAAAAAAATCCGTTGAAACTTAATATTTGAGAATACGAAAATACAAAACTACAAAGAAAGGATAATCTCAAACAGAAAAACTGATAAGGTTTCACCAAGTAAGAAATGTATGAAACGTACACGTACAAATTGACAGTGGGTGCCAACGCCTGATAGGATAGAGTTAAAAGTCACACTTTATTGGAGCTTATCTTCACTTGTGCTGCCAGTGCCAAAACAAGGACTGAGAAACAGCTACGACACTTTCAATATATCTCATTAAAACCTTGAACATATATGCCAACAAAAAGGCAATTAAATGTTATGTTTTTACTTGTATTACAGCTGACAAATCGCTAAGAAAGAAAAAAAACTCAATTCCTTATCAACTATTGTGGAGGTAGAAATAAGACTTGCTTTGAAAGTTTGAGATGGGGGTTATTTTAAAAAAAACTTAAGAATTTGTATAAAGGGAGTGGGTGGGAGAGTGGGGTGACGGAGGGAGGAGAGTGGGGTATAAATGCCCATTGCTGGTTAGAAATGGGCAACCCTATTTCTTATTTATTTTATGATTGATTATTTTATTTTTATTTTTATACAGCATTTTCCAGCTCAAAAAGTGCTCCAGGCGCTTCCTCGCTGCCCTCAGACGCCCCAGACAACTGTAAGTCAACTCACCCAGCTGTAAAACGGCTTCAGTTGTCCGTTCAGCGCCTCCTCCGATATCACCACCGTCCCCTCCTCTACCCCCACCCCTCCGCACGTGCCGATGCGCATGAAGGTGACGTCACTGCAGTGGGCGAGGTGCAGCAGCTTGAACAGCTCGTGCAGCAGGACGGATAGCGATGGAACTCCGATCCCATGCTGTAGAGAGAAACGTTTGTGTTTTGCAAGGAACAAACCTTTCATTCTGAGTATCTTTGGAATAGTGTGTAGTACACTGGGTCGATTTACTAGATAGATTTCTTGGCTCTCCACGAAGCATATATTGGGTGGGGATTTGAAGGGAGAGGGGGGGGGGGGGCGACGTGTTATTTATTGAATGGAGGTGGCTTACAACGTCCACTTAAAATGAGTCAGCCCTAGGCCAGCAGGTTAGTTTAGACAGTCATTGCTTGTAGGGTCCAGAGGACTGCACAGGGCCGAATCAGGACCACAACTTGGTTGAAAGAAGGCTCAACACTGATCCGTATAAAAGATCTGCTGAAGCAGCCCTAATGGTAACACTGAAGGCACTCCACCAGCCTGTCACTTTACACTAAAGGCATCCCATGCAGGGGACGCTGAGGCTAATTTATCGACCCCCCGTTTACAAAAAACAAAATAGAATATAAAATATCATTATAAAATATTACAAAACACATGCGTATAAAATGCCTACATTGCTAAATAATAATACCATAGAAAACCCTAGTTGACCATTTGGCAGAAATCGTCCAATATCTCCAAGCTGCCCCCACAGACCCCATACACAAATTAGGGGTTTGAGCAGAGTTTTCAAGAGAAAAGCTAGGTGATTGGTCTAGCAAAGAACATAGTAGATTGATAGAACAGATTAGAATGAGAAAGAACAACAGAATGACTGAAACAGTGGTAATTTAAAGCACTACATTTCCACAAAGTGGAAATACTATTTATACAGAAAACCCCGCACACCAACTGGATGAGGCCAGCAGGTGCAGGCACCAGACACTACGAAATGCCTAATGGTAGGTTTGTTAATTAGTTAGTTATTCATTGCTTACAGGGTCCAGCGGACTGAAAAGAGCCGAATCAGGACCACGAAATCAAAACCACAACTTGGTTGAAAGAGGACTCGCCTCTGCTCCGTATAAAGGATCTGCTGAAACAACCCTAGTGGTAACACTGGAAGCATTCCAACAGCCGGTCACTTTACAATAAGGGCCTCCCAGGCAGGGAACGCTGAAGCTATTCTCTAATTTATCGAACTCCCGTTTACAAAAACAATATAGAATACAAATATCATTATAAAATATGAAAAAAATACGTACGCATAAAATGCATAATTATATTGATAAATAATAATATAATAGGAAGACCCAGTAACCATTTGGCAGAAAGCGTCCAATATTCCTAAGCTGATCCAACAGACCTCATACACAAATGAGGAGTTTTGGACTGGAAGTTTTCAAGAAAAAAGGTAGGTCTAGTCTAGGACTGGTCTAGCGAAGAAGAAGATGGTATAGTAGATTGATAGAACAGAGTAGAACAAAGAACAAAGGAGACAGACAGCGACAGTGGGAATTTAAAGCACTAGTACATTTCCAAAAAGTGGGGATACTATTTATACAGAAACCCCCGGCGCCCTTACGGTGAGCGCCTCATTGTAGGTCTAATACTAGATATTATGTATTGGTCCAAGAGAGACAATCCTGTTTGGACTTGAGAGTTATATGCCTTTCATTTGAGCAATGATGGTGAAACTGCATCAGTTATGTTGTCTGCGTTGCCTACTTTTTATGAATGCTACCATACATGTCAAGCTCTTGGAGCTTCTGACCATAATTTTTGCCCCGAGAGACCATAATTTTCTATCGAAAACCATAAGAAATGCGTAAAACGGTAAACACGCACATACAAATAATTAAAAAAACAAAACAATAATAATAATTTTAGCAAACACATGCAAATTCGCCTGCATTTTTTAAAATAACAAACACTGTACCATACAAACAAGCAACTTAATAAGATTTTAAAAAAAAATCAAAGAAACTTTCATACTGTGCTTTATCGTTTACTTACTGTGCAACAATCCAAATTACTTTATATAAAAAAGAAATACACTGCGTTGCACACAATTATGTCACTGGTGATCTTTGTTATAGTCATCAGTGCATTACTTCCCCTTCTCCAGCATTCTGACACTGGAGCTGAATGAACGGAAACCTTTCCTCCAAGACGGAAACGGTGTATAGAAATGCTATGGGCATGCGCAAGGCCCGTACTTCCTCCGAGATCACGATCGCGAGCGAGCGTAACTCAAAATTGTTCTCTAGGCTGTATTTCGGATAAAAATAAAATAAAAATTTTGGATTAAAAAAAAAAGGTTCGGGGAAAAGAAAAAATACGTAAGATTTTCATCTTACGCCGTAAGGTGA
Source organism: Oncomelania hupensis (assembly GCA_036898135.1). Classification (NCBI taxonomy): domain Eukaryota; kingdom Metazoa; phylum Mollusca; class Gastropoda; order Littorinimorpha; family Pomatiopsidae; genus Oncomelania; species Oncomelania hupensis. Next base: position 44,969,682 of record CM072525.1, on the reverse strand, counting down.
AAAAAAAAATGAAAATACGTAAGAATTACGGAAAAAACGTAAGACTTGACATGTATGTGCTACGCATACCTGGACACAACTTCAAACAGAGATTTTAAATAAATAAATAAATAAAAACTGAAAATGGTAAAAGAAAACAAAACAATATCCATTTATGTCATTAGTGCACGTACGCTGGCAATCAGCACAGGACCAACTTTGAAGAGAGAGTATCGTTCTGTTTTGTGCCCGTTTGACGTCAGCGTTGCCGAGACGTCGTCTGTGACGTTGAGCTCCTTTGCCAAATAGTGAGCGAAATCTTGCATCCGATTGGCTGTGCCTCCAACGCAGACAAACTGAAAAGTCAAACAATCAATATATAAAATAAGGGCACACATCTAGATATTTAACTTTAAAAAAATAAAAATAAAATAAAAAAGGACCGAATCTGTGATTGAGGATAATGGCTGCCGTGTGCGGTGCCTCAGATGAGTAAGCTTAATAAAATTCAAACGATGCTAGTTTTGAGAAAATCGACATTGGAGTTGTGATGATGACTTAAGTGTCAAATTCATACCAAAGTACCAGGTCCCTATATGCTATTGTGTCCGGGGACGTTAATTTATTTCAACAAAGCTACCACTGGAACTATAATAACTAGCTGAGCTTCTCCCTCTCTCAGGTCTTAGCGGATGTTCGTAAGGCCTACCCACTGCAGATTGCAGGTTTGCTTGAGATATTGTACTGTTATGGCATCGGTCTCGATGGTACAGGTTGAGATGAATAAAGTTGTATTGTATTGTGATTCTTTGTATTGTGCTGTATTGTATTATATTATTGAATTGTGCTGTATTGTTTTGTGTTGTGTTGTGCTGAATTGTGTTCTATTGTATTGTGCTGTATAATGTTGTACTGCGTTGTTGTTAGAACAAGCTTTGTATAGCGTTAATAATTTTCGTTGATCTATATGATTGTAGTTTCGTTGAGAATTTTCTGGGATACTTGTGTGTTTCTAGTGATAGCTGGTCGAATCTTGTAGATTCGTAAACATTATATAATCTTACCAGTATCACGAGATAATTGAAATTAACACGTGTTCTGTGTAATTTACAAAGATACCGGTAATCCAAAGTGTACATTAATAA
>CM072525.1:44703558-44963558 GCA_036898135.1 Oncomelania hupensis | reverse complement strand
TATCTGTAACACGATCTGGCAGAGTGGAGAATGGGCTATACCATGGACCCAGTCGCTTGTCATCACTCTTCCAAAAAGGGTAACCTTCAGGAATGTGAAAACTACCGCACCATCAGCTTTATCAGCCATCCCAGAAAAATCCTCCTAAAAATAATACTCAACAGGTCAACAAGCTGAACAAATCATAGGTGAAGAGCAAGGAGGATTCAAGGCAGGGCGAAATATCACAGATCAGATTTTCAACCTCAGGATAATCTGCGAGAAATACCTACAGCACCAACAACACCTATATCATGTGTTTATAGACTTAAAGAAAGCGTTTGACCGAGTCTGGCATGCAGCTTTGTGGGCAACTATGACTGTATAATATCAGTCCTAACATTATTGAAGTCATCAAAAGTCTGTATGACAAGGCTACCAGTGCAGTCCTCCATAACAGCGCCATCGGGAACTGTTCAGAACAACAATCGGTGTGCGTCAAGGATGCCTACTCTCCCCAACACTCTTCAACATCTTCCTGGAAAGCATCATGTCAGATAATAATAATAATAATAATAATAATAATAATAATAATAATAATAATAATAATAATAATAATAATAATAATACTGGATGCTATATACGCGCCTTTCCCCAAATCAATCAGGCTCAAAACGCGGCGATCTGTACCAACATACACGCTCACCTGTCTCATCCACCCACCCACCCACACACCCACACACACACACACACACACACACAACAAATACACATCCATCACTAAAACAGGTGGTGTAAAGGCAGGGAAATTGCTATTGGTAGACGGAAAGAAAGCCACATTTTTATTTGTGACATTTTTGTATTGACTGCGTCCAGTACCATTATTGAAGGGAGGGGGGAAACCGGAGTGCCCGGAGAAAACCCTCGGTGATCTCAATAGTCTCGTACCTAAGTCACATACGTTCGCCCCTTGCGGGAATCGAACCCGCGACCTTCGGCGTAGGAAACCGGCGACTAATCCACTGTTCCACAAGGCCACCCCAGATGACGTTGCAGATCATGAATGCACAGTCAGCATAGGGGGTAGAGCAGTTCCAACCTCTGTTTTGCGTATGACATTGATGGATTGGCTGGAGAGGAAAAAGAACTTGAACAACTGGTACAGATTCTTGACACCACCTCCAGAGCCTTTGGAATGGAAATAAGTTCAAAGAAGATCAAAATGATGACCAGAAACACCAAAGACATCAACACGGACATCAACGCCCAAGGTCAATCCCTCAACACTGTGCATAGTTTCAAATATTTAGGAGCCATTGTATCAAGCAATGGGTCCCGACAGAAAGTCCTCCTCAGGATAATAATAATAATAATAATAATAATAATAATAATAATAATAATAATAATAATAATAATAATAATAATAATAATAATAATAATAATAATAATAATAATAAATTGAATTTATACAACGCATTTTTCATTAGAATAACAACTCAATGCGCTTACACACATCGTTTGTACGCATCATCACAACATTCGCACAAACAACTGTTGCCCTGACAAGGTTGAATCCCATTTGGAAAGACAGGACCATCAATCTATATTCCAAGGTAAGGGTGCTCCCTTGTCATCTCCATTTTCCTATACGCTTGCGAAACATGGACCCTCACAGCAGACCTACAACGTATAATATAAAGTATGGAGATGAGGTGCTACAGAAGACTTCTGGGCATTTCCTATACTCAGCACATCACCAACAACGAAGTCCGACAGACCATCACACAAGCCATTGGACAATACGATGACCTGCTCACAGTGGTGAATAAACTGAAACTTCGATGGTATGGCCACGTCACCTTGCAAAGACCATCCTGCAAGGCTTGGTGCAAGGAGGCATAAGAAGAGGGAAACAGAAAAAGAGGTGGGAGGACAACATTCGAGAATGGACTGGCTTGACACTGAGCGAAGCCATGAGGGTTGCTGAGGACAGAAAGATGGAGTACGCTGGTAAAACGATCATCTGTGGTTCCCCAACGACCTTCGAGTTACGGATAGAATAGGATAGGATAAAAACCATGGAAGACAATGACAGTAGACAGAAAATTACTGACATAACAACATATGGGAGGGCAAAGAAATCGTATATAATGAACAAATATGCAACAATAAAGCAATGAGGCATGGTATAGATTATGGAAATGTCCGAATTCTCTCTTTACCCTCTCTCTTCCCCCTCCACCCCCATCTATCTCTTTCTACAGAAAGAACACCCAGCGTGTAAACACCCCTCAGTTCCGATAATCGAACCCGTGGCTTTAAGCGCCTAGCTTCCGTCACGGAGTTAAAGCGTACCTTAAACAAAGTCTGTATTCCTCGCTAACAAACACCAAACTTGGTGTCTATGGAACATCGAGAGGTTGGTCAAGAACAGAAGCGGATAATTTATGAGCACCTGTACGATATCGGGATGTAGGTTGGGCCCAATGAGAGAGCAGGCACGAAACACACCCCCAACTGTAGTGCAAATGTACTCAACAAAGAAATAGAATGCCTGGCGATAAACAGACGATAAACAGTTGAAGGACATTTCTTTTCAGTACACTTGTGTTCAAGTCCAGTAACAATATGGACGCAAAATTCATTCGACGATAAGATTAAAGCTGTATTGGTGCACACGACCGTTGTCAGCCATCGATAATTGCCAAAGAACTAATTACAAATTGAAGTCAGAGAGAGAGAGAGAGAGAGAGAGAGAGAGAGAGAGAGAGAGAGAGAGAGAGAGAGAGAGAGAGAGAGAGAGAGAGAGAGAGAGAGAGAGAGAGAGAGAGAGAGAGAAAACGACGGCGATTTAACAAAATGAAAAGTAATTGGTCTGATGTAGCGCACTTATCCACTCAAATAGCTGCTTTTTGCGGTGGTCACAATCAGGACCCACTCAAACCGCTTAGGCACTAAGAAGACAACTTGCAACATCAAGCTCATTACTAAACGCCACAGACAACTTATCCCGATCGATCTAAATGTGAGTGCGTTTATTTTTAGATTGTAATCTGCACCGGATTCTTTAAGGTGCCCCTGCAGTGGTACAGGTGGGAGAGAGAGAGAGAGAGAGAGAGAGAGAGAGAGAGAGAGAGAGAGAGAGGACAGGGGTGAGGCAGGGGGAAGGGGGAGGGGAGATGATGTTGATGTTGATGTCTTGAATAGCGCGATCCTCCGCTCGTTGCGCAAGCAGTGGGATGGTGGTAATAGGGGGGGGGGGAGGATCCACAAATAAAGCAAAGCAGCCATCAGATGTAAGGAATGTACATAATGTGTGTGTATATATATACACAAAATACAGTTCCGAGGTTCTTGACAAACTATTAGAATAGACGAGTCTTCATTGGACTTCTTGACAAATTATTAGAATAGACGAGTCTTCATTGGACTCTTGAACGAGGACAAGCTATCACTCTGTTTCAATTTAAGAGGATTGGGGACAGAATTTGTGAAAGATCAGCTTGTCTTGTCTTGATGTAGATTTCTTGTCCCCGGACACTGTAGCGTATAGGGGACGTGAAGAGAACAGGCGAAAATAGGTTGCCTACCCGGCGCGTGAAGTTGTGAAGAAAACATTGGAGCAATGGTGCCTGTTCAGCTGGTGAAGACAGATGGACATCTAGTTGAGGGGACCTACTCGCAGGAAGGGAAGAAGTCGCCGAACCGCTCGGCCCAAGCGTGATGAAATGCCAAGCACGCAGACGGTGAAGGTACACAAAGTGGGAGGGCGACTCGCCGGGATCCATGACGTTGCAATAACTGTTGTCCGGAGGACGCCACCCTCCACAAGAACCCGGCGGCGCCAAGTCGTTAAGAAAGAAGTTGAGACAGCCAAGGAGAGGAACAATAGCAGCAGAGCGACCGGACGTCCCTTGTCGGTCCGCTACCACCGCCCAGTCAATGGAGTCCCACCAGAAGAAAAATGATGTTTGAAGTTTGAATGGAGTATCAGCTCGGGATCTCCCTCAAGGGCCAGCTCCCTCAAAGTTCCACCTCTCGACTAGCAAGAAGGCATAGTGGTTCTCGGCGCACCCGCTGGACTGACTGCCTCCTCCGGGAGCAGGACTGCCACCCCTGCTCATCTTACACCTCCCTCTGTCGTGAAGTTGATGAGCCACCGCCACGAAGCGCCGATCTTCCCCCCAAGATCAGCTGTATCCCATCGTCTTTTTATTTGTATCGCCCTTCTGAACACTAGGCATCTTGAGTCTACACTGCTGTATAGAAGGAGGGTTGCGTTCTGGTTGGTGGGGAGAAAAAGGCTCTGGAGGTATTGTGGGGAAGAGTCGTGTAAGCAGCTATGTGTCAAAGACAATATTTTGGGTGTGATTCTGCTTTCCACTGGAAAGACAATGTCTGGGAAGGGGGGAATGAATGTGAAAAGGGGGAGGGGGTTGTAAGGGACTACAGATTAAAGAATCATTGCAGAAAATAGAGTCCAGTGAGAAAAACGTTTTCGTCATCCCCAAGAATATGTTATAAAAGAAAATAAAGGTGGAAGTAAAAGAAAGAAGGAAAGAATGAAGGAAAAAAAGAAAGAAAGAAAGAAAGAAAGAAAGAAAGAAAGAAAGAAAGAAAGAAAGAAAGAAAGATACGGAGGGACGAAGGAAAGAAAAAAATAGAGAGTAAGAAAGCAAGTATAGGTAGGAAGAGAAAAGGTGTTCATTATTATGAAAGCAGTCCTCTTCATAAAAAGCACCTTAAACATCCACAACATATGACTATAGATCTTACGCAGTCTCTGAAATAACGAGAAGATACACATTAACATCATTAATGTGGCAAATGTTAATATAATTACAAATGCATCAGGCATGCGTAGAAACGTGTCCATGAATGAGCATACTGTGCAACAAGGAACTCCGAACGACAAAAGGATTCCTCACAATTTTCGGACTTAGATAACAAGCGTAAAAGACCTTTTCTCTGGTCCAGTTTCATGAGAGCAGTACGAAAGTTCAGATAAAGAGTTTCCGTAACATTTCGATCGCAGTGGAGATGGCTAGGGATCTCAATTTTCTCAGGGCCAGTTTTCTGAGGGCGGTACGAAGGTAAAATTAAAGGCTTCTAATTACCTTTTGGATGTTATGAGACAGGCCTTAAATACATCTTTTTTCTCAGGTCCAGCTTCGTGAGAGCTGTTTCCATCTGTTTTCATTTGCTACTTAACTTTTCCCAGTTGTTAAAGTGCCTTTTTACCCTAAAAAAAAAACCGAATTAAAAATAAGTTTAATTTGCTCTAAGAGGTGACTATTTGCTTGTATATGCATACGTTTTTGTGTGTGTCTAAAATGTGCGAAATTTGAATCTAAATGTCGTGTCCCAGCGTTTTAAACATCGTCTGCTTTAAGAATTAAGTGGCACATCTCCTTTACAACACAGGAACAGGCGCACACAACAAACTCAGCGCAGCGTGACCACTTGCAAGCTCCAGTGCGTGGCTGTAGATGAGCCAGGTGAGAGATTCCTGTGCCTGTAGCCTGAAGTGAAGCTCAACGACGGCGTTAGAGGCCATATCTGAGTGAAGCCCCGTAACGTTATTTGGGTCCCTACTGACGTTTTAAACGGAGAGCTTTCACCTCAATAGTGTGGACTAATAAACTCTTCTATGATAATAGGCTGCTATCCCGTAACTCGAAGGTCGTTAGGGCACCACAGATGATCGTTTAACCAGCGTACTAACAGGCTGCTATCTACTGTAAAGGTGTTGACTTTTTTTGTTATTTTTTTGTTAAACCTAAGTTTCGTTGTAAAAGAAGCAGTTATTCATGCCCATCATTACAGCTAATTCCTAATGCACTACGGTGTTCAGGCAAACAGAACTTGAATAATGCAGTTCAACGCTTTCCGGTTGATGCTGGAATAGAATGAGGATAATGCAGTCCACAAATTTAAGGCATCGTTTATGAAATCACAAACTGAAATGTTTCAACTGAAAGAGAGAAACTTCTTGCTACCTATTGTGAAGCAGGTGGAATGCTTAGATGACTTTAAAAAAAAATCTTTAAGGGGCAAGTATATTATTTGCAAATCTGTTTCCATAGTTGACTCCCCAACCCCACCTCAACCCCTGCTGTACACCAATTCTTCTATTATCTTTCTCCACACACATCCATATCCCCCATCCCACTCTCCCCTTAAGGACTCTCGCTCTGAGCATGCTGCCATGATTTTCTAAACACAGTTTGCGCTGCATCTTAAAAGTGGCTAAACAGATTTTGATAAACGTTTCCTTGCAGATAGTTAACACACACACAATTATCACACACATAATTAACACATACATACGCACACTCACACACGCACACACACAAGGCCACGGGTCCCAGGTTTTCATTTTGCTTCTTTAGGATAAAACCTAGACACTGGGTTTCAGTTAAATTTGAATGGTTTGCGTTCTCATTGATGCTTAATATATAACTTAAATTTACATAAAAATGTGCTGAAACTTTGGAACTAACAAACTGCACACCGAAAATAAAAAAAATATGCTGGCACTCCCCTCCCTTTCCCCCATCCCTCCCTCCTCCCCCCCCTCTCTCTCCCACCTCTGAATTCTCCGTCTTGGTCTGTGAATAGAAAAGATGATCACAAGGTCTTGCAATTAACAAACCACGCCTTCGGATAAGCGTTTAAACCGAGGAATTATCTGTGCACGTTCGCATTCTATTACATGGACGTTAAAGATCCTGACGCTCATGTCCTAGACGGGTGAGTGCCGGCTTAAAAAAATACACCCAGCAAGCACTAGGTCCCTTCTCCTCCATGCCTTCGCTCCGGATGTTGCCAAGTTGTTTGGGGAGTAAGACACTGTCTCTATGGCAATAAGTTGGCGCCCCGGGCGGCTTGAGTTAGATCCTGTATCGGCCAGCGCCATGAATAGCTCTTGAGCTGGAACAGTGATATTAAAAAAAAGATGGAATAAATGAATTAGAAAGAAATACAATTATCTATATCAGAACAATTACAACAGATCTTAAGTCTACTTACTTGGCAGTTGTGATGTCTACGTCTCCCATTTTCCAAGATTGAAGTGATACAAGTAATTGTTGTTACGTCTGCTGCTGCTACTGTCTTTGCCGCTATTCTTTGCTTCTAATTCTACGGCTAATTTAGATGCTGTTGCTGCTCGTGAAACGTGTATTACGATCTCCTCTGCTAATCTGGTGTTGCTGCTAATTGACGACTGACGACGACAATGACACACAAATGAGGCTTCCTGTTAAAGCAAATCTTTGAAGATATTCAAGACGTTTTTGCCACTGTGCGGGATAGGGTGTAAGAATGTATTACTATTATATATAATATATATACTATTATATATTAAATCTACTTTCTTAATGAAAAAAATAATTTAATTCAAGTTAGACGTTATCTTTAATGAATTCAAAACTTTTTCGACCACCAGATTTAGTCCATTTCTTTTTTTTCTTCTTCTTCTCCTTCTTCTTCTTATAGCAAAGTTCAATAGACTTGTATTCTTTGCCGCTGATCATATGGGTGTCAAAGTACTATATCAGAAAATGATTGGAAATTCTATCAACTCAGTACTGCCGTGAACCTATTATTATTATTATTATTATTATTATTATTATTATTATTATTATTATTATTATTATTATTATTATTATTTCTTCTTCTTCTTCTTCTTCTTCTTCTTCTTCTACAACAGCGGCAATCAGTACATTGAATTTAATGTTGCAGAACCTTAACTGGTGTCAAGTAAGACTCTATAATGCAAAGTGAACTCTGTTGCCAAACTAGCTGTCCCAAAACTCGTTCCCCTCAGGTCCACTCCAAACCAAAGACTGACGGATAAGATTTTGTGAATGAGCTGTTATGCGGTCGGATCTAAAACACAGTGGCTGTATACTGACTGCACTGATTTACATCAGGTATACTGATAATCAACTTAGGCCTACTAACACCTCTCATATAAAACTCGCCCTCTGTTATACAGGCGCTCTAAAAGTTGAATTTCAGAGAAAGTGTAGGTTATCAACACCTTTGCAGTAAGTTATCTGGACGTGGGGTAACAGTCTAGCTATCCTATCCTATCCTGTCCCATAACCCGAAGGTCGTAGGGGCACCACAGATGATCGTTTAACCAGCATACTCCATCTTTCTCTGTCCTCAGCAGCCCTCATGGCTTCGCTCAGTGTCAAACCAGTCCATTCTCGAATGTTGTCCTCCCACCTCTTTTTCGGTCTCCCCCTTCTTCTACCTCCTTGCACTGTGCCTTGCAGAATGGTCTTTGCAAGGCCTAGCTGCCTTGGGGGAAAACTTTGTAGTTATAATAAGCAATTCTTCTTCTTCTTCTTCTTCTTCTTGCTGTACACTACCGCCTTCATTTATCCTAGTGAAGATTCTGTAGACTTTACTACAATCAATTTACTAAGATCACATAATCAACATTACTGAAGAGGAGATGCATGGCTTCTCGCTCTCAAAGCCGGTCCAGAGGAAAGGGAGGTCACCCTCCCCCACACGTACTTTTTGTCGAATGGTTAGGGGGGTAATAAAATCTTTACGTGCCTTGTACATACGCGGTACCCTAGATAATATCTGGAAGTACAAAAAAACTACAAATCTAGAGGCAGAGAACTTCATGTCCTCGAAGTCGGAGCTAAATATCCAGTGTAATATAAGTCCGTGATTAGAAAACACTTTGTAGGAAAGAGTTTAACTGTCACGTACTTGTATTCCAATGAAATGTACTAAAACTTGATAACACACACACACACACACACCCACACACATACACACACACACACACACACACACACACACACACACACACACACACCCATACACACACCGTAATGAAGGTTCCAAAACAGACTGACAAGAATAACAGTGTTTGTAATAAACGAAGCAGAGAAAAGCAAGTCAATGCAATTGAGAAAAGTCTCTAAATTTGTCCTCTTCACACGTCCTCCAAACACTGCGACATGATAATTATCTTCTTCCACTTTGGTGAGTGAACTACACTCCATCATCTCTCTATCCCACCACCTCCCCTCTTCGGCCCCCCCCTCCTCCTTCCTCCTACAGAACTGCAGATAACTCCACCTTTTGTCTCCCGACACCCTTGCTTTAGTTAGTGAACTCAGTTCAATGAATTTTAGAGTGTCCGTTTAAAAACCCCTTCAGCCCTTCCACTCCCCCCACACAGCTTCCTCCCCTATAATGTTTGCTACTCTTCATCATCATCCCTCATTCCCTTTTAAGGAATGAATGAAATACTTAATTAATGTAAATTTATTAAGGGCATAGCTATTTCCACACTCACGAAACTGACCTTCGTTAACTTTAAATTAATGAATGAAATATTTAAATAATTAAATAAAGTAAATTTATTAGGCACATAAATATTTGTACACACACGAAACAGATCACTGCACTAGTTTTATTGCTTAAATAAATTATTATCAGCAGATGCGATTTTAAACAGAATTAAGTTGGATAATACGGTCCTATATCTGTTATATTTTATTGTTTTCTTTTTCTATGGCGATATAATTACAGTATGCCCTGATACAATCATCAGATGGTCACAAAACAAATTATTATCATTATAAACAATGATAAAGTAATCAGTTAATTATGATAGCAGTTGTGAAACAGAAGATGGTATCTTATATCCTTTATCGGCCATTGCCTTTAACGGCTCTTGAGCTGGAAAAGAGCTTTATAAAAGTAAATTAATTAATTAATTAATTAATTAATAATCTACAAACAAAACTCCACAAGGTCCCATAACCTAAAGAAATTATCACTGACGAATTGATCGGAAACACCACATCATGATTTGTAATAATAATAATAATAATAATAAGAAGAAGAAGAAGAAGAAGAAGAAGTAGAAGAAGAAAAAGAAGAAGAAGAAGAAGAAGAAGAAGAATGGTATTTATATTGCACTATTTACTTTTAAAGGGACGCTAATTGCATGATGTAGGCTTACGTTTAGTAATTACTGTCCTTAAACATTAAATTAAAACCTTAAATATATATTTTTTTAAATCAATACAAATAGGCAGACAATTTTAAAAAAAAAAACGAATAAATTATGAAATAAATAAATAAATACATAAATAAATAATGTAATAAATAAACTTAAAATAGATCACATTTAATAAATATATAATATTTTTTCAAATATACCAAAAATATTCGGAAGGTCGTAAAAAAAGATCATATATAGGATATTGATTAGTTAAACTAGTGATAGTCCTATCAGACCTAATCTGGATAACAAAAGTTGGGAATATTTTTTTATCAAGACAGCGATGAAACAATGAGGTACGGTCTTTGATAGGATACGGAGTTACAAAGATAAGTTGTTTGGTTTTTTTACCCCACAAATTGTTTTCACTGATATAGTAACTTAATATTTAAGTTATCGAAAATTATACCTTTATCGATGTAGACTAAATATCTAGCAATAGCAGCTTCCAGGAAATTTGACAAGACTAACTCATATTTTTGTAAGTAGTATATCTAGCAATAGCAGTTTCCGGGAAATTTGACAAGACTAACTCATATTTTTGTAAGTAGTAGTAGTAGTAGTAGTAGTAGTAGTAGCAGGAGTAGTACAGGGGCAAATTTTGCCATTGTTGAGGGGGTGTGCACTCTTCCCTGAAACCATTAATGCGAAGTGGCAAAGCCACAAGCGCAAGCCTGCGAAGCAGGCGAGTGAAGTAGGGGGCCCCGGGGCATGCCCCCCCCCCCCCTTTCCGGAAAAATGTGAAAATACTGGTTAAAATCTGTGCAAGCTGGTGCATTTTGGGCATTACTTTGAGGACTAAAAACAGTATCGTTTTGTGCTAAAAGTCCTCTTTTGCCCCCCCTTACCCTCCCCCCTTCCACACACACTCCTCTGCAAACTCTGATGATAAAATTTACAATAGCAGAACATCTTGCATTTATACAGGTTTATGAAAAGACAGGAAAGGTTACTGCAAATAAAACAAAAAATATCCACTCACATCAGTTTAATTCAAAATTGACTTGATGCATGCATAAAAAAAATACCTGTAGATCTAGATCTTATGAATAAAAAAAATAATTAAAAAGATCTAATTTGGAGGTACATGAAACTGTGTGGTGAGTGAGAATTAGTACAGTTTTTTTTCTTCTCCTCTTTCTTCTCCTTTTTTCCCTCATTATTATTACTTTTTTTAAATCGCTATGGAGAGGTGGGGGTAGAAGGGTGCACGTGCACAAGTGCACACCCCCAAAATCCGCCCCTGTAGTAGTAGTATAAGTAGCAGGTTGAGGACGAAACAGGAGGTGAATAACTTCAATAAGCCTTAATTTATAAACGTCCTTCTCATCTAAACTTTGCTTGGGTCTATATGCATCCACTTCTCCTATTTGTATTACTCATCAATGATGTGGTTTATTTTTAAAAAAGTTTAAACTTTTATTGGGTGATTGACAAACTGCTTGATTGAATGAGATCTGACTTAGTGAGCGATTGCTTAATTTGTGTCCTGTCAATTCAGCATTTGCCTGCTCGAAGCTGTGGTTTATTTTTACTTATTTAGTTATTTATTACTTGATACTTGATGAGAACGATGTAGTAGGTTTAAGCGTCATGTTCACTTATTTAGATTCAATGCAAAACATAACGGTGGCATGCATGATGATGACGTTAACAGTTCACAGGCAGGATAAATATAAACGTACATGTTCTTGTGTAATAACAGTGGTATTCCATTGTAAATTATCTGCCGATTCACTTTTGATAAGCGGGAGAAAGACATGTACCACCTAGGTATCAAACAAGCACCAAAGATTATACTTACTATACTTTGCAGACTTTGGAATCACAGAAGTGCAACTTCCACTTTTACTTTCGTTTGTGGGTCTGCACGTATTAATTTGAATTTAGGCTTGTCTCCCTTACCTTACTGTGTGGCAGCACTTCCGTAATAAAGATGGAGTCTACTGTTAAAGGAGAGCCGCTGGCTGTGCATGACAAAAATATGGATAAATCTGAGGTATATTTATTTACCATAGTACTATAATGGAAAGATTTTATAGAAATGGTATCGGACATTATTTCTGTATTAAGTCGGGGTCTTGTCCTCATGGGTTTACAGAGCTATCAGTGTATTGGTAGCTAATTTGTTGGCATTTGTTTTGTTTTTCTTTTGTTTTCTCAGTGGCAAAGACCGTGCTCATTTACAGGCGAATGCAGCAAATAAGTCATACAAACAGCTCCAGTTGCTCTGTTCAAGACTTTAATTTATTTTGCAATTTTTCAGGAATTGAATACCAGTGCAGGACCAATAAAAGATGCAGAAGCTGCAGACAAACTTTTGAAAAAGTTCTTCTGCCCTTGCTGCAATATTGGTTTTTCTACGGCAGAAGACATGCTGAACCACATCAAAAATTTACCCTTAAAACTGAAAACGTACACTTGCAATATCTGTTTCTTGGAGTTTTTCGTCAAAAGTGACCTTATGGATCACAAGCGGATTGATCATCGGATCAGCATTGGGAAGAAGTTCAAGTGTGACGAATGTCCATTGGAGTATTGCAGTCGTGCACAGCTGGAAAAGCACAAGATGATGCACGATGAGATCAGATGCAAGTTGGCTGAATGTGGGATCATCCTGCCCATGCCAGGAGATAAGAATCAGCCTCAAATCAAAGGTATGTACACCAATGGGCAACAAAGTACCTTTAGGAATGTTTAATGTTTCTTACTACCCCCTTTCCTTTTTCTTTTTTGTCTTTAATTTTGAAATTTACTGTTTTCATCTCCTTATGCGCACCTAACATTTTACTTGGACGCGTGATACAAGGGGACAACATCATCATTCTCATTTGGATGAGAGATGAATGGAGGTCTAGTCTGTGCAGGGATGCATTTACCTCCCAAAATTTTAAAATCCTGATGCTCATGTTCCAGATGGGTGATTGGCAGTTCATAAACGCATCCATCAAGCACTAGGCAGTGTTCCCGATTACGCACAGTAGTGCGTCAATTACGCACAAAATATGAAAAATGACGCAGGAAAATTTGCATGTGTGCGTCCTGTGGACGCACACATTTTTTTGGAATCGCTGAAGTCATAAATACGACCAACGAGTGGCGAACTAATTCACGGCATAATCAGAATCAGAACCCAACTGAGACTGCCATTGCAGACGATTAAAGATTGTGTCGAGAGTTGTCGTCCTTAAAAATCGCATGCGCGCGCATTGTAAACTTCCTCCAAGCAATACATTCACTGAACAAAAGAAATCTTCGTTAATCCATTCTTTGATTCTATCATACACGATCATGTCACTTCTGACTTGGTTGACTGGGCCCAAAACCCGTTCATCCACCGATTTGGGGACTCTCAAAATTTGCACAAGGACTCTTAAAATTTTATACCTGGGAGTCCCAAGGACTCTCATTTTTTGTGTGTGGAGGGAACACTGCACTAGGTCACATTCCCCTTTGGTCTTTTGTGATTCCCCAGTTGTTTTGGGTGTTAAATGGTGCTCATCAAGCACAAGAACAATTCAATAAAAATTCAGTACCAATTAATGGACTATGACTGCTTTGTTAACGCAATGAGGTTGATTCACCTGATATATATATATATATATATATATATATATATATATTTATTGTATACTGTTGCCGTGTTGGTTGTTCTTGGGTGTTTCCTTCTCTCCCTCCCTTCCCCATTTTTTCTCACGACCCCCCAGAGCCAAGCCAATAACAAATGTAATTTTATGTACAAGTATTAATTCATTTAGATTTACTTGCAATATAGTTTGTCGTAATACATGTCTTCATGTTTGTGCAGCAAAGGTTGGTCCTGAGAAATCCTCGAAGAAGCAAAAATCCAAGTTAGATGTCAAAAACAAAATACTGGGGTCGCAGTCCAGCAAGGAACCAAGCGCAAGTAGTTCCAGCACCACCGTTCTGTCTGACACTGGCAGTGGCACTGGAGAAATAAAATCCAAATCCAAGTCAAAGGTATATACAAATATAATATACCTGTATAGACTTATATATATAGGGGAGGCTGAAAATAATTTTCCCATGGGTAATGTGTTTTAATTATTCACCCCTCCACTTTTGTATTTTAATTGGTCAACTATACTTTTGTCAAAATTCAGCTTGGTTGCTGAAAATCTGAAATTTCACATTAGGTTGGTGACTTGGGCCTATAGCATTTCTCACTACTCCGTAAATAAAAGCACAGTAAAATAAAAATGTAGAATTATTATTATTATTATTAACCAAAGCACACAGTTTGCAATGTAATGAACTTCAAAAGAATCACTGAAAACAGCATGGGTGGAGAAATCTGATGGCTGCATGATAGGTCACCAGTTTGGCCAACTGGGCCAGAAGTCAAAGTCCCAGCAAAGACTATCAATACCAAGATAGCCTTCTCTTTCAAAAGCATGTGTAACGAAAGTTGGACAGTTTATGGGAAGCAACTCTTGTCGTAACGAGATAGTACTCCCAATTTCCATTTGCCGCTCGAGACTGATTAGACCATCATTCTAAGTATTGCAGGAATTGTGCAGTGTTAGGACCACCAGATTACATTACATTACATTACATTATTATTGCTTTAGGTCCAGCGGACTCTTCCGAGTCAAATCAGGACCGGACAAACCCCGATCCGCATAAAAGATCTGCTGGAACAACCCTAGTGGTAAAACCGAAAGCTTTCCACCAGCCAGTCACTTTACAATAAAGACATCCCACGCAGGGGACGGCTGAGGCTTCACCCCAACTTATTGAATCCCCGTTTACAAAAACGGACCACCAGATAGTGGCGATATTAAGTACATATTATTTATAAACAAACAAATTTAAAAAATTGTAATTAAAATATATATAAGATTAATTTGTCATGCAGTTTGTTTCATGAGGAACATTAACAACCCTCCATGGAGGTGCCGGGGGTTTCAGTATAAATAGTATCCCCACTTTCTGGAAATTTAGTGCTTTAAATTCCCACTGTCACTGTCTTTCTCATTTGTTCTGTCTCATTCCTACTCTGTTCTATCAATCTACCATAGTCATACTATCTTCTTCTTCTCTAGATCAGTCACCTACCTTTTTTCTTCAAAACTCTTCTGGGACAAAACTCCTCATTTGTGTGTGAGGTCCATTGGATCAGCTTGGGACTATTGACGCTTTCTGCCAGGTGGTCACTGGGGCTTCCTATGATGTTATTATTTGGCAATGTAGGCAATTTTTATGTATATGTTTGGTTGATATTTTATAATGATGTTTATATTTTAATTTGTTTTTGTAAATGGGGGTTCGATAAATTAAGAGTATAGCCTCAGCGTCCCCTGCGTGGGATGTCTTTATTGTGGGGTGACCGACTGGTGGATTGGCTTCAGTTTTACCACTAGGGTTGTTTCGACAGATCTTTTATGCAGATTAGGGGTGAGTCCTCTTTCAACAAAGTTGTGGTCTTGATTTTCTGAGACTGATTCAGCTCTTTGCAGTCCGCTGGACCCTGTAAGCAATGAATAACTAACATGCTGAACAAATTTATAGTTTTCAATCTTTTAATTGTAATTAACTCACTAAATAATAATATATTCACTGAATTAGCTAAATATATTGAAAAATGAAACATAATTTGAGAGAATGAATAAAAGTAATGTCAATAAAATTAAATTTTTTGAATGTATCAGAGATGAGAATCTTCCGCTTTTTAGCGGAAATCCGCTCTTTCGGAAGGTCCCAGGGTCATTTTTGAGATCGGTTTAAATCCGGTGAGAAAATTTTAGTGTAAGCCCTATATGATTAGGGTGAGTTGTTGATTTTCGATCTCGCAGCTTATTCTCACTCGTTATTCCCATGCGGATTGTTGTCATTTGGTTCGCTCTCACTGCGTTTTCGTCGATCCACCAAGCTGCCGTAAAAAGCCGAGATAACCCGATTTCTTTCTTCCGTGTGTCCTGGTAAACGTACGTGGGGCTCTCTTAGATACTAGCCATCGCTTTACGGAAGTGACGTTGCGTATCTAAGCCTCCCGTTTTTCTTCGCATAAGATTCCGGCTGTTCCCAGACACTCCCGCTGATAGTGACGTCACTCAAATAGGCGCTTGAAGCCCTTTCTCATGCGCTGGGTTGTAGTGCGAACGATGGAACAGCCAAAACATCACGTGGTTGATCAGCCATTGTCTAGAACAAAGCGCGACTTGTAAAATGCTTCGAAAACTAAATCCTGGAGAAAAGGCTCTTGCTACCCACATCTACAGTGGTGTAAAAAACAAGTGGAACTTTTTTAAGTGGTTAGAAGAAAAGTTGAACACAACAGTCTTAATTCGTTTGAAGGACAAAAAGATCGAAAGAAATGTGGAGTTGAATGCAGAGGCAGAGAAACAAGCCAGACTGGCTCATAAGAAAGCTCTGACTGCCCGACTTCAGGTGTTGGTGAGGAAGAGAAGTGAGATTAGAAGTCAAAAGCCACCAGCCAAGAAAGCAAGAACTGGATAGTTGCCTGGCTTCAGTTATTAAATACATGCACATGTACATGTACATAGTTCATTCAATAATTGTGTGTGTGCAGACTGTATAGCATGTTGGTACCTGCCAGTTTTTATTTATACTTTTGACAATTCTTCAAAAAAACATGAGTATGTTGTATACACAAAGAACTGTAATCCTAGTGCATGACGTAATTGTAAACTTCAGCCTGACTTCAGTGCCTGACTACGACTTCAAGGCTGAAGTTGTTCATAATGTATGATTATAGCATCAGAACTGTTTTAGGAACTATACTGCCTGAAACCATCCGTATTTCTGCTTTCCTTGTTGTGGTTTTTCCAAGACATTATTTTCAAATTGTAAACCTTGTTTAACAGTCAATCGATGTTTTTATTATTTTATTGTTTGGTGTGACCGTAAGAGTGTCAGTGAGGCTTCATACTGATTCTATGTATAAATGTACAACTCTGTTTTGGACAGTAATTATGTGCATTGGTAAAGCCTTGTCTTGTCATTTGTATTTAAACCATTCTTGTCTGCAGTCAAAAGGAATGTTTGTTTAATACAAGGCTTAACTGATGTTTGAAATAAATTCAATAGGCCTATGTGTTGAACTGTGGAGAGCTAACAACAGCATTTTAGTACCACAAAAACAACTGATCTGACCCCATAAAATAAGGCTCAGAATGCATAGATTTTAACCATCTTTTCAAAAATTTTCCGGGGGAGCATGCCCCCGGACCCCCCTAGCATCGCGTACCTGCGAACTCGTGGCTTCGCCACTCGACAGACTTTGGAATTTTTCCTCCTTTTTGTCATTTTAGGATTCTCATCTCTGATGTATGAAAATAAAGAGAAACAACTAAATTCAAGAGTATGAAAGATTTTTGGGAATAAAATATAATTAAATGTAGGAAATGCATTCAAATAAAAATAATTATCTAGAATAATACTTGGTAAAAAAGAAATTATTAAGATTTACATTAATTTTAATTGAAATAAAATACATAAAAATAAATTTATTTTTGATTTGTTTGTTTGTTTGTTTTTCATGGTTATTTAATTCAGTAAATAATAAAATTAACTGAATTAATTAGGATTACATATATATTAAAAAAATTAAACATAATTTGAGAGAATAAAAAAGTAATATCAATAAAATTAAATTTATAGAATGAAAGCAATATATTTCATTATATATATTTTATTGACATTTTGTTTATTCTCTCAAATTATGTTTGAATGTAATTCTAATGAATTCAGTGAATATATTATATTTACCGAATTAATTACTATCTTTGATCCGGTATTGTTAAATGCATGAATGTATTTCCAACACTTTTATTATTTCATTTAATTTATGCAGTAATTTGCAAATTCTTGCACAAACACAGAGACAGATGAAAAAATACTATGACACAAACACAGACAGAAAGACAGATGAAAGAATACTATGACGAAAAGATTGTCAAAGTGGACAGAATTACACAAAAGAAGGGAACAATATAAACTGCGTAAAACCTCCATTCTGTTGACTAGCAATTTCAGTTTAATTGTCGGCAAACATTCAAAATACACATAGAAATATGATTAAGATAATACTGATAGTGATACTTACATTGGAAACAATAACTAATAACATTAATAATATCGTGACATTTTCCACACATATCACTACTAAATGGTTCCAGGCACTATTTACATGTTTATTTGCAAGTGTATAAAAATCAAGTGTACATTACTTCAAATAATACTGACATGTTCATACATATTAACATCAAACCTAATTACTTTGAACTGACATTATGTATGTCTATACATACTAACATCACATATAAATTACTCCAGGCACTAAAAAGAAAAAAGAGATTTCTCTTATATAGCGCACTTACAAGCTCAGAGAGCTTCTCAAGGCGTTGGCCCGTAATATCCAGCAATCACACAATAGTTTGCTCAGTGTTCCCTCCACACACAAAAAATGAGCGTCCTTGGGACTCCTAGGTATAAAATGTTAAGAGTCCCTGTGCAAATTTTGAGAGTCCCCATATGGGTTTTGGGCCCAGTCAACCAAGTCAGAAGTGACATGATCGTGTATGATAGAATCAAAGAATGGATTCACGAAGATTTCTTCTGTTCAGTGAATGTATTGCTTGGGAGGAAGTGTACAATGCGCGCGCATGCGATTTTTAAGAACGACAACTCCCGACACAACCCTTAAACGTCTGCAATGGCAGTCTCAGTTGGGTTCTGATTCTGATTATGCCGTGAATTAGTTCGCCACTCGTTGGTCGTATTTTTGACTTCAGTGATCCGAAAAAAATGTGTGCGTCAACAGGACGCACACATGCAAATTTTTCTGCGTCATTTTTCATATTTTGTGCGTAATTGACGCACTACTGTGCGTAATCGGGAACACTGTTGCTGAAGTCAGGATTCGAAGCCACGTCACCCAAGACGCACTCACACAAGTCGTGTGCTCTGACCACTGAGCTATCCCTGCCGCCCACTATTTACATGTTTAAATCCACATTATCATAACATCTAAATTACCTCTGACACTATTTATATATTTGCATTGCCTCTCAGCATCGTAAACAGCAGCCAATCAAATTAACATTTTATACATTACTTCAAGCGCTATTTACATAATTATACATTACATTACATAATTGTTGCTTTTGGTCCAGCCGACTCTTCCGAGCCAAATCAGGACCGGACAACCCCCAATCCGCATAAAAGTTCTGCTGAAACAACCCTAGTGGGAAAACTGAATGCCCTCCACCAGCCAGTCACTTTACAATAAAGACATCCCATGCAGGGGACGGCTGAGGCTTCACCCCAACTTATCGAACCCCCGTTTACAAAAACAAAATAGAATACAAACATCATTATAAATTATCAACAAAACACATACATATAAAATGCCTACATTGCTAAATAATAACATCATAGGAAGCCCCAGTGACCACCTGGCAGTAAGCTTCCAATATTCCCAAGCTGATCCAACAGACATCCAAATTTTTTATACACAAACAAGGAGTCTTGTCCCGGAAGAGTTTTCAAGAAAAAAGGTAGGAGACTGGTCTAGCGAAGAAGACGATAGTATAGCAGATTGATAGAACAGAGCAGGAATGAGAAAGAGCAAATGAGAAAGACAGCGACATTGGGAATTTAAAGCACTAAATGTCCAGAAAGTGGGGATACTATTTATACTGAAACCCCCGGCACCCCAACGGGGCATACATAATTATACAGAAATAAATATCACATATAAATGTATCAGACACTGCACTATTTTACATGTGTATACATTGTCTCCCAGCATAAAAAAAATAAGTGATAAAATTAACATCACTTTTTTTGGAACTTTATATTTTATTATATATCTGGAAAAGGGGGAAAGTGGGGAGGGAAGAGGAGAGGGGGAGGGGGGGGGATTTTCCTTCACAACCGTCTCTGTTCCGCATGTTACTGCACCCTCCTCCACAACAAAACTGCGACCTACTTTCTTTACTTTGATTTCTACCGTCATCTTCGCCGCCTGCGCTGCAATACATGTAAGATAACTCTTTCTCAGAACGAGTTATCGCACTTCCCAGATGTCCAAGTAACTGTCCCTGTGTGAACCTCTTGGTATATAAGCTCTTTGGTCCCAGTGCGACCCGCAGCATGTTCTTTATGTTACGTCATTGCTCATTTTGTTACAGTTAACCCAGCCCAAGACGAATCCTGCTGAAGATGTTGACAGTGACAAGGTCAGCAACGATGACAACCTTGATGATGGCAACAATAATGCAGGTGACATCTCATCTGACGGCTGGGAAGGGTTTACCATTACTGATGGTGTGGAGAACCAGAAGGCCAAACAGGGAAAGCAGAAAGAGTTCAAATGTGCAGCGTGCAGTACAGTGTTCCCCCGCTCCATTCTCCTGAACAAACACCGGAAGACCAACCCTGAGTGTCGTCCGAAGGATGATGACGGCAGAGAAAAGAAGGAAAAGAGGAAAGGAAAGGGCGACAAAGAGAAAAACGGCAGTGTTGCTAGAAAAGACAAGAGAAAGAAAGAGAGACTGCCCAGAGAACTCACTTGCAAAGTGTGCGGCAAAATGTGCGCCCGACCTTGTGATTTGAAAAAGCATATGACGAAGGCTCACAAGGATGTTCCTCCTGAAAAGTTTGACTGCCAGTTTTGTGAGGAGACATTTCTGCGAAGGTGCGACTTTAACAGGCACATGCTCAAGCATACACAAGCCCGCGACTTCATCTGCACCATTTGTCAGAAAGGATTTCAATACAAACACCACCTGGAGTACCACGCCCGCACCCACACGCAGGAGAAACTGTACAAATGTAAGCAGGAGGGATGCGACCAGGCCTTTGTGCAACGTATGCAGTTGAAGACGCACATGCTGCTGCACACCCAGGACCGTACGTACGCCTGTGACACGTGCAACAAGCTGTTTCCCTGCGCCAGCTACCTCAAGCAGCACATGGTGACACATACGGGAGAAAAAGCCTTTGTGTGTGACGTCTGTGGCAGTCGTTTCAGCATGAAGTCAGCCCTGACTTTGCATAAGCGTAAGCACCTGGGTGTTAAGCCTTTTGTTTGTGAAATCTGCTCCAAAGCCTTCTGGGCCATTGGCGACCTTAACCGACACCTGCGTATGCATAAAGACGAAGATAAGGAGCATGTATGTGAGGTTTGCGGGGAATGTTTCACCCACTCGGCCAAGCTAACGATACACATGGCCATCCACACGGGCAAGGCCACGCACCAGTGTGATGTTTGTGAAAAGGCCTTTCCCTGCAAGAGCAGCTTGAAGCTCCATTCTCGTGTCCACATGGGCGTCAAACCCATCCTTTGCCCTGTCTGTGGAAAGGGCTTCACGCGGATGAGTAACATGGTAGAGCACAAGCTAAACCATAGCGAGGAAAAACCTTTTGTGTGTGGGGTGTGCAAAAAGTCTTTCTCCACCTCGGCCAACCTCAAGCGTCACGAAGACCTGCACACAGGCGTCAAGAGGTTCACCTGCTCTGTATGTTTCCATGCCTTTGCGCAGGCCTCCAACTTGAAGAGCCACTACATCAAGCAACACACCACACATAGCGCCAACCTCGCCAAGCCCAGAAAGCAACTGTATAAGCCCAAAGACTGGGACCACCTGAACCAAGCCAGACCTTCATATCAACAGCCGTATGAATCTCCTTATTCAGCCCCACTGTCCCAAGAATCTCTGTCTCAGTCTCAATCTCCAGCTCAGTCCATGTCTCCACTGCCTACCCAGGTCCCCCACCCCACCTGGCATACGTTTAAAATGTAAAACATACACTGGGTTGCACGTGGATAGTATTTCCATCCTCCTCTTCTCCTACCCTAACCTTCAAATATTTTAAAGAGTTTTCATATCTCTGTGTATTCATTGTAATTGGTGTTCATATCCCCACAATGTTTGATAGAGGTTTCAAGTTTTCATTGTTTTGTACCAAGATATAGAATTTATAGATTGAGTGATGCATGTCTACTGTAATTTTGAAGAAAAAAAAAAGAAGAAAGAATACCTTTGGCTTTGTTGTCCGTGTTCTGTCAGGTGTGTTTAGTGCTGCATGAAAAACGGCAAGTAATGAAAGAACAATGATTATTGATATTATGCTCTCTTCATTGACAACTGTACTTGATGGCACTCTCTTCAAAGTTTTCGTACTTAACTGTTTCCTATTTATATTCTTATTCGTACGATTTGTGCAGCCTTGTGTAATTATGACATTATATAACGTTGGATGAGTTAAAAACTGTGAGGTGGTGAAAGTTTCATTTCAACTGGGTGTAGGTGGTCATGATTACTTGTCTAACGACATGAACAATTTATACCTGTGATTGAGTTGTGTAAAGTGCGAATTATATCAAGTTTAAAAAATGGATCACTGCCTGTGCCATATTGAAGATGTTTAGAACTCTTGTTGCATTTACTGTGAACATTTTCTAGCATTGTGTTTTTGTTTTCGTAAAGCTTTGTGTGCAAATTATTGAATTGCTCAAAGGTTCGTTAAGTGGTGGCTATCCTTTGTTAAAGATTATTCTTAGTGGTGTGTCTTTTTCAGTGTTAATGAACTCAACTCTCTTCCTCTATCTCATAGATCATTTACAATGCAATACAATACAAAGCATTACAATACAATGTTATTGTCCGATATAACACAGAAATTTGCCCTTTTTGATTCGCATGCATGAAGTTATGCAAGTATTTGTTAACAAAATTGTTGTATGATTGTGATAAAAAGGCTGTGCATTGTTTCAATACTTTCAATCATGACACTAACCAGGCTATTAATAACACTGAGCTCATTCAGTTTTAAACAATTACAAAGAATCAAAATATTAACAGCCAGTCGTGTTGCATCTTATTTTTGACTCACATGCTGCTCTATGTACTGGCCCTCTAAATATTTTTTCTCCAGATTTATTGTTGTTGTATCTTTTTTTTTTCTCCAGATTTGTTGCAAATCTGTGCAAGAACCAAGATGAGTCTTACATAGTCCAAAACTTTAAAAGTGGCTAATTACTCGGAACCTATTTTATGTATCACACCAAACTTGGTAAGGTAAAGATGGTGTATATATCCACGAGATCTTGAAAATTATCAGTGAATGAATGATTTCACTTCAAGGTCACAGGGTCAGCAAATGTTAGTCCAAAAATGACTATTTTCACCAAATTTACCTTTTTTCCTAAGTTATAAATATCTAATTTGTGATTCTTTTATGCATGATATATATCATAATCAATGAGACACACATATTTTGCAAATTTGATCAACCTTGCTCCAAGGTTAAGGTTACTGAAGCTGTCCAAAGTCAGTTCGTTTAGGTAAAAGTGACCTAAGCCCTAAACTGTGAGATATTTAGAAATAAATAATAGATTGATCTTTTCATATACATTCCATTTTGGAGTTGATGTTAAAGGTCAAGGTCATTTTAGGCCTTACAAAAAACATTAAAAAATTTGCCATTGTAAAGATTTAACCCTGTCCCATAGTATACAACATTGGGTTATTTGATCATACATGAACATCAGAGGTCACATCAAGGTCATCCAAATTCATGGTCCCTGAAGGTCAGTGTCATCTCAAGGTCGGTGTTCTTTTAGACATAATACAACTTTTGCTGTAGTTTATTTGTTCATTCACGAGTGTATTTATAGCCGGAGGTCAAGGTCATCTCAAGGCAGGCAAGAGGATAGAAGAAACAAATCTGGTATTACTGTGCATTTTAATGCTGTTTCATTTTTTTATTTTTTTTTCTCTTTGCACTTATTTTCATGTTAAATATAGCATGTGCCATTAGCACAGCGCCATACTGTTTGCTCTATAGTTCGGCCATCGCTATTGCAAAATCCGCCGTAAACCATGCGTGCAAAGCCTATTGTTATAGCTTTGCTGCTAAAGCTGCCACAAAAGCACATACTCTTCTTAAAGTACCAATATCTTTTGATTCTGAACATTTTTCTATATATAGATATAAATATATAAATTTAAAAAAAAATCTTTTATAACATGTTTTATTTAATGTACTGTTGACAGTGTTGTTGTTAGAACTGTAAAAAGGCAGGTAATTATCATTATTCTTTTTGTTTATTTAGTGCTTTACAAAATTAATTTTAAAAAGATGCAATGCAGGCCTCTAGCACCAATTGTCTCATTTAAGTTTAATGTGTTTGTTTTCCAGAACAGTATGCTTTTTTTTTTAACTACATACCTGTTTTTGCCATCTTTCTTTTATTTACTACTTGCATCATTATAAATATATAAATTGACATTGTCAATACAACGGGCATGTAATAGTATTTCAATTTGTGTATGGATGTGCACATGACAATATTTAGACTGTCTTACACGTTTATTGCTCTGTATATCATGTTCTTATAATACACATTGGTTACAGTTCAAGTAGATGATGGATAAACGAAGGCTTGGAATTGGATTACGGTACATGAATCAGGTTTAGGGGCAATGATTATTCATCAACTTTTTAACTTGTCAGGTCCTGTCTTTTTTAGGTCATTGCTCAGGTCTTTTGCTAGACTGGGTTCAATAATATTAACACCCTCATTTCCCTCCTGTTCCACAGAAAACTGGGAAGTTGAGGATAGGGGTAAGACAAAAGAAGAGAACAGGGTTGTTCTTATTAATATTATTAAACTGAGGCAGAGTGGGAAGTTTTGGCTTAATCCAAGCTTAAGATTAGAACCTCATCTATATCCATGCAACAAACACCCACATACGTTGAAATCGGACAAAACAACAACAACAACAAAAGATCTACTCTCCTAACTTTACCACTTGACCACGCATAACCAAATTTCTTGTGAATAAAACCTCACCTTGCGACTAACACCCACACACCAAATTTTGTTAAAATCGGACAAAAGCGTTGTGAAGAAATAGCCTGGCAAAGTTTGAATTGATATAAGCACTGTCCCAAGGGTATGCTCAACAACAAAAGTGCTACCCAAACCTGATCATGAGTACATACACATGATTGTTTGCATAGCCTTGAAAAAAGTGACGGACCCACGGGCTGAAATAATAACAAATATTAAATTACAGTATTCCTTCAAGCACTTTTAATCCCAAGCTGAAGTGGCAAGGTAAGTCTGCCGATTGTTTATTTAAGGGCTTTGTGCTTTCCAGATGGAGTAATTAAAAAATATCCCGGATAAACAAATCATAAGCAAAGAAGTTTGCAGAATTTTGTTGTAATTTACTTTGACTTCCGCAAGGCTTTTGATACGGTAGCTCATGAGAGATTGTTGAAGAAGTTGGCAGCCTATGGAATAACTGGATGTTTCATTGATTGGGTTTCCCCGTGGAGGTACCGGGGGTTTCTGTGTAGATAATATTCTCACATTCTGGAAATTTAGTGCTTTAAATTCCCACTGTCGCTGCCTTTCTCCTTTGTTATTTCTCATTCCTACTCTGTTCTATACTATCTTCTTCGCTAGACCAATCACCTACCTTTTTTTCTTTAAAACTCTTCCCAAACTCCTCATTTGTGTTTGAGGTCTGTTTGAAAATATTGGACGCTTTCTGCCAAATGGTCACTATGGTTTCCTATGATATTGTTATTTGGCAATAGAGGCATGTTTTATATGTATGTGTTTTGTTAATATTTTATAATGAAGTTTGTATTCTATTTTGTTTTTGTGAACGGGGCTTCGATAAATTAGAATATTATAGCCTCAGCATCCCCTGCGTGGGTTGCTTTACATAAGTGACCGGCTGGTGGAGTGCTTTTAAATTAAAGTTTCCAGACACCTGAGCGTATATGGGACATAAATATTATTATGAAAACTTAATTAAGACATGGCTAAATTAGTGTAATGCCATCTACTTTCCAGGACCACGTTAAAACCAATATTGGAATACAGGGACAGGAGGTCAATCATTACATTCACACACATGAAGTAAGATGAATATGAAGAGTATTTAAAAAACTTGGGGGTGTGATTTACACTATCATGATAAAATCCTGACACCGGAGTCTTAGAGGGAGGAAAAAATGTCCATTTTAAATTCTTTAGTTAATTTTATTAAATTCTTTGTCAGTGTTTATAAATCACCATATGTATAAAATTTAAGACTGTATGGGTAGGGGTATCACTATCCTCATACATTCGCCCAAATTAAGATTCGTATGATTTTAAAATAACTTATTGATGGAAAATTTATAACCGTAAAAATAAAACAGCATTTGACCTTGGGACTATTCTAATACTTTAAAATCCACACATAGGTGGCAGAGCCACCCAAAGGTATCAAAAATAAATGGGAATATGGGTGATCTACATTCATTCCTCTGGTCTAGCCGGAATCGGGAATGCCAGGGGAACCTTGGTAAAAACCCACATTCATTCCAATCCAATCACAGAATAGATAAATGTACCCGATTAAAAGATTGCATTCACGCTTCATTCCACATAATCATTCGTTCAATTAAAATCCTAGGGTGTTTTCACATCGACATGTCCGTAGTTTGCTGAGTTAGAGGTAACTGTTCTTTGTATTAAAGTAGTGTGCCCACCTCATCACAACAAAACTAGGAACCCAGAAGGTGTAAGATACTTAAGCCATTATAATACTAACATCAGAAAATATTTCTTTACTAACAAAGTTTCTTCACATTGGAACAGTTTACCACTATTTTGAAAGAAGGCAAACCGAGATCCTGTGTAAATAGTTATAGACCAATTTCGCTTACAACTCATGTTGGCAATGTAATGGAAAAAATAATAAATAATAAATGTCTGTTTCATAATTGTGAAAAGAATGACATTATTCCAGTAAATCAAGCCGGGTTTAGAAAGGGTAGAAATACAAGTGATTATCTTGTTAAATTAACAAATCAAATTAAAAAACAATTTGCGAGAAGAAAGAGTATTTAAGCAAATTTTTTTTATGTTAAAAAGGCTTACGATACAGTATGGACCTCTCGCTTATTACTAAAATTAAAACAAATTGGCATCTCTGGATACATGTTCCAATATATAAAAAACTTTTTTGTCCGAAAGATGTATATGCACCAGGATAAGTAAAACATACTCAGAATTTAAGAAAGTCGATATAGGGACTCCGCAAGGCTCAATTATAGCTCCTATATTATTCAATATTTTAATATTTGATCTTCCAAAAGCTTTAACAAAACAAACTAATATTGTACAATATGCAGATGGTATTCCAATATGGATTAATACATCACTGAGAAAACATACAAACAAAAGAACTATAAATTATATTCAAAAGTTATATCAAAATGAATTAAATTTACTTTGTAAGTACATGAAAGAAAATGGATTGGAATTATCAAAGGAAAAAAACTTACTTGATGTTGTTTAACAATGGTCAGAATACTAAGTATTTACCAAAATTAGAATTGGAAGGAACTGCATTGAAATATACACAACATATTAAATTCTTAGGAGTATATCTGAATTCAAAACTAAACTGGAGAAGTCATATAGAATACCTAATTACAAAAGCAAGAAAACGAATAAAGTTGTAAAATATAATAAGTTCTCAATTTTGGGGAAATAATTCGAAAACTTTACTTCATTTAGCTATTTCACTGGTAAGATCGATATTGACATATGGACAAGAAGTTTATTTTGCTGCTTCCACGACATACATTAAGAAACTTCAAAGTTTAGATTGTAGAGCAATAAAATTGGCACTTGGAGTTCCAGTTAGTACAAATACAATTAAAAGCTATAAAGAAGCAGGAATCTTATCATTAAATGAACAGCGACAATTATCAATCTTCAAATATGTAATTCGAAGTTTATCAGTAAACAATTCAGTGTCAGATGATATCTGCATTGACAAGAATATCCTAAATGCGCTGAAAAAATTCCTTATCTTTAGCCAATTAAGAATTTTATAAACACAACAATGACTGCGTGTAACATTGATATTTTGGAATATTCCTATTCAGCCTTTAATACCTCAAATACCATATTGGGAACATTTATCTGCTAACTTTGATATAAAATATTCTAATATTACTAAAGGTGAAAACAATAATGTTCTTATAAGTGAAGTGAAAGAACACTTAGAACAATATTATCCAAATCATCTAAAACTATTTACAGATGGATCTGTACTG
The DNA here is from genome assembly GCA_036898135.1 of Oncomelania hupensis. NCBI lineage: Eukaryota > Metazoa > Mollusca > Gastropoda > Littorinimorpha > Pomatiopsidae > Oncomelania > Oncomelania hupensis. Next base: position 44,935,405 of record CM072525.1, on the reverse strand, counting down.
GAATCATCTAATAGTGGTGCAGGGTTTGTTATACCAGCTTTGAAAGTAGAAAATTCGTACTATATTGGAAAAGGATTTTCTATATTTTCCTGTGAATTATATGCCATATTAAGAGCATTACAATATATTCTTGACACATCCATGGATATATTTAACTTGCTAATTTGTGTTGATTCAAAATCAGTTTTACAATCATTTCAAAACTGGGAATAAACTACTAGACCAGATCTAATATTTGAAATGAAGCATATAATACATCAAATTATGAGCAGAGGTACAAATGTTGATTTTTGTTGGGTTCCATCTCATTGTGGCTTGTACTGGAATGAACAGTCGGACAAACTTGCCAAAATTGGGGCTAAAAATACAAATTCGATATCAAACTGTAATATTAAATTATCTAGGCATGAATTGATTTCATTAGTAGAAAGACATTTTCAGAAATCAGTAAACAAACATAACATTTTATTATGTTGTAAAAATATTTCAAAAATCATATATAAAATGTATTTGACTTTGAATTCATGGAGCACAAAATACATTACTGATATTCATTGTATATGCCAGTAAACAATGTCTGTACAACATTTATTATTTGAATGTACAACATTATTATCATTATATGAGGCAAATAATGTCTCAATCAATGAAACCGATAATATGACAGATATTTTATTTATAGGGAGGCACGGTGGCCTAATGGTAGAGCTTTGGCTTGCGGATCTGAACGTCCCGGGTTCGAGCCCAGGCCGGGGCATTGTGTTGTGTCCTTGGGAAAGACACTTTACTTTACTTCCGTTTCCTACTCCTTCGGATGAGAGTATAAACCGAGGTCTAGTCTGTGTCGCATACATTCCTTCATAACGGACTTTAAAGATCCTGACGCTCATGTCCTAGACGGGTGAGTGCCGGTGACAAGAACACACCCAGCATGCACTTAGGTCCTTCTCCCCCATCCCTGGCTGCCCAGGATTGTGCTTAGTTGTACGGGCGTCAGACCATGCGCCCAAAGGCTGCGGGTGGGCGTCTCGGGCGGCTTGAGTTAGATCCTGTATCGGCCAGCGCCTTGAGCAGCTCTTGAGCTGGTAAAGCGCTATATAAGAACGATTAAATTAAAAATTAATATAATCATACACTTATTGAAAAAATCGCTTACATTATCTTACATACTGACATAAAAAAACATTTTTTGATTAAGTACATAAATATGTGTTTATGTTTATGCATGTGTGTTTGTGTGTATGCCTATGCATATATATGTTTGTGAAAGTCTAATATCATTTTATCAATGAAAAGACTTAAAATAAAAAATCTGAATCTGTTTACCACTAACTATAAAAACTGCACAGAATATTAATTGTTATAAAAACCAGCTGGACGCAACGCCAAAATTCAGAGATTTATTCTATTGCTTTGATGAGTAATACAAATAGGAAAATTGCATGCATATAGACTTAAGCAAAGTGCGGATGAGATAGGACGTTTATAAAGGCTTCACGGCCTGTTTCATCCTCAACTTACTACTGAAGTGCACGGCATCCTCTGCCCTAACAACAAAGCTTAAGAAAGAAACACTCATGCGAAAATCAGCTGCTGGACTTCACCGATGAACTCGTGGACCGCATGAGCCAGGGGCATCAGACAAACATCCTGATTATGGATTTCGCGAAAGCCTTTTACAAAGTAAACCACAGTTTGCTTATCCACAAGCTGCACCACTGCTGCATCCAGGGTGAACTAAACCGGTGGATTGCTGACTTCTTGAATGATAGGAGATGGGCAGTGGTCGTTAGTGGAGCGAGTTCAGATTTTATGGACGTCGATTTCGGGGTGCCTCAAGGCAGCGTTTTGGGTCCATGCCTTTTTCTCGTATACATCAATGATCTACGAGAAGCCCTTTCTGCTGACCCCCGATCTTTTTTTTATGACATGGCAGCATACAAGGTGGTAAAATCTACAGATGACCTATCATAGCGTATCCTATCTTGTAACTCGAAAGTTCACCTATTACAAGATCTCGACCAGCTAAATGTTTGGGAAAAAAGTTGGGATATGGGATATTCCTCCCAGGGAAGTGCATCATGCCGCCAGTCACTTGTAGCAGAAGGAACCTCAAGTTTAACCATCAGCTGCATGGCCAGACCTTCAAACTGTAAACAGCGCTATGTACTTAGGTGTTACCATCACCAAAGAACTAAGCTTTGATACACACATCAAAGAAGTACGCTCAAAAGTCAATAAGACCTTAGGGATCCTGAGGAGGAACCTAAAGATCAATTCCAGGAATGTTAAGAGACTGTCTTTAAGACCTTTAATATTGTGTGGCCAGTAATAGAGTATGCGTCGACCGTTTGGCATCCACATACTTAGCAGAATATAGCTTTCCACGAACCTTCCAATTAAGACAGTCAATGAAAGACTTTACGACCTGGTTCACACTATTACTACTGCTGCTGCTGCTACTATTGCAACACCCCTTGGGGTCATGAGCAATCTTGCCACTGTAGATTGTTCTAACCTATAAAGGGTACAGTGAAAGCCCCAGTTGAAAACCTGTCTTGCCTTTGTAGGCATGACAAATTAACTGCGGCAACAGTTCCCCCCGTTGGAGTGCCGGGGGTTTCAGTATAAATAGTATCCCCACTTTCTGGAAATTTAGTGCTTTAAATTCCCACTGTCGCTGTCTTCCTCATTTGCTCTTTCCCATTCCCGATCTGTCCTACCACTCTGCTATACTATCTTCTTCTTCGCTAGATCAATGACCTACCTTTTTTCTTGAAAACTCTTCCTGGACAAGACTCCTTGTTTGTGTATGAGGTCTGTTGGATCAGCTTGGGAGTGTTGGACGCTTTCTGCCGGGTGGTCACTAGGGCTTCCTATGAATGTACTATTTAGCACTATAGGCATTTTATATGTATGTTTTTTGTTGATGATTTATAATGATGTTTGTATTCTATTTTGTTTTTGTAATCGGGGAGTTCGCGTAGTTGAGGTCAACCCTCAGCCGTCCCTCGCGTGGGATGTCTTTATTGTAAAGTGACTGGCCGGTGGAGGGCATTCAATTTTCCCACTGGGGTTGTTTCAACGGATCTTTTATGCGGATCGGGGGTTGTCCGGTCCTGATTTGGCTCGGAAGAGTCCGCTGGACCTAAAGCAACAATAAATCAATCAATCAATCAACTACTATTGCAACTACTACTACTGCTACTATATACTACTAGTAACTACTATCACTACTACTACTACTACTACTACTACTACTACTACTACTACTACTACTACTAGTAAAGGTGTTCAGGTTGTTTGAGATGCGCTGCTGGTGTAGAGGAGACAGAAAGAAGAAGAAGAAGCTATTTAATCTATAAAGCTTAGAGACGGTTCACTTTCTAAAGCATGAAAACAGTAATTTATGAATCAAAGCTCGTGGAAGCACAGAACTGCAATTCTTACTTTCATTTTCGTTTTTAATTATGAAAGTAGACTTGCCTCCCTTTTTAAGTGGCAGCACTGATGCAAAGATGGAGTCTGCCGTTTGCAAAGGTCCACTGCCTAACAAAAACATGGATAGATCTAAGGTATTGTCGATTTCTTTTGGTAATATATTGGACAGATTTTATATAAAATATATCTGACATTATTTCTTTCTATTTCAGTCGCAGTCTGATACTTATCTTTCTACAGAATTTGAATTGTATTTATGCAAGGCTTATGGTGTTGGTTTTTTTTTTGTTTGTCTTTAATCAATTATTTATTTAATGATTAATATGTATGCAAAAGCGATGCTCATTTGATGACTGAGATTCAGAAACTATTGTACTATAATATAACAATTAACTTCAGTGGCTATATGATTTGAGCTTATCCAATTGGACAATATGATTTTTAATAACTGATTTCAATTGAGGCTTATTAATTTTCAGAAATCAGATACAAATGCAGGACCAAGCACACAGAAGAAAGATGCAGAATTTTCTGACAAGTCATTGAAAAAGTTCTTCTGCCCTTGCTGCAACATCGGATTTGCTACGGCAGAAGACATGCTGAATCATGTCAAGAAGTTGCCTTTAAAAATGAAAACTTACACATGCGAAATCTGTTTCTTGGAGTTTTTTGTCAGAGGTGACCTCTTCGATCACAAGAGAATCGACCATCAGATCAACATTGAGAAAAAATTTAAGTGTGACGAGTGTCCACTAGAATACTGCAGTCGTGTCCAGCTGGAAAAGCATAAGATGATGCATGATGAGATCAGGCGCAAGTTTGCTGAATGTGGGATCATCTTGCCAAAGACAGGAAAGCAGCAGAATCAAATACAGGATCATGGTACACCAAGTAAAATCAAGGTGCCATCAGGTATGACCGTATGTTCACTTTGTTTTTATGTTTGATTTGAAATTAACTTCCAGAATATCAATAGAATATAGATTATCATTTATGTTCTGAATGTTTTTAAAACTTGATTTATTTGTATTATATCGGATAACAGTAAACACTTTTTATTAATGTGACATTGTGTGCTCACATGCATTCTATTGCACAGACTTTTAAGTTTAAAGATCATGACAGTCATGTTCTAGATAGACGAGTGGCAGATTTACAAAAACACCCTGGAAGCACTACTTCTTTACTTTTGTTGAAATCCGTATTTCATCTGCATAAGCCATTTGGCTTTAGTGACTAATGTTATATAAAAATTTAATAAAATCCTGTGATCCAAATTGCAGTTCAGTTTTTCCTTTTATAGCCAATGGTATTTCCTGCAACACTCACATAACGGACTATGAGTTAAAAGTAGGAGGGAGATAAAGAGAGACAGTGACAAATAGAGAAAGTTAAAGACATTTGACATTTGGACATCGTCCGTTTACTTCCCAAAAAAATAACATTCACATGGCAAATACAACATTCTTCGGGCCACCAGCCCATGGCCATAGAAAACATGGTTGATCACGTGGTTTTCATATTTACAATGCAAATTTTACAATGTGCCTATACAAGTGTCTTTATCCATCTCATTAGCTGGAAGTGGAAAGCAACTGTTCATAAAACTGTGTTCTTATCTTTAATGCATGAAAAATAAAGATGCTTAGCCTCCACATATAAAATTTAGATCCATTCCGCAAGGCAGAAAGCGTCCGCAGTGGGAATGTTAAATATTTTTCTCTCAGTTCGCTGTACAGTGAACACTCAATTATAAAATGATCCTCGTTTTCTATAGCATTACAGCAAGAACATAATACATTTCCATCCATTTCATTAAATGTTAACCTAAAAAATGAGGCTTTCAGAGGTAGAACGCCAAATCTAAACTTAACTCAACAGTCCCTAAAACATTTTATTTGCATATAATCAAGGTAAGCTTCTGCCTGAAAAACATTTTTAAACGCTCTAAAATGCTGATACTTGTCATTCCTCAGCACAGAACTATCCCATTCTTGCATATAAACGTCCATCATTCTTTGCTTAAATAGGCTGACAAAAGTATTTTCGCATCCCACACTCTGCTGAACCCAAGCATATCCAAATCCCAAGGAGAATAAATTGTTTTTTACTTTAGTTACCCAGCACTTTTTGCCCTTTTCATCCAGGTTTATTAACATTTTGTATGCTTGCTTTGGTAACCTATGTTCACTTAGCTTTAAGAGCTTCAGCCAATAGCGTACACAGCGTACCGCACTATTCACAAACAAAGGATAGCGTCCAGTTTCACCATAAATAAATTTGTTGGGTACTCCCATGGGCACGTTCAAAAATCTTTTACATACAAAAGTATGGACTCTCTCGATATTCTCTAGTCTGTGGACACCCCACATCTCCGAAGCATACAACAAAATAGGTTGTACTTGTGCATCAAAAATCTTAAAGTAACATTTTTTGGAAATCTCTTTTAATTTTGAAATCGTTCTAACACATTCGAAGCCAGCCTTCCTGCCTTTAAGAGCGAGTGCATTAACACCTTTCTTAATACTCATCTTTGTAGTAAATACAAAACCCAGATAATTATATTCGTTTACGACTTCTATCTGCTTTCCATCGAGATGCCAGTTTTAAAATTTTCCCAAATATCCCCCTTTACGAAAAACAATTATTTTAGTTTTGTCAGTGTTAACATTCAAGTATAATCGTTTACATGCGTCATTTAAAATATTTATTTGGTTTTGTAACCCGCGGGGGGTGATAGATAGTAGCACAATATCATCGGCGAACAATAGCAAAAATAAGTCTATCAAATTAGGCAGTAGCTGAAAACCATGCAGTCCATTACTATCTACGGCTGTTGCAACTTCGTTGATAAACAAGGAAAAAATTTCGGGGCTTAGTATGCATCCTTGACGCAAGCCTACTGGACAATCAAAAAATTCAGTAAATTTATCTTGGATTCTGACGCAGGACAACACAGTTTTATAAATAGAAACAATCGCTCTCATAAATTTTCCATTAATATTTTTATAATGCAAAAGAATATCAAACAGTGGTTGGTGTTGTACAGAATCAAAGGCTTTTTTCAGGTCCACGAAGCAGACATACAGTTTACCCCCTCTTTTACTAAAACATTTCTCTACTATAGCACTTAATGTGAAAATATGGTCAGTGGTGGAATACCCTTTTCTAAAACCCGCCTGAGATTCCGTTATTTTATTATGTTTCTCGACCCACCCGACTAATCTTTTATTTAATACTGATGTGTAACATTTGCTAACTAAACTTAATAATGATACTCCCCTATAATTATCAGCAACAGAGGAATCCCCTTTCTTAAAAATAGGCACTATAATGGCTTTGCACCAGTCAGCTGGGTAAGTCCCGCTATCAAACAGAGAATTGAACAACTTCGTCAAAAACAAAACACTTGTCTCCCCTGACAGCTTAATCATTTCAGCCAAAACTTTATCCACTCCACACGCCTTGCCTACTTTCAGTCTCTTTATTGCATCTCTAACTTCTTCCTCTAATATTGGTTTGTTTAAATCAAAACAAGTGTCACTATCATTTGAGGGTGTACCGTCTATTCGTTCTAGAAACGTTTCATCTTTGTTTACTACATCATTTCCGTTAAAAAGATTCTTAAAATGCTCGAACCACTCAGTACCCGTAATATCTTTATTAATTCCACTTTTATTTTTTCCAGAAATTTTCCGTACCTCTCCCCAGAACAATTGTCCACTCCCTCCCAAAGATGCTAAGTATTCTGCTCTGTTTCTTCCAAACTCTAACTTCTTTTTACAAATCAATGTCTTATAATTTTTACGCGCTGCAACGTATAATTCTCTGTCTTGCGCTCGCTTCGTGAACCTGAAATTAACTAATAGTTGTCTCGCGTGGCGTTTGGCATCATCACATTGACTGTCGAACCAATGCGCCTGTCGCGGGGCGCCATCCACTCTCACTCGCTTGGACATACATTCGCTCGCCGCTCGCAGTGCGCCCGTGAACAGCTGGATCGCTTCCTCAACGTTGTTATCTAACATCAAATGTGCCCTATTACATGTTGCTTGAATTGCTTCTGAATTAAACAAGGACAAAAATTCTTCTGTTTTAGTATTATCCCAGATTGTTTTTGTAATCCAATGCCCTTTGCTTTCAGCTACCGTATGTACCTTCTGATGGGTATGCACCGTCATAACAATAGGAAAATGTGGCGAGTCAATAAACGACTCCACCTTCAGTGTGGACAGGAAATCTTGTGTACATAAATCTTTAGATACAATAAAATAATCTACTACACTCCCACCATTGGCACTCACAAAAGTTAAAGCATCATCACAATTGAACTTGCATAATCCATTCAAAATGACACAGTCAATTACAGAACAGCTCCAACAGATTCCTTCCAAATGTATTTATATCACTGTCATCAGAGTTTCTCTTCCATTTTTCCTTCTCATGCTCACCATCCTCATCATGATCATCCTCATCATTCTTTTCAACATTTGCATCCATCCACAGATCATCAAAATCAAATGGCAAAGCATTTTCTAACCCTGTTCTAGCATTCAGGTCTCCAGAAATAATCAGTGAAAAATCATTCAACCTTTCATGTAAATCAACTACACATTGTTCCAATATTTCAATTCCATAACCATTCTTAGTCATTTTCCAGTAATCACTGTCATAGGGATGCACATACATACACACAAGACAAACATCTTTTAATAGACCAAACAACTCTTTTTGTAACAGTAAAACAATCATGTGCTCATACTGTACTTGAATTTCTAACACAAATTCAGAAATAGCTTTCCTCACAAATACCAGAACCCCCCCTGACCTTCTCCCTGCATCGCTTAATTTCACAGCTTTAGAAACAAATATATCATAGCTATCAAAATGCACATAAAACAGTTTTTCACTGTCAACAAAAGTTTCATTTAATGAAAATATATCAAAATCATTTAGTGCCTGTACAATATCTGGATTATTTTGTTTATTAAGCCACCCCTCGCAATTCCATGTACAGATTGACAGCTTCTTTGGGCTTTGGCCACACCCCTATCTTTTAGTGTCTCTCCCTCCCCTTCCCTCTCCTTTGTAATTGTCCTTGTCCTTCCCTCCTCTGATGCTACTCCCTCCCCTGCCTACCCCCCCCCCCCCCCAGTCCCTCTCCCCCCAGGCTGCTGCACCCTGATGCCAGCCACGGACCACTGGTGAAGATTGGTTTGACCCTTTCCCCCTCGCACGCTCACACCTGTTTTACCTAGTGTACCGTTCATGTCACTTGCAGGCTGTGACAGAGGCTGCACGCGTCATAGTGCGTGTAACAACAGGACTTGACCTCTCAGAGTTCGCTGTGTGGTCACGTGCACTCGACACGCTGTGACGTCGATTGTTTATGTTTTGTGCCTGCGGGCCATACGAGCTTGAACTAGGTCGCTGTTTCTTGGCAGTGTCACTCGCTGTACCACTAGCACTCGTAGGCCTTCTCTCATCTTCTACCAGAGCCACATTCTCTGTTCTAAACAGACTGCCATCCTCCCCTTTATCGTTAAAGTTTCTGCTGTCTTGTCGAGTGTCTGCGGGTAAAGGAGGGAAATCAGAACTGGTAGCTGCAAATGGGTCATAGTTCCAATCGTTGGGGTCCAATGTCCGTCTATCATGTGCGTTGTGTTGATCACTGTGTGATGTCAGACTGTCTTTTCTGCTAATTTGTGTTAAGTGTGTGTGATCGTACTGATTGTCACTGCTGTTGTCTGCTGTGTGTTTCCTCTTCAGCTCCACAAACTCCTCTGTGTCTGTTAAGTATGTAAGCACACCATCGTTCGTAATGAGTTTGTCAAATCGGAGTTTCGCACTTTCCCCTCTTGCGTGTAGTTCCTTGGCTTTTTCTCGTAGAGCTCTTCGTTTCGCACGGACGGTGCCAGAAAAATCTTCATTTATGAACACATTGCGAAAACGATCACTCCCTTTCAGAAGCCGGGCCTTAGATAGGATGAGAGACTTGTCTTTATATGACAGAAACTTAACAATAATGTTCTCCTCTCTACCGACTCGGTGTGCTCTTTCTATGTTAATCGTTTCTGTGATGCCCAGACCTTCATGAATCACTTCTTTCACCTTCCTTTCACAAGTTTCCCAATTTTCCCTGGCAGATCCTTCTCTCTTAATCCCAAAGAAGACGAGATTATTTCTTCTACTCTGATTTTCAATGGCATCACACTTACTGCGTAGACTGTTTACTTCTACACGTAGGCCAGTATTCTCGCTGCACAGATCACTGTATCTCGCTTCTAGGTCGGCTGTTTTGTTTTTCAGTCTCTCTTGACTCTCATCGATCTGGGCTAGCCTATCTGCAAAACTATCTCTCAGCTGATGCATGCCTGTTGACATCGTCTGAAATTGCTGCATCTGATTTGTTTCAAAGGTTTGCATCCTGGCGTTTAGTGATTCAATTCCTTTCATAATGCGATCAGTCTGGCTAACCCGGGTCGGAGAATCAAGGGTTGAATCTTTATTTCTGTCGTCCTCTTTTGTTGCTTTCGTGGGGGAGCCATTGGGTCCGGGGTTTAATTCCACGTCGCCGCAAAGTAACAACAAGCATACGACGAACACAGTCACACCGCCAAGGCGGCTACGCAGCACAGTGTCACCTCCAGCACAAGAGTACAGCACACAGTGTTCACGAAATTTGCACCACAAATTCCGCTTCAAGTTGTCCGATACTTTGCACAAGAATCGGCCTACTGTTTGCCGATGGTGTATGCTATCACTCGGCATCGTTGGTTGCACTTAACACTTCTCCGAACTGACACAAACTTTGAAAATTCACACTGTTTACACGGAGCTTTTCAAAAATCCGCCATCGCAGATCACAGCAACCACGTGACCCCGAGAAAGTTAAAGAGAGAATGAGAGAGAGCAACGGAGAGAGAGAGAGAGAGAGAGAGAGAGAGAGAGAGTGTGTGTGTAAAAGACAGACTGATTAAAGAAATTGTAATTATGTCATTTTAAGTAATTTAGTTTTGTCTTATTTACCTACATAATTGTTAATCATTTAGTGTTAAATTTCTTTGTGCAGCAGTAGCTAGTCCTAAAAGATCTCCATCTATGCTGAAATCGCGTTTACAACCTGTGCAAATGAAAATCAGGACATTGGGGTTGCAGTCGGATGGACCAAGCTCCAGTAGTTCCAGCACCATTATACGATCTGACACTGGCACAGCCCAGCAGAAACAAGCTGAAAAGGAAAGAGAACCAGGGTCAAAGGTGTGTACATACAGTGACAGTGTGATAGACACGGGTCAAGGCCTTCCTCCTTTTTCAAGTCTCAGCAGATGTTTGGTTTCGGATTGCAGGTTTGCGTGAAGTATTTCATAATTGCATCAACATCACATTTCCTTCCCGCTTGGCTACCATACCGTGTTACATCACCCAGCTTAGAGGGTAGGCCTTATCAACGTCTGTTCAGGCTTGAGAGAGGGAGAAAGCCTCGTCTACTCTGTCACGCTGTATGAGTTGTGTATTGCCTTTTAGGTGCTTTTTTTTTTTACGCTGTATGAGTTGTGTATTGCCTTTTAGGTGCTTATTTTTTTTACTGTCATTTTGTAAGCCAATGTGTGCTTTTCTGTTGGTAGCTATTTTATTTGAACTTTTAGTGAGCTATATAAGAAAAATCTTTGTTTTATAATTGGACAGCAAAATAGGCAGAATGTTAGTAGCACTAGTATAGAAGCTCTAAGGCCAAAGTCCAAGGTGTGTACTATATTACAGATTATCTCTTCTTATAGGACGATCCATTTTAGAGTTTTATTTAAAGTATTGGAATTTGTTCAGTGATGTTGCTATAAATTTTCAGCATAGGCCATTTGGCGATTCAGTCACAAACCTTTAGGACATTTTGAACATCTTTCGGCCATCATTTTGACCTCTTTCCAACACCAAACGAGAGGCCGCTGATAAGTTTCAGTTTCTTTTTCGGCGGCATTTCGAAAACTAAAAGTTTTATTGCCGGAAGCACGCCGTTCGCAACAAGGGAAGTTGCTCTAACTCTTTGTGATGATGCATGTATCGTCTGCTTGGCGCTTCCGATATGCGATGTTCGACAATAACTCACAACACCTTTATTTATCCTATAGGAAATTAATATGGCCAGAAGCAATAACAATGAAACAGACCTGAGACAAGCAAACAAAAACGGAAAACAGTGGCCGATTGAGGCGTAAAACCTTAGGACAGCGGGCCGATCAGAACATGACTCTTTCAGACATTTTGGAATTTTATCGGTGAATGGCCGATATGCCGACGAAAACGACATCACTGTTGTTTTGTCATCATTTTTCACTGGTGTTTTTCTTGCGTTACAGTTAACTCTGACCAAGGCAAACGGAGCGGACACTAACTGCTTTGGCAGTGACGTGAACAATGACCATGATAATGGCAACGACGACACTGGCTACATCTCGTCTGATGGCTGGGAAGGGTTTGCCATTGTTGACAGTGTGGAGGTCAAACGGTCCAAGGTGAAAGAGTTTAAATGTGCAACGTGCTGCGCAGTTTTTCCCCGCTCCATTCTCCTCAACAAGCACATGAAGGCGCAGCAAGAATGCCATCTGAAAGATGACCATGACAGTGAAAAGAAGAGGCCGAAGAGGAAAGAGAATGGCAGCAAAGAAGAAGAGAAGAAAGATGACAGCGTTGTCAGCAAAGTGAAGAAAAAGAGAGTGAAGCTGCCTAAGGTGGGGAAAGTCAAAATAAAACAAGAGGTGATCACGTTGGAGAATGGGATAGATCAGGATATCCCGGTGATCAAATTAGAGAATCCTGAAGATGAAGGCACCAAGGTTAAGGGTGATGTCAGTGAAGTTGCAGGCTTCAAGATCTGTGTAGATGTGGAGCAAGAAATACTGGTCTGTAAACAGTGTGGCAAAAAGTGCGCCCGTCCATGCGACTTGAAAAACCACATGAAAACTCACAAGGACGTGCCTCCTGAGAAGTTTGACTGCCAGTTTTGTGAAGAGACATTTCGACGAAGGTGTGACTTCAACAGACACATGATCAAACACACTCACGCCCGTGACTTCATCTGCTCCGTTTGTCAGAAAGGTTTCCACTCGAGAGATCACCTCAAGATCCATATACGCATTCACACTCAGGAGAAGCGGTACAAGTGTAAGCATGAGGGATGCGACCAGGCCTTTGTCCAGTTCATGCAGCTAAAGACACACATGCTGCAGCACACCCAGGATCGTACATACGCCTGTGACACGTGCAACAAGCTGTTCCCCTGCGCCAGCTACCTCAAGCAGCACTTGGTGACACACACTGGGGAAAAAGCCTTTGTGTGTGACGTCTGTGGCAGTCGTTTCAGTATGAAGTCCTCCCTCAACCTGCACAAGCGCAAGCACCTGGGTGTCAAGCCTTTTGTGTGTGAGATCTGCTCTAAAGCCTTTGTGGCGATGGGGGACTTGAAAAAACATCTGCGTATCCATAGCAACGATCGCAAGTACGTATGTGAGATATGTGGGGAGTCGTTCATGTATTCCGCCAAGTTGACGCTGCACATGGTGATCCACACGGGCAAGGCCACGCACCAGTGTGAAGTCTGCCAAAAGGCCTTTCCCTGCAAGAGCAGTTTGAAGTTTCACGCTCGCATTCACACGGGTGTCAAACCCATCCTGTGCCCGGTCTGTGGAAAGGGCTTCACACGCATGAGCCACATGCGAGAACACAAGCTGAACCACAGCGAGGACAAGCCTTTCGTTTGTGGGGTGTGCAAGAAATCTTTCTCTACCTCCATCAACCTCAAGCGTCATGAAGACGTGCACACCGGGGTGAAGAGGTTCTCCTGCTCCATATGTTACCGTGCATTTGCTCAGGCCTCCAACTTGAAGAACCATCTGATGATCCACACTGGCCTGCGACCCTATGTCTGTCACCTGTGTGGCAAGAGCTTTATACAAAACAGCAACTTGAAAGCCCACATGAAGCAGCACGCCACACCTGGCACCGGGTCCAATGCTAACCTCAAGCCCAGAAAACAATTTGGCAAGCCTATTGAATGGGATGGCCAGGCCAGAACTCCATATCAACAGCTGTATCAGTCTCCCTACCAAACCCCGCTATCTCACCAGTCTCTTTCTCAGTCTCCTGCCCAGTCCATTTCTCCCCTCCCCACCCAAGTTCCCCATGCTCATTGGCAGCCATTTTATTAGGAGACGGCATTGTGAAACATGTATGTAGCTGTTCAGTGAGCCAACTAAAATAATTGCAAGAAACATAGATGACGTTTCAACTCCAAAACAGTAATAATTTCTAACGTCAATGACATACTACTCATTTTATTACTGATTGATGCTGCAATATATCTGCTGACTGTTCATTGCTTCAATTTGTATGTGTAGGGGAGAAGGGGCAGATAATGGTATTTGTGTGTTATTAAATAAATTGTGTTATTGGAGTTGTAGTCATCTTACTGCACTGTCGTATGGAAATTATAGTGTTGTCTTGTGATGGACTGAGGTTTCTTTCATGAAAAATTTGTGCAGTACTTGAAACCTTCCTTTTCTCTTTGAACATCTTGCCACACTTGGAGTTCAGCACTTCTGCCAAATGTGGTGGCTCATTGGAATTATTCCACAGACGCTTGCAGCTTGTTTTGTGACCACATCTCTGTGTGGAGATTCTGGCAGTTCAGACACATGCTCTGCAGCCTCGTCTGCATCTTTACAAAGCCTTTGAAAGCTCTTGAGCGCTGGCAAGCTTATAAAAGATTATTGCTATGTAAGTATACATGGATCACTGCCACTTACATGCTTATAATATATATAATTTGTGACTCGCATGCAGGCTGCCTGTGAGTTAAGTGTTTATCCACATTTTTTATGAACATGCCTGTGACTGGAGTTGTAAACTTGTGATATACAACCTGCCATTGGTTTGGATTAAATTGATCATCTTCTAGAAGATTCTTTTTCCCCATTCCGATCGAGTGTCGAGTATATAATTTTCAGCATAAATCATTGTGCAGTGGCAGAAGATCTATAGGAAGCCCACTGTGCATGTATACTAGAAGAAAAGCGACACTGAATGCTTTAGTTTTGACTTCTTCAGATTACTTCCTCTACCTGCTCATCAGCTTGTCACCCTTGTTGCTCTGTCACCACTGTGCTGAAAAGTGATCTGCAGAGGATTTTAAAAAATATCGCTAGCTCCTTTGTTGTGTCATATATTTATTTGTTATAGTAAGTGATGAACATGCCCCTTTGTACCCGTTTTCCACGTTTGTGTGCCATATTAAGAAGCAACGACAGTTTTGGAACGAAATGAGATTATTTCATTGTTCTGTTTTGGTGCCATCATTTTATTTGCTCAAGGTTTGTTTTGACATTGGACTGAAATTATTTTATAACTTAAATTTTATGTTGTGTTGCAAGCTGTTTTTCATTTCATTTATTTTATGTTTGTGTGGGGTAGGAGAATGGTGCTGTAATTTTGAATGAAAAAAAATCAAATGTAATTAAGTATTTTTGTATAAATTATTATATTCATTTTTAATTTGCTAGTAGCCCTGGGCATGACTTTGTGTAATCATAATGGGTTTGTGCATTATAGAAATGGGTACGCTAGCCCTGGGCATTACTTTGTGTAATGGGGTTGTGCATTATAGTAGGTACTCCAACCTTTTTTGTGATTTTCTTTAACTCAGTTTGGAAACTAAAGTATAAATTTACATAGATCTTTTTATTCTGAACACAGTGGTATATTTTTTTCCCCCATAGGACAAATAGGTAAAAAGTTATTAATGTTTGAAAATGCCGAATGTTGGTGGTTTTTTGGCAACGTTTTGGAATTGAAGAAATTGACAACTTTGGAGTCTCAAAGTGAAGCCAATATTGATACCAGAAAGCTGATTTTTGACAGGTAACCCCTTCATATGTTATACTCCAAGCCCAATTTTCTTCAGGCCTATCCCTATGTAATGTTCAGCTGTTTTGGTGCTTCAAAGTTGGGAAATCATCAAATTCGCAGAGCGTGCCGGCAAATTGTATAGGCCTACTAGTTTGCTACTACGCTCAGCACTCGTGTCGCTGAATAGGCCTACAAGTTCGCCATGGCCGCAAGAAGACCCGAACACCATTTGGGTACACTTTTCTACGAAAAAGCGCACCGCGATAGAGTAATGCACAAATTAATAAATACCCTAGTTTTATAAAGGAAAGTCTGCTCTTTATTTCTTGCTAATTTTTAAACTTCTAGTGAAAATCAAACTTACATCAAAACCGCTTTAACCACTTTGTTCAGCTCGTAACAACACTTTCAGACATCAGAGCCCACCATATTTGATATGTAAATGAAGCTAAGTATCCGAACTTCTCATTGGTTCTTATTTTTAGGCAATCCAATGAAATATCTTAAAGCACTTAGTGTTTGAAACGAGCCACCTCGCAACAGACGCGCTGACATTTTGTTTCACAGCGGCATTCAGCGCTCGGATAGAAGCGTATTCAAAAGCTGTTTTCTCGGAATCTTTCGCATAAACATGCATTAAAAACAACACAGATGTAAAGATAAAGCTTTCAATTTTTATTTGAATACAGCCACAGTTCGTTTTGATGCAGTTTTGCATTAATAATAAGTGTTGAAAGTGAAGTCAAAACTGAGTCAAAACTGCCGAGCGGACAAGAGCCAATGAAGGCGTTGGAGTACCTAATTATAGAAATGGGTATGACAGTGTAGCTGAGACTCATTTGGGAGGTCAGCCATACTGTGTGAAATGGACATTGTATAATGTATTGAGTTCCCTCTCCCGCCCACTCCTCCTCCTCCACCAAAAAATGTCAAATGGACTCGGTTATCAACATTTAAGAGTCCTTTTGCAAATTTTGAGAGTCCCCAATTTGGTTCGACATGGAATAACAATGAAATTTAAAAACAAGCCAAAGTTGAACGGGTTTTGGGCCCATTCAACCATGTGAGCAGCGACATGATTGCATAGAGGAAGTATTCATGGCATGCATTTAGCTTTAAAGGACGACAACTCATGACACAACCTTGAATCATCTGCTATAGAAATCTTGGTTCGCATGTTTGCAGTGAATTAGTTGGCCTTTCATTTGTCATAATTTTAACTTCAGAGATTTGGGAAAATGTGTACATTTGTCATATTTTTACTGTGCTTAATCGGGAACTTGTAATTCAATTTATTATGACAGTGTTTTATGCTATGCTGACACACACTGTACAATTGTAACAATAACATTTATCATGCTAAAGGGTAGTCTTCATAAATCAAATGTGACTGTTTACACATACTGAGCTCAAAAGCAGTTTACGTAAATTATATTTCATGAATATTTTTTGCAAACAATTTATGTGTGTGAGAGTGTGCATGCGTTAGAACGGACAATGATTTATATCATGGTGAAAATGAAATGTTAGTTCGTAGTATTATATAGTAAAATATTGTTGGTTACTTCCTGATATTATGTAAAAGTTTGTTGTGTGCGAGTATGTTTGTTTTTAAAAGTAAAGTTACCAGTGATATATTTTGTGGTTACAGGGTATAGTTTTGTTTCCTTCTTTTCAGCGTTTTTGTTAATCCTCTTAATTTGAGGTTTTTGCTAAAATGTGTAGTTGGTGTTCCTTTTCTTTTTTGACACTTTACAAGTTCCTTTGGATGTTGTTTTTAATTACCCAAATTACTTCAAGAGTTGGTTCTAATGTAATTTTTTTTTATTTTTTTTTATGATAAAATATGTATATCTGGTGATTTTTTTTTTTTTTTAAATAATTTTCAACACAAAATATTACATAACAGTCTGGTTACAAAAAGATATTCCAAGTATAAACAGTAAATGTACATATATCCATTCATACCGACAACAACAGCAATAATAACAACACAACACAAAAAGTGAACATGTTGAAGACACCTGATCATCATGGAGGTATAGAGAAAGGAAAGAGGTAGAGCTATGGGGAGTGGTGCCAATTACTCAAATACGTGTTTGTACAAAATCCAATCAGACGCAAAATGCAGATATAACCTAGAATTATACCTTTCAGCATTGAAAAATTGCCGTGCCCTTCTGATAAATAAGTTTATACTAGGTGTAATGTTTTGTAATTTTGCACAAAAGATTTCATATTTAGCAATCAAAATGAATAGGTCAATAACTCTGTCTGTTCTCACACCTTGCTGTAGGCCAAACACGATAAGCTCCCTTGACAAAGACAATGAGTTACAATGATCAAAATTTGTTCTAATCCATGCTTGAATATCACACCAGTATTTCTGACATTTATTACAGTCCCATAGAAAATGTATTAGCGTTTCATCATACATGCTACAAAAGGAACATAAAGGTGAGTTAACTATTCGTCTGATATACAAAAATCGATTAGTTGGAAGGATTCTGTATATTATTTTGTATTGGAACCATCTAAGTCTAGCATCATTTGTAGTGTTAATTATTTTCATAAAAATGTTCTTAGGATCAATATTTACATTTAAATTCTCACTCCATTTCTTTATGGATTGATGTTCCTCGGGACTCTGAATCAGTACAGAGTAAATATGCTTAGCATCACCTTTTGAAAGACATTTCCACAGAAGTGTATCATCAGTCACAAAATCATTTTCAAAATCAACTTTTAACAGCGTTTGATACCTCTTAACTGCACGTATGACACCTTCATATAACAAAAAATTGGTTACAATACCAGGAAACTTCACTTTAAAAGCGTCAAACGAAAGGTACCCGTCAAAATTCATCAAATCACCGATTTTTATTACACCATTCTGTAACCAGTCTTTCAAGTAGACCACTTTAGTGTCTCTGCAAATGTGTACATTATAGTGCAAATTCTCTGAAACAAAATCACAGAATGTCTTTGGGGTTAATTTATCACCACATTTTTTGTAATGTTTAAACACATCGGCCCAAAACAAATTTTTACATTGCCTCATAATAACGTGTGCAATTTCGCTTCCATACTTTTTAACATCGGTAATCAAAGCACAAGTTGCTGAAACAATCCTATAGATTCTGCCGTTATCCTGTAAAGTGCGCTTAAGACAACTTAGCTTCAAAGCTGACAAAAAGGATTTGATATCGACCATTTTCAACCCACCAGCAGCATACTCTTGGCATATCTGCTTACGCTTTATTTTATCAGGTTTATCGTTCCAAAGAAACTTAAAGAACATGGAATTTATTGTATTCAAAAAGTTATCGCTTGGATCAGGCAGGTTCATCAATAAATGAGTTAATTTCGACATCGCCAGTGTCTTTATAACAGTTATTTTCCCAAAAGCTGTTAAATTACGCTTGGACCACACAGCCAACAATTTTCGTATGTCCATGTCATTAATTTTGTCTTCATAATTTAAATGAGCTATTTCCTTTTCATCAACAGAGAAAAAGACACCAAGCACCTTGAAAAATGGTGGATTCCACTGCAAATTCATCTCTGGCAAAAACTTCTGGTTGGAGTACTTATGTGACCCAATCCACACAACAATTGACTTATCAAAATTGATCTTTAAGCCAGAGTATGCCGCATATAATTTTAAAATCCGAATACACTCTAAAAAAGATTGTCTGGAACCATCCAGAAAAAAAAATGGTGTCATCTGCATATTGCGAAATTAAAACTTCATCATCCACAACACGGATTCCACGAATATTTTTATTTTGCTTGATCATGACTGCCAAAATTTCAGCACAGAGTAAAAAAATATAGGGAGAAACAGGATCTCCTTGCCTTGTTCCTCTCTGTACATCAAACCACAACGAATATTGACCATTAACACAAACACAGGATCTAATATTCTTATAAAAAACAGATATCCAACGCCTTATATCTGGACCAAAATTGAATACACATAAACACTTTTCTATGAAAGACCATGCCACAGAGTCGAAAGCTTTCTCTTGATCAGCCATCAAAAGCATACCAGGCACTTTATTATTATCACAATAAACAATAGAATCGTATAATAAACGAATATTATCACCCATAAACCTTCCTTTTAAAAAACCTGTTTGTTGATCACCAATAATCTGTGGTAAAACTTTTTTTATCCGGTTTGCAATGCAAGAGGAAGCTAATTTATAAACAGTATTTAGAAGAGTAATAGGCCTCCAGTTTTTAACAAAAGCTTTGTCTTTACCTTCCTTTGGAATACATGTTATAACTCCCTGACGCTGAGTCACAGACATTTCGTTTTTGTAAAAACCATAGTTAATCGATCGCGTCAAAAATACACCAAGATCAGAGAAAAAGAATTTTAAAAACTCAGTTGTATACCCGTCCGAACCAGGACTCTTATCGTTCTTCATTTGCTTTAATGCCGATAGGGCTTCCTGAACAGAAATGGGGCCTTCTAATAGTGCACTTTCTTCATCCGATAGCGTAGACTCAACATTTAGATCTTTTAAGTTTACATCTACAACATCATGTTCACGAGAACTATACAAATTCTCATAAAAAGACTTAACTTCATGCACAATAGCATCACAATCATGTAAGATATCCCCCGACTCTGTGTGTAAAACACACATAGATTTTTGGACAAAGTGCCGTTTTTCTAGATTACAAAAATATTTAGTACTTTTCTCCCCTTCATTGATCCACCGGGAACGGGATCTTATGATCAAACCATCGACTTTTTTCCTACGCAATTCAACTAATTCTCTTTTTTTTTGTTCTAATAGATGCACATTATCGTTTGAAAAAAATTCTTCCAGCAACGAAATATCACTAATTAACTGCTGTTCTTGCTGTATTTCTTTTTTCTTTTTATAGGTTGCATACGAAATACATTTCCCTCTAATTTCTAACAAAAGCATTTCCAAAAATAGCTGATCATCAATCAACAAAGATAGATCGCAGTCATTGATCAAATGCAAATCATCCATATTGTAAACAGGAACAGCATATTGCCGCTTCGTATCCAAGATGACCTGTTTGACCAGGTTTACAAAACATATATCTTTCAATAATGAATTATTGAATTTCCAGAATGGACGGTGCCGTTTAACAATATCTGTTTTCAAACAAATTTCAACCAAAGAATGATCAGAACAGTATCCAGAGGCTATGTTTGCATCAACAATATCAAGACACATTTCATCTGAAACCAAAAAAAAGTCCAGTCTACTTCTTTGAGTGCCATTAAATCTACGCCAAGTATAAGATCTTTTATTAGGAAACAATGTTCTAAAAATATCAACAACATCATGATCAAACATGAAGTCCAACACTTTTTGCCGACTTCTAGGTCGGTATACATTAGAGGGTTGATTAGAATCTATTCTCGGATTCAAAGCAAAGTTAAAGTCTCCACCAATAATCATTACATCATTGTCAATCAACACAATTTCATGAAACACTTTCTCAAAAAATTCAGGGTGATCTCCACAACTAGGTGCATAAATGTTAACAAGGGTAACACGTTTTTTTAATATTTCAATATCAGCAATTATGTATCGTCCTTCCGAATCACGCAAAACCCCATGTAATTTAAATTCAAAATTGTTGCGAAACAAGATAGCAACACCATTACTAGCCGTTTCTTGCCCAGCCACAATGCAGTCATAGCCCCATTGTGATCGAATAAGGTTCTCACAATCCGACTTTATATGAGTTTCTTGCAGTAAAAATATATTGCCTTCATAATTTCTCAAATAATCAAAAACATCTTTTCTTTTCTTAAAATCACCTATCCCATTGACATTAAAAGAGCAAATCCTTAGTTTTTCATAACTATCCAGTGTCTAATGGTCGGAAAGTACAAGAATGCAAAAAGTTACATGACGCATCCATCAAAAAACATGTCTGAAACACAACGCCAAGAAAGGTGCTGCTCTCTCTCTCTCTTAACATGGAAAGCCTAAAAAAGCCAGAAAAACCATGAGAAAACATAGCATTCAAAAAGCAAGAATAGCAGTAACAGTAAGCAACACAAGGGTTTCCCCATAGTAAACCACGGGTTCAAGGTCAGGTCACGTACAGTTAAAAGATCATCAATACACAAACAACAAAGACAACATATAAACAGCATCAGCCACACCCACAAAAACACAAAACAAAACATAATCGAATTTTCTGAACTCGTCGCTCGCGCAGTGCCAAAAATAAAACGTAATGGTTAGCCAGCTATACACATGGAGATAAAAATAGGCTACAAGAAATAGGCATACAAAAATCCACAGAGATGTAAACGCAGACAGGTGTCAGAAATAAAACATCAATCTCAGCGGCAGATGAGATGTAAACAACAACCAATCAAGGCTCGAACGCAAACGCGTAGTTGTGTAGTCAAAATAAGCTACAAGAAATAGGCATACAAAACTCCACAGAGATGTAAACACAAACAGGCGTCAGAAAAAAGCATCGCTCTCAGCGGCAGAGGTCTGATGAGATGTAAACAACAACCAATCATAAAGAAAAACAGGCTCGAATGCAAACGCGTAGTCAAAGCGACAGAAATCTAATGCGATGCAAACAACAACAAATAATTTGCATATGACTGAAAATAATAGGAAAATAAACACATACTTATAACAAATCATTTATAAACCTAATATCAAAATTCAATCGCCTGGCCCGCCTCACCACAAAAGATCACATATTGTCACTACACACTTGGTCACACAATCACCTCCTTGCCAGACACTGAAACCTCAGGAACACCAGTGGAATAAGGTGGGGAGCATTGCGGGGGAGAGGGTAGAGACTTGCCAAGCACAGGCACCCGACCCGCCACAATGTTTATTTGCAATTGTTCAACAACTCTTTAGCCGCGATTTGGACCATTTCCTTTGTTTTTATAATGTCTCTGTCATTGTCACTTTGAGGTGGCAGTGCACCACAAATTTCTTTCCATTTAGCATTTTTTCCTGCCAGATTTCTAAGTCTTGCACGCAATGTAGGAAGAGCAGACTGAGGCAATGCATCGATTGACAGTTTTATACCTATATCCTGTGGTTTCTCAATGCGAAAAACCTTGTTCATAAGGGATTCAGCAAATACCACACCATCTTTGGACCAGGTCTTCAGAGCACCTGGGTGTTGAGCCACAGACTGGAACAAGGAATAATTGGCCTGGGTCAAGTCATCTACGATGACCACTCTGGAACCTTTCAGCTGCTTACGATGCTGCAGCACTTGTTGCCTGGTCTTCCTAGAGATAAACCTCACAATGATGGGTCTGGGGCTTTTGGTATTGTCTTTCTTTCTGTCACCAATTCTATGAGCAGCGTCAAGATCAGCAGGGGTGATAAGATTAAGACCTAGCTTGTCATGGAAAACAGCTAAAGCCTGTTTCTCACTTTCTGCGGCAGTTTCTCCCCTGCCAGACACTGAAACCTCTGGAACACCAAGAATCTTGATGTTCCAGAGCCTTGAATACTGTTCCGCATGGTTGCTGCGCTCTCTAGCCACGCTGGCACCATACTCTGCTTCTACCACTTTTTCTTCTAGACTCGTAATTTTGTTTTTGCTTTCCAAGAGATCTTGTTTAAGAATGTCGTTTTCTGTTTTTAAGTCAAAAATGTCTGCTTTTAGTTGCCCGACTTGTTGAGTCAAGTCACTCAGCTTTTCATTCAGAGAGTCACGCATATCCTTCACAATATTATTTAGGCTGGTATCCATGGCGATTATCCGATTCATCACGTCACTAATCGTGAATGTTTCTTGTCCTGACATGACTGCTTTTTCGCCAAAACCCTGTCTTCTATCAATGTTCTCCTCTGTTTTGTCTTGCTCTACATGTACTTGTACTTGTTCTACACCCCCCGGCACAGGGCTAAAGTGGTTGAGGATTGACTGTCCACTAGTGTTATTCTTGTTAGTAGGCCTACTGCGAGACGACGACTTTGCTTTTTTACCGTCACGCTCTTCTTGAATAGGCGATGTTGACTCCGGTTTGTTACGCTTGCGTGAATCAGACCTGTGTCTATCGTGTTCACTTGATAACATCACGATACGAAGCCTACAACACAGCACACAGAAGAAATACCTAGGTCTACGTCATAAACTCACATATAGGCCTACCACACAGGATAATGAAGCCGACACACAAAAATCAATTTATACAATGGTCTGGCGCATAGAAAGTCATATAAAGAAGCTAGCACTGGGAGCTTACGAATATTTACTCAATCCATTCGTTTTGGGCTGTCTAGTAGGTAAATATCACCAAAAAAAGACGAAAGTCTGCAGAGCGAAGCACAACCCAACCGGTCCGGTCACGAGCAAGAGTTCAGTCGTTCTAATGTAATTTAACAAATATTTTCTTCATCAGTGTATTTGAAGGGTTAGTTGTACTTTAAGTTTTATTTTTTTAAAAGAAAGTTTTCTGTGATATATTTTAGAAAAGTTGTCAGTTGTGGTTATGAATGGGGGTACAGTTTTGATATTCAATAAAGAGATAAAAATCAATCAATGCTTATTGATTTTATATTTTAATTACATGTGCTTGTGTGTGAGAACGAGATGAGAGAGTGATCTGTGTGTGTGTGGATGTGGGTTTGTAAATTTTAAATTGTAAACTATATAATCATGTTTTACTTCTATTACAAAACGCAACAGAATGTGTGTTCTATCCTGCAAATGGATTTTATTTCCAAGAATGGTACATATTTTTTGTTCAAAACAAAGTGAATGTAATTGTTCTAACATCATGCATATTCTCACATGTTAAACACAACCAGATTTGGGCATTCACTATTTCTAGCACACTTCAGTACTGGTCATCATTTTCACAAGCTATTCCCAAACATTCTTACATCACTAGTACTGAATGTGTTGTATGAATGCGACTGTATCCAGTTATGATCAGTTTAGCATAAATGTACATTCCATACAATGAACCACACTCTCATCACAACAACATTATTAATTACAATTACGTTGAAACCACAGGCATGAAGTACTGAAGAGAAACGTCGTCGTGCATAAGGTAGAAGTGGACCACATGTTTGTGAACAATATCTGAAACACATTTTTTTTTAAAATAACACATTAAAGATCCTTAATAACTGAAAGATTATTTCATCCTTTTAAAACGATCTAGGATTTTTAAAAAAAACTGGAAAGGAATCAGACTGCTTACATATTAACCTTGGCTTTATGTAAGCCTTCTTTTAGATGCCGTTTTCATCAACCTAAGGTAGACAACTGTTGCAACAAATCCATTAGCTCCCTTGAATTCAGGAAATAATTATATCCTTTCTTGATGTAAACATGAGTATTTTCTTTATTTTCCTGGATTTTTTAAATTTATTATTATTATTGGGTATTTGTATAGCACACATATTTTGCCGTTCTTGGCGACTCAGGCGCTGGCCGATACCTTATCTAACTCAAGCCGCCCGAGGCGCCAACTGTATGAATTCTGGACATGCTGTCATTATAACTTTACAATAAATCAAAAAATATATTGTTTTTCTGTTCAATTAGCTGGGGTTTGAACAACCAGTGCAGCTTTTATTATGAATTTTCTTGATTAAATTTTTTTTTTAAATTACAGGGGGCTTAAATAATGCAAGTGCGTCTTATAGTCTGGAAAAAACAAAAGAATAAACAAAAAGAAAACTATATAAGAGAGAGAGAGAATTCACAATTTTGATTTTTAATGTCTTTAGCAACACAGCTTTCATACAGGGTTTACAAACAATTTATCAAACATTTCGAGACCATTTCAACATTTAAAATGATTAGCTAATGTTAATTTTAAAAATATAAATATGAATGCACAATATATGCATGCAATCTATGACTAAATATGATCCTAAAAATATAACAAAAGCATTATTGCCATTATGGTTGAACAATACAAACACTCAATTTATTCTTCTACTTCTACAACACACAAACATACATTTGTTAAAACGGGATAAAGCGCCAATCTCTCAATTATATCATACAATACTAAATAAGGACAGGCAGAAACCTGTCTAAATCAAATATATACCCACACATACATATTAATATATTCACATTTAGTTTCACACATAAAAAAATAATAAATACTTAATAAGACTTCTGCCACAAATTTAGCTAAAGAGAGAGAGAAAGAGCGAGAGAGAGAATTAAAAAGTGGTGCACTGACTACAAATGACTCGGTTGGGGTTGACTTGCTGACTGGACAGGAACTGAGCAAAACGGCGAATGTCAATCCTGGCTTCCACAAACTGGGCAGGGTCACGCCGAGGTGACAGTGAACGCTGACCTGCATCTCCTCCATCTCCAGCATCATGTTCTGTGCACGAAACGGATCAACAGTATTTTAAAACACAAACCTATATGTATATCATTTAACCTTCCGAAAATCATAATATTATAGATCTTTAATGATCTATCACTGTTTCATTGAAAATTGTTTAGTTTTGAACTAAATCTACTTGCACAAAGATATATTTAAGTTTTAACCCTTATTATTAATAATATTACTTCACTTATTATTATAGAAATACACCTCTTACCTACAAAATCAATTGGTATCCCGGTGGCGAAGTAACTAGTTATCCTATCCTATCCCGTAACTCGAAGGTCGTAGGGGCACCACAGATGATCATTTAACCAGCGTACTCCATCTTTCACTGTCCTCAGCAACCCTGATTGTTTCGCTCAGTGTCAAACCAGTCCATTCTCGAATGTCCTCCCACCTCTTTTTCGGTCTCCCTCTTCTTCTACCTCCTTGCACTGTGCCTTGCAGGATGGTCTTTGCAAGACCTGATGATCTGGTGACGTGGCCTTACCATCGGAGTTTCTGTTTTTTCACCACTGTGAGCAGGTCATCATGTTGTCCAATGGCTTGTGTGATGGTCTGTCGGACTTCGTCGTTGGTGATGTGCTCGGTATAGGAAATGCCCAGAAGTCTTCTGTAGCACCTCATCTCCATGCTTTGTATTCTTCGTTGTAGATCTGCTGTGAGGGTTCATGTTTCGCAACCATATAGGAAGATGGAGATGACACGGGAGAGAAGCAGTCTTATCTTGGAATATAGACTGATGGTCCTGTCTTTCCAAATTAGCTTCAACCTCGCCAGGGCAGCAGTTGTTTGTGCTATCCTGGAGAGGACTCCCTGTCGGGACCCATTGTCTGATACAATGGCTCCTAAATATTTGAAGCTATGCACTGTGTTGAGGGATTGGCCTTGGACTTTGATGTCCGTGTTGATGCCATTGGTGTTGTTGGTCATGATTTTGGTCTTTTCTGCACTTATTTCCATTCCATAAGCTCTGGAGGTGGGGTCAAGCCTCTGTGCCAGCTGTTCAAGTTCTTGTTCCTCTCCAGCCAATCCATCAATGTCATCTGCAAAAACGAAGGTTGGAGATTGCTCTTCCCCCTATGCTGACTCTGTCTTCGTGATCTGCAAGGGCATCTGACATGATGCACTCTAGGAAGATGTTGAAGAGTGTTGGAGAGTGTAGACATCCCTGACGCACACCGATTGTTGTTCTGAACCAGATTCTGATGGCACTGTTGTAGAGGACTGCACTGGTAGCCTTGTCATACAGGCTTTTGATGACTTCAATAATTTTAGGGCTGATGTTGTACACTCTCATGGTTGCCCACAGAACTGCATGCCACACTCGGTCAAACGCTTTCTTGAAGTCTATGAACGAGCGTTGTGGCCAAGTGGGCTAAGGCGGGACTAACTTACCTTGTCCACAAGCCATAAACCAATGGCGCCTGACAGGTGTGGGTTCGAGCCACCATCTGGGCGTTATGTTTCTCCGAATATTCTTTACTTTCGACTCGGGCAACGTCTCGGGGGTTTTCTTCGGGTACTCCGGTTTGCTCCCCCAGCAAACATTTCAAAAATTCACAAATAATGTTAGGTAGGTAGGGTTTGGGCGCGCCACTGGCTGTGACTACGCCTTCCCCGGGGGAGGCGGCCCAGAGTTTCCCAATAAAAAGGGATAATAAACTGCAGCAAAAAAAATAAAAAATAAAAAAAATAAAAATGAGCACATGATATAGATGTTGTTGGTGCTGTAGGTATTTCTCACAGATTATTCTGAGGTTGAAAATCTGTTCAGTGGTACTTCGCCCTGCCCTGAATCCTGCTTGTTCTTCAGTTATGATTTGTTCAGCTTGGGGTTTCAACCTATTATTTTTAGGAGGACCTTGCTGGGATGGCTGATGGTGCGGTAATTTTCACATTCCTGAAGGTTACCTTTTTTGGGTCCATGGTGTAGGCCACTCCCCACTCTGCCAGATCTTGTTACAGATAATGGTGAGTGCATCAATCATCGCTTCTCCTCCTGCTTGAAGCAGTTCCGCGGGTATGTTTGCCACTCCCGCTGACTTCCTCTTCTTCAGCGATTGCACTGCTGCCTCAAATTCTTCTCGGAGAATTGGGAGGATTTCTTCTTCTTCTCTGTTCTCTGGACATGTTAGAACTGATGGGTTTCCATTTGGTATGCGGTTGTAAAGGTCAGAGCAGTACTCTGTCCATCTGTCCAAGACTTATTGTTCTTCTGTAAGGCATACGCCAAACTTGCTTTGGATCGTGGAGACATTGGGCTGTTCAGTGTTCCCGATTACGCACAGTAGTGCGTCAATTATTCACAAACTATGAAAAATGACGCAGAAAAATTTGCATGATTGCGTCCTGTGGACGCACATATTTTTTTCGAATCGCTGAAGTCAAAAATACGACTAACGAGTGGCGAACTAATTCACGGCGTAATCAGAATCAGAACCCAACTGAGACTGCCATTGCAGACGATTAAAGATTGTGTCGGGAGTTGTCGTCCTTAAAAATCGCATGTGCGCGCATTGTAAACTTCCTCCAAGCAATCCATTCATTGAACAGAAGAAATCTTCGTGAATCCATTCTTTGATTCTATCTAGGCTTAAATAAACATTTAATACATGTTTTAATTTTTTGGTTTTATATGTTTATGATAACTAATGTGACGCTTTAATAGAGTTTAAAAAAAAAAGAAAAAAAGTGAGGCTTGGACTTGCGTTTACTTTTTTTTTTTCCGATTTGGGGACTCTCAAAATTTGCACAAGGACTCATAAAATTTTATACCTGGGAGTCCCAAGGACTCCCTTTTTTGTTTGTTGAGGGAACACTGCTGTTTAACACTTGTCAGCCACTCCACAGTCTGGTAAGCCTTCTTGCTGTTGTTCTTGTTCAGATTGTTTTCTATTTCCTGGCATTGCTCTTCTATCCAGTTTTCCTTTGCTGTGCGCATGCCTTTTCGAATGTCATTGTTGCTTTTTCGGTAGGCATCAGCTCCCTGTGAGGTGTTCCTTTTCTTTTTTATCTCTCTCCGTTTATCACACAGGTCTAAAAGTTCAGGTGGGACCCACAGCTTCTTCTTTGGCCGGTGCTTTCCAAGGATCTCAGTGGCGGCATCTGTCACAGCTAAGTTGACATCAACTTCACCAGCTCCCAAAATGAGCAGTGGTGCAAATTTCCCTCCAATTGTGGCCTGGTCTTGCAGTTTGTCCAGGTCGAACTTCAGTCTAGTGCACTTTGCTGTGTTAACTCTCTTCAAGTGAAGCCGGAAAGACATCATCAAAAGATCGTGGTCACTTCCGATGTCTGGTCCTGGAAAAGTGCGTGTCCTGCCAATGTTGATGCTTGATCTGAAGCATTCTTGACCATGATGTAGTCGATCTGGTTGTGATGCTCCCCGCCGGGACTGTGCCATGCCCATCGTCTGGATTTTTTGTGGAGACCAACTAATTATAGCTAAATTATAAATAAAGACCAACATCATTTAAAATACCTGTGTGGTCTCACACACAGACACAAACACACACAATGACAAAGATAGAACAGCAAACAAATCCAAATTGCAACAGAGTTAACAACAACAAAAACATTAAACAGATAGGTGAACCAAAATTTTTAATTCATTAACCATATGCAATCCATCGAATAGCACCCAGAATTCTAACTAGATAGGTTACAACATTCAAGAGAGAGAGAGAGAGAGAGGGAGAGAGACAGAGAGAGAGAGAGACAGAGACAGAGAGAGAGGGAGAGAGACAGAGACAGAGAGAGACAGAGAAAATCGAAGGGTACTAACTCCAAGCTGGATTGTACAGCTCTTTAAAGTGTGTGTTTATGGCTACCATATCCGTTTCCACCGACAACGTCATCTCTCCATTCTGATTGGCTGACAGACTCTATAACAAACAAATAAGCATGTGAAATACTTATAAATAATTTGGAAGGGGAGGGAAGGGTGGAGGGCGGGGAGGGCGTGGGGTGGGAAGAACAATTATAATTGTTCTTATCCTTTCTATAAAGCCCTGCCTTAAATCACAGGACTCATTGGATATGAAAACAATGAATTTTCATTCTTGAACTGGCAAGGTAGCCTGCACTATCATAAGCGTCACCAATTTAGAGGTTTGGATATTTTTTCGGCTGATTAGCTGAAAGATTAGATCTGGTGGAAATAAAAGAAAACAAACAAATCCGAAAAGCGGAAAACTTTGAAAGTCATTATAGGACCGTTCAGGAGTATGAAATTCTGTGGTTGAAACGATGAAACAATTATTCTAGTTTTTTACACTAAATAATAAGAAAAAGATTTCTACATTTAAAAAAAAACAAACACAAGAAAACTAATAAAACTTTTACCACAAAGTTGCTGATGTTCTTCATCTTGTCCACAACATTCTTCAGCATCTTTAGCGTGGGCATGGTGATGCTGACCTGAACAAAACAGCATTGTACAAAGACAACAGTTAAGTCCCCTATAGCGCCACGTGCAGATTTGCAATGTTTTGGCAGTAGTTTTTTTAAGACGGCCGTCAAACTTATTTTTGTTATGCTTATCAGAGAACTGTAAGCATACAATACATACAAAAAGCAAGATTCAATAATAATAACTGAACATTGCTAGGTCACTGTAACGACGAACATCCACTCACTACACAACTTTTATTTTCACTTATTCTGATCGAAGCAAGAACGCTCTGAGGTAAGCTATCATTTGGCAAGGCTGCTAATTACGGAATCTGATTTGTACTTTATATCGCAGGACCATTAAAAATTGTTTGCCTACAATTCTCTCTTGGGCCGAATATAATTGTACGGCGAGCCTGATGGTGCTCACTTGCCTTGAGTTTGACACATGTAGTTTATGGTATCCCGACCGACCCTAATTTTTTGGCCCAACCCTAGACTTTTTTTGGGATCGTCTGGAAAAAAATTGAAAAATGACACAAAAATCGCACCCAATGTGGAAAAGGTTAAAAGAGGGAAAAAAAAAAGCCGACCTACCGACCCTATTATTTTCCCCCTATGTTATCGTAAACAGAAAATATATATTGTTTGGCCTTATATACAATCGAGAGTACAAGTTTGAATAAAAAATTACCTCAGTCAGACACTTTAACTGTGCAAAGTACCATGAATGAGTGCTCCCACCCCCCCTTCCCACCCCTCTTATTTTGTAAACATGTGGAAAGCTTGTACATAGTTTAAATTTACATTGTGTGTGTCTGAGTGCATGTTCACGCAGAGCAGACCTAGAGTCCATTCTAAGCTCTATACAATTTAAATGGCTATTTTGACACCTACATCAAAATTTGGCATTTCTGGTTCCCCGTAGTCAGCCCAGTGTCGTCGTTTGACCACCGTGATTGGAATATCATGCACTGCTAGTCTCTGGCACGCTCCAATGGACGGCTGGAAAACAATAACAACAGAATAAAATAAAATTGTAAGTGATAGGGCTGAGGTTCAGTAGAAGGTAGAGAGATGGAGATAGTGGTAGTTCATTCACAACTTCCTCTCAAAACCAACGTCAAAGTCTGTTGATGACCGGACTTCTGAGATTCTTTTATTGAAGAAGAAACAGCATAGCAATATACAGCAAGGCAGCGGCAATATTATTAAATAAAGAGCCGAGTGTCAGATGAGGTAGTCAAGGTATGTCTAACCTACACTGACCACTTTGATTTTGATTTGATTTTTGACACTTTATTGTCCCTTTTCATTGGGAAATTCAGGGCCGCCTCCCCTGAAGAAGGTGTAGTCGCAGCTGTGGTGTGCCCAAACCCAAACTACCTAATATTAGTTGTGTTTTTGAGAAAACCCCGGAGACGTTGCCCAAGTCGAAAGTAAATGCTTTTATGACACGTGTGCCAGCATACTAAAAGCGGACTATCCCAGAAACGCCAGTTAACTTTTATGAGTTTTGTGTCAGTTGAAAATCTTTATCTTTGGAATAATGCGTAAATAAGCAACAAATCGTATATCAATAATAAATCTGCATAAACGTTTCACATAGAAAAACAGAAAAAGGTATACTATCAATGAATGACAACTTATACAACGCATAAATACTACTACTGTACCTGTTCTACTTCCACTGTCAGACAAGGGGTGTGTTTGTTGGTCAACTTCAGTTTGATCCAACGAGCGCTCTGAGCTGTCTTCAACGCTCGCAGCAAGTTCTCTGGGTACAGCTCCAAATATATTTCATTGGCCTCTGCCGACATACCCTGCATTCCATACTCATCGCAGAAGTGACCCTGAAATACATTCAAATCATTTATTTGTTTCAGGAACAAAAAGCAACAAAAGCATAAAATAACAATTTACAAATAATGTTAACAACTTAAATTATTAAAATAATTTATAGTATACGTTAATAAAAAAGCAATATTCTCTATCTATGATCCCTAACAGCTCAAGGTAAATTTAATTATGACTCTAAAATTAATGCTGAAGAAGCCAGCAGTCTGGCATTAATATGACATGGGCATACTGCCTGCTGTGGTCAATCTGCTGATGACTACAATATTGGTGCATGTGAGTTTCCAAAGGTCTGCCTGAACATTTTTCTTACCAATCTCAACAAGAGTAGACTGCACTAAAAGGGACATCATAATGTTTATACTGTTAAATCAATTATTGGACTTTCTTATGGCACTGTGCTTGCCACAACATGTATCAAAAAAGCTAAATTTCAGCTTTCAACATATTGTTACGTGCATCCATCAATACATTATACTCTTAGTCTTACAGCTTTGCCTCATTCTACCTTGATTTTCACAGGCCATCCCTAACAATGAAGAACAAGAATCATCTTATGGTCAATCAGTGGTACCTGGGGCAATTCACACCAGATCTGAACGCCACCATTGCTGATGCTCTCAGAGAGAATGAAATACAGTTTGTCTCCTGTGATGCGCAGTGTGCAGACCTTGATCAGCTTGGATATGGTCGCAACAACATCTGCAAACATCCACAACTTTACTCATAAGTGGGCTGTAGAAATGCCATCACATTGCAAAACTTTAAACTCTGTGCTGTATTGACTAATTATACATGATCGTGCTCTGCCAGTCTCAGTAAGTCAGTCTGTATACACACATGATTTTCAGAATTTAGTTATTTAATTTGTATTATCATAAACGTGTGCATTTCAATTATTATAAATGTTTGATACATTTCAACAGGTCTGCAAATCGTGCACTAGAACCCACTTATACTGGATACCGTGAAAGTAATACTAAGATCTATATTACATAGAGTAGGCCTATCATGATCATACAAAATCAAGATATAACAACAATCTTCCTCACAAAACCAACTAATTAAATAGCTTACTTGTGAACTGCTGAATACATGTAACATCAACAAGTTTCGCTCGAAACTTCATCCCTGCTTGTTGATGCGACTGAATTACAGAGTTTTTAACGTTTCCTTGATCGATCACAGATTCTACCTTCCCGCCATCTTTGATGGACCTTATAGTTTGGAGTTAATCCCCTTCTGAGTGATTTGGAGGGGAGAGGGGAGAGGGGGG
Source organism: Oncomelania hupensis (assembly GCA_036898135.1). Taxonomy (NCBI): domain Eukaryota; kingdom Metazoa; phylum Mollusca; class Gastropoda; order Littorinimorpha; family Pomatiopsidae; genus Oncomelania; species Oncomelania hupensis. Next base: position 44,902,163 of record CM072525.1, on the reverse strand, counting down.
AAAGTACTGCCGAGAGTTGCCCTAGGTAACTCTGGGCAACCCAATATTTGCGGAGGGCATTATAGGGCTAGGGAGGCATGGGCTTTGTATTGTAAGGAATTATAATTTTACCATGAAACTAGTCTTAACCAGGCTGTGGAATGAATGTTGGTACCAAATGCTTGTTCTTTAAGTTTAGTGTTCTTAGTGGAGTTGCTAAGGGCTATACCCCTTGGGGTCATGAGCAATCTTGCCACTGTAGATTGTTCTAACCTATAAAGGGTACAGTGAAAGCCCCAGTTGAAAACCTGTCTTGCCTTTGTAGGCATGACAAATTAACTGCGGCAACAGTTCCCCCCGTTGGAGTGCCGGGGGTTTCAGTATAAATAGTATCCCCACTTTCTGGAAATTTAGTGCTTTAAATTCCCACTGTCGCTGTCTTCCTCATTTGCTCTTTCCCATTCCCGATCTGTCCTACCACTCTGCTATACTATATTCTTCTTCGCTAGATCAATGACCTACCTTTTTTCTTGAAAACTCTTCCTGGACAAGACTCCTTGTTTGTGTATGAGGTCTGTTGGATCAGCTTGGGAATGTTGGACGCTTTCTGCCGGGTGGTCACTAGGGCTTCCTATGAATGTACTATTTATGTTTTTTTGTTGATGATTTATAATGATGTTTGTATTCTATTTTGTTTTTGTAATCGGGGAGTTCGCGTAGTTGAGGTCAACCCTCAGCCGTCCCTCGCGTGGGATGTCTTTATTGTAAAGTGACTGGCCGGTGGAGGGCATTCAATTTTCCCACTGGGGTTGTTTCAACAGATCTTTTATGCGGATCGGGGGTTGTCCGGTCCTGATTTGGCTCGGAAGAGTCCGCTGGACCTAAAGCAATAATAAATCAAATCAAGCTAAGGGCTATAAGACAAAGAAGACAATGAGAGTAGCACTGGTGCAACCCTATCTGTCACCTTTCAGTAAATAGAGGTAGACAGCAGATTAGCAGCTGCCACTGGAAGTCCAGAGAATTTGTAGAATGTCAAATGGCAAGCTTATGGTACCGCAAATATAAGTTGACAGATGGTACATACCAACAATGATGTTCGCATTATACTCACTCTGGGCATTCGGTGCAGGACTTAACCATAGAATGATAATAATGAATGAAGTGACATGTTTAGTTAGTAAGTTTATAGAGTTCTTGTAACCAGTAATTGATATTCTTTTGTTAGTAATGTAATCATTGTGCAAGCTATGAATATGTGTGCACGCTATATTGTATTATAATGAATGTAGTTGATGTGATGCATATTCTGTATTCTCTGTGACTTTATCATGTATCTTATTAAGAGTATATGTGTTTGTGTCACTGCTCATTGTTTTAATGTTTTCCATCGGTCGTACATACAGGTCATAAAGTGCAGTCAATAGAGGAGAGTTGTAGCAGGGTATGTGAAGCATGGGAGCCTCAGGGTGTCATAGCTGATCTGTCAGAACCGCGGAGAGAAACAATACAATAGCCGGTGGGAAAGTATGCGGGGAATGGTGTCTGCAGGTGCCAGACTATGTGTTTTAGAAAAAAGGTACCTGGGTGTGTGAGAATCCGGGTTTTGGAATGTTAAAGGAGGAGCTTAAAGGAAAGCTAAGAGAGGGAATTACCATGGGTCTAATGTAATACATTATTTAGAAGAGACAAAGTTTGAATGACAGAAAGGGGGAGGAGAGAATTAGGGTCGTAACCAATAGTCGGGTGTGTAGAGCTGACCTGCTCTGGAATAAGGAGGATAAGAAATGCGTGCAAGAGGGATTAGAAAGAACAGAATTAGGAAGAGGGGTAGATAGTCAGAAAAGAATTATGAAGAGAGGTAGTCAGAGAAGGATTAGATGGAGAGATGTTCAGAAGAGAAAGATACAAAGACTAGGACGGTCCCGAGGGAAGACATGGAGTGTAGTTAGAGTATAGTTAAACCGGGAACATAGACTGTAGGGAAGTAGAAACAAATGTTGTAGTCAGAAAATAAAGAGTGTGTGAACTGTAGAAGAGTTACATATATATTTGTGAAGACTGTCAATTTAGTTAATGAGGAGTGTTTTCGAAATCTGTGCCTGTGTCCAGTAAAAGTGACTAAAACGCACAACCTTCCAGCCTGCGTGTTTTATTTATGTTTGTGAGTGTATTTGGTGAAATGTGTGGTGTGACTCCGGACAATGGTCTAACCAACCACCTTTAACATCTAACACTACCAACACACACCACAACAAACAACCCCCCCCCCCCCTCCAACCCACTTCATCACACTGTAATAGTGTATTTCCAATTGTTTATATTTATCATTAAAGCAATGATTGTTTTGTTTAATATCTAGAAAATTAGCTTATTACATGTATATTTCTCAGAACTGAAAACAATTTGATTGTTTTTATTTTAATTTTAGATGATTAAAATTTTGTTCTTTTTGTACTAGATAGCATGTTGATTTATCCTTTTATTTTATTTATTTACTTATATTTAAATTTACTTTATTATTTTATTTGTATTCCTTTTATCTATTTATTTATTCACCTTTTGATTTATTATTATTTTTTTTATTTTGTGTTTGTCAATAATAATGTAAACTTGTAATCCATCTCTTGGTGAGGGGTATATTATATTCTAATTATAAATTCTATATACCCAGCATTCTTTATTGGGTCAAGAATAAAGTGAATTGACTTTTTTAAAAATCCATACATTGATTTTTTTAAAAAAATCATTGTTTTGATTTATGTTCTACACTGTTTAATAGTAGCATTTTATTTTGAGTGTGTCAGTGCAGATGCTGCTGATTGTGTATGTGTGTGTTTGTTTTTAAATGTGTTTTTACTGAATTATAAATTCATTGTTTTGATACTTAACGTGAGTGTGTGCATGTTGAGCATTTATAAGCTAGGCTCGTTTGTTTTGTTCCCAGAAGAGCTCTGTGATGTAAAACAAAAACATGGTTAAGTTGAATTTTTTTTAGAACAATCAATGTCTTTATATACATGTGTGTGTGTGTGTGTGTGTGTGTACCCACAAAAGCGCACAAATGGGTAGCAGACCTTGTCTTAGTAACAAATGGGTTAATTTGCTTGGAACCCACTTTTTTCCAGGACCCCACTTTTTTCTAAGTGCGCGGGAGTGCTCTTTTAGTGCAAGGGAGTGCAGTTGTAGTGCATGAGAGTGTTTTAAGTACAGAGGAGTGCACTATCCGGGACGGAGAAAATACAGTCAATTTTCGGAGAAATTTTAAAGAAAATTCGACCTATTTCGTCGCCTATAGGAGACGAACTAGGTCAACTTTTTAGATGGAAAGAGCCAATTTTGACTTAGATTCTTACATTTCTAGAAGAAGTTTGCGTTCTTTCCGTCAAAAAATCACTTTCCGATTCCTACATTCTTAAATAAACCCAGTTATGATGAATTGCAAGTATATGGGTGTGTGTGTGTGTGTTTGCTTTTAGTGTTTTGTTTTGTTTTTGTTCTTTGGGGAAAAGGGTACTCGTTTCTTTTTATTACTACCAAGCACACGCAACAAGTCAACACACACAAAACAGACATAAACAGTGATTAAGTCTACAAAAAAATTAAAAACACAACAAGGCTAAGAAAGGTTTCTTTTTTCAGTTTTCTTTGTTTCTTATTTCAATTTTTATTTATTAAATTAATTAAGTTCTATAAAATAATTAATTAAAAAAGGTTGTATTATTACTATCAATACACCTGATCATACAGTTTCAAAATTAAAACAAACAATCAGTGACAGCACAACTCTGATGCATAAAATGGCAAGGACCATACTAGTCTCCTACATGAAATGGTGAGGACCATACAGGACTGCTACATGAAATGGCGAGGACCATACTAGTCTACTACATGAAATGGTGAGGACCATACTAGTCTACTACATGAAATGGTGAGGACTATACAGGACTGCTACATGAAATGGTGAGGACCATACAGGATGGCTACATGAAATGGTGAGGACCATACAGGATGGCTACATAAAATGGCGAGGACCATACTAGTCTGAGTAGTCTCCTACATGAAATGGCGAGGACCACACTCGTCTCCTACATGAAATGGTGTCAGGTGAGGACCATACTAGTCTACTACATGAAATGGTGAGGACTATACAGGACTCCTACATGATATGGCGAGGACCATACAGGACTGCTGTATGAAATGGCGAGGACCATAAAGTCTACTACAAAAAATGGTGAGGACCATACTAGTGTACTATATAAATTTGCGAGGACCATTCTAGTCTACTACATGAAATGGCGAGGAACATACAGGACTGCTACATGAAATGGCAAGGACCATAAAGTCTACTACAAAAAATGGCAAGGACCATACTAGTGTACTATATAAATTGGCGAGGACCATACTAGTCTACTACATGAAATGGCGATGACCATACTAGTCTATTTAATGATATGGCAAGGACCATACTAGTCCACTACATAAAATGGCGTCGAGGACTATACAGGACTGCAACATGAGATGGTGAGGACCTAACTGAACAGGACGTCTACAGGCGATAATGAGGACCATCTATATATATAAATTGCTTAGCCGGAAGTCCTTCTTCGCCACTACTATAAAGTTTGTCCGGTATGGACGCTGATCTGGGCAGGTGCTGGCCGCTGGGAATCGGCCTGTTGTGTGCTCAAAACCAGCGAAATCGTTATAGCCGACATTTCCTTACCGAACGTTTAACCGTTTCTGAGATAAATAAATAAACAAAATGTCCACAAACTGCAATAGCCTCATTCCGTGCGCTTCCATTAAAAATCAAATTGAGGTTTCAGCATGTTTTCCCATATAGACCAAAAAATTTATTGTTTTTGTACGAAGCATTGATAGCTCAGTTGGTAACAACTTCGCCTATAGTTTAGGGCGACCCAAGTTCGAATTCGTCGCGGTTCATATTTTTTTTAATGTTTTTTTTTCCCACTACAATATGGATCTTTTTCTTTTTAATTTAGGCTTTTTACCTTTATTATTATTATTATTATTATTATTACTATTATTATTATTATTATTATTATTATTATTATTATTATTATTATTTATAATATTATACCTTGGTGTTTATGATTTCTATTTGTATTATTCTATATTCAATATTAGCACTCGCTACTGTGTCGAAAGTGAAGCACCGTCCGGTGCGGTTAGCACTTGGATGGGTGACCGCTAAGGTGTGAAGCGACAAACAACAACGCCCCCAGTTGACTCAACTGTGATTGAGTACCTACTCTCTTGAGGGTGGGGAAGGTAAAGCAGCGAGGGAGAGAGTTGGGCATCACCCTCATTACGCTGGCCCAAGATAAGTGTGATCTCCAACATCACGCTCCCCTACGGCCACAAGGCTATGGGACTACCTTTACCTTTACTTTTTTTATATTCAATATTATTATTATTATTATTATTATTATTATTATTATTATTATTACCAAGGATCGGGATGGGGTGGTACGTTATTATTATTATTATTATTATTATTATTATTATTATTATTATTTTTATTATTATTATTTATAAACTAATAATAATAATTATTATTATTATAATTATAATATCTTATATCAAATTTTATTTTAAAACCTTGGCGTTTTTTTATGATTTCTATTTGTATTATTCAATATTATTATTATTATTATTATTATTATTATTATTGTTATTATTATTATTATTATTATTATTATTATTATTATTATTATTATTATTATAATTATTATTATTATTCTTATCAAGGATCGGGATGAGGTGGTACGTGTAGGTAAAAGGGGGCTACGGGTAGGTTTAAAGGGGCATGGGTAGGCATAACGGGGATACGGGTATATATAAGGGGGTATGGTGATGGTCGATTCCTTTCATCCATACCTGCGAAACGATCAACGGGGAAGTATCAAGGAGGGTACAGGTAGGTTACAAGGGGGGTACGAAAGGTATCAAGGGGTTATGGGGAGGTATCAAGTGGGTTCGGGGAGGTATCAAGGGGGTATGATGAGGCATCATGGGGGGGGGGACGGGGAGATATCAGAGGGGGCGGGGGGTATGGTGAGGTATCAAGGGGGATATGGGGAGGTATCATCGTCCAAATGAAACTTGCAGACAACAGTTGTCTCTCTGTCTACATTTTAAACAGCAACCTGTGTACCCTGGCTTGCCAGGGTACAAAAACCACTAGTAAAAGATACATGTGATGGCGAAGACCATAGAGTACCGCTGTATGAGATGTCGAGGACCACACAGGACTGCTACATGATACCAAAACAGGGCAAATAGTCAGTGATGATGAGATAAAAAAAAACACAAACAAACAAACAGTAACATTCACAATGAAAATTCAAAACAATTATATTACAACCTATTTGTTCTCCCTATATTGCCATGCAGCATCTTTCAAATGCTGATAAAACATCAGCGACATCATTGTCAGTCTCGGCTGTTCCAAGTATTTTTTGGTCGTCTTGAAAAACTATCAAGATCCGTTGGATCTCATTTTTGATATGATGATGATGGTCATTGTTGTCAGGGTGGCGACGTGGTGATCGTCCTTAACGCTCATGCAATAGGACGTTAAGCATCGTTTTCCGTCCGAAAAACTATCGATAAGCACGAAGGCAAAAGCTTCCATCGTAACTGTTACCTTGGAGATTGTTGACATCAAATATGCCCACAAGTATATCAACTAACAAGTTAGCATCTCCCTTCTATGTCTCTGTCGAGGTACATATAGTACATATAGTTGATATACTTGTGGTATGCCGTATTATAGCCGTAAGCGCGGGAAGTCCATATAGGCCTAGCGGGAATTCCCTACACGCTCCGTAGCTATCTAAATTTAGCTTATGCAACGTCACTTCCACATGAAAAGGCGAGAAGTCACGTGAGAAGAAGAGCGTTGTTTTGTGGCGAGGCCTACGGACTTCACAGCCTGTGGACGAGACAAGCGCTAAGAAATAAGGTATAGGAATTATGATTGTATAATTTTGTAGGGACTTTTAGATGTTGCGCAGTGGGGTAACGGGCGTAACAATGGCGTCTGGCCGACGAAGATTAATTCTTTTTCGCAACTTTTATCTAGTTTTACTTAATTTTTTCGAACCTTGATGCGGTGACATGATGATACAGGCGGCGACAGAATAGCGGCCGAGTTCCAAAAACTAGAAAACTATTTTCGCGTGTCATAATACTATTATTCGGTTTTTTATCTGTATTAATAATGAATCTTTAATCAATTCTTTGAAAGGTATGCATTTTTTAACTAACATTATCAACGGTGTGATAATTGTGAAACTTTTGAAATTTCGGTCGTTATAAATATAATTGAGTTTGTCAGACAGACGTCGGGTGACACTGTAGAGTGTTAGAATCTGTCATTTTTTAGGATAGAATGAATAAATTTTGATTAGGAAATTTATGAGGGTGATGCTAGATTGAGCATGCACTAAGTCAAAAATATTAATTGCACGCATATTTTGAAGGTGACAAATATGTTTGATGTCAAAGTGAGATATGATTGATATATGTAAGATGGCGACCTAATGCCAGAGTTTCAGAAGTCAATTCGCGCCATGGGAATAGATAGAAATGATTTGATTGGTGCGCAGTAGTCAGTAATATCCTAATTAGCATAACTGAAATAATTATGACAGAAAGGAGTTATGGGAGGTGGGGAGACGGAAATGCCCTTTTTTGTAAACAAGTATGGCAGCCTCCTGAGTTTATTGATCAAAAGAAGTAAGAGGAAGAATTTGAGTTTGCTTTCTCTAGAAAAACTCAAAAAGAATAATATCATTCTTGCTTTTAACATAAAGTATATTAGGAGTGTGTACTAAGAACTGTTCAAAAAATTAAATAGATGTTTTGAGTAAAAATGACTTAGAAAAATTTATACCCATGACTGCTTGAATGTCTTCCTGCATGAAATGACAATGCGTAGTGATGCTAAGTACCAATATGCATAGCAGCACTAAATGGTACATGGTGATGCTTGTATATTCACCCTTTTTTTCATGGTTTTTGCCTGCTTTGATAATATTTTCCAAGTTTGTAGTTGCTTTGAATGTTGGCATGAATGGTTGTGGTTCATCTTTTAATTAAATTTAATATGCATGAGTAGTTATATGGAGTAGTACTAGTATAGCTTCCATTTATTTCATTCTAGATCCTTTTTTAATCTTTGAGATGTAATATTATTTTAACCAAATGATACTTTTCAGGATGAGGAGATATAATATAGGAAATTTTTAGATAGGGTAGAAAGACATTGAAAGTATTTTTAATCGCCAATTAAATTGGTTTCACGATGCTTTTGTTGGGGTGCTGATACGGTATAGAGTACACTGCTAGTGTACACTGGTGTTTAGAAGTGATATTTTCCTTGACAAAATCTAACTAAACATGGTTTATGATCTTCATGAGTTGTTTGTGTAGAACGACTGATTAATACTGCTTTCTGTTGATTTTCATGAGGAAAAAGTTGATCAAGTAACAAGTTACGATTAGACTTAGCGATGATGTGAAGTCTACGTTGTGAACTTTCTGGAAACTTAGTCATGTTTGTTTTTGGAGAGTGAGTAGAGTAGAGCTTACCTTGTTATATTTACAGTGAGTTATGTTTTGTTTATACATATTCTCTACCTTGACACATATATGTATGTCAAGCCTACAAAATTATTATACCTACTGATTCACGTTGTAGTTAAGTCAGTGTATGGGTAAAATTGATCACTTTGCCTTTACTACGGACTTGGCGAGTGAACGCGAAAACATATCAAGCCTAGGTTGATAACAAATAATTTATTTATTATTTATTGTCACGCTAACGTTGAAAGTAATGTTGTTACCAGGAGTGAGATTTAACGGTCGCCCGGTCGCCCGAGGCGACTTAAAACCGGCTCGGGCGACCTCCTTTTATAATTGAGCCAGCCCGCCTGGCGACCTAAAAAAAATGATAATACTTGCAGACTTTTAAAAGCTCGGTTCGAAGCGAGGGCGTTTTTAGGTCAATGTTCGTCTGCTACGAGTATGAAGCATGCGCGAGCGTTATTTTCCTTTGCCTACTTCCCTTTCGCACCAAGCGCGCTGTCTGCTTTGTTTGTGAAAAAGACACCCGCTACAAATTACGTGTATTGTCAAAATTTGTGTTTTATATGTGAACGATTGTAATTGTCGGGCTGCCTAAAAATCATGCGGGCTACCTCACTTTACTTACTAGCTAGCCCGGCGGGCTAGTTAGTCTCCTGGGTTAAATCTCACCCCTGTGTTACTATGGTTGACTTGAGCATTAGGTGTTTAATACTCTACCTTTTTACAAGTAGTCATTTTTCACCATACAAGCTTTCTGTATTTGCAGAAATAGTAATACATTCTTTGCCTTTATGCACGACAATAGGGTGTCGGAATAGTGTTGGCTGGGGGTGGTAGTTTAAGATTGTCATGCCGTTGATACATATCGCAATGAGTCCATGAGATTCGTTTACCTCTTTTGTTGGCTAAGTATACCAAAGATTAACTTAGAGGTTCATTGAATTTCTCCTTGTTTTTGAAAAGTGTCAACTTTACCGTAGTATCATTTCATTTCTTCTTGCCTTGTTTCCGTTGGAGCACTGAGTGAAAATGTTTGTTAAAAGTTATGCATGTTAGGTTGCTATAGTTTTGCAAAAGACTTCTTGGTATGGTATCTTGCATGTGTAAGAGTGGGTTTTAGAGCAGACCAAAGATTTAAGGGGTCAGGAAATTTACATTGTTTGTAGATTTCTGCCATTCCTTTTCTGTTTTTGGGCTAAGAGCTGAGGAGGATGCTGGGGTAACAATACCCTCTTAAAATTCACTCTGTACTGACCTGGATTGGGGTGCATGGGCCTGGTGACTTGCTTGGGAGGAGTACTAGGCTGTGATGGAGGTGTGACAGCTGAATCCACATTGACATCACTTGAATTTTCTGAGTGGCCGTTATTTCTGGCATCGATGATGATAAGTCCGTTTTTGGGGGGAAAGTGATTTGTAGGTTACGGACAAGGGAAAAGATTAAGGTTCGGTTCTTTGGGGAAAGGCTTTTTCTGTACTGACCTGGACTGGGGTACAGAGGGTTCTTTCTGTGCTGACCTGGATTGGGGTACAGAGGAACAAAATCATAAATTAATCTAACATTATCTCCTAGATATCTATTACGAATAAATCCTGTTTGGACTTCATGTATCAGAGATGGTAGTACATTCTTAAGTCTATTTGCAATACACCCTGATCCTATCTTATAAACTAAATTTAGAAGAGAGATAGGTCGCCAGTTCTTAATATACTCTCTGGGTTTATCACCCTTTGGAATACAAACAATTACCCCCTCCTTTTGCGTAGATGATAATTCCCCTTTTAAGAAACCTTCATTTAAAGAGCGTATAACAAAATCACCTACCCTGGTCCAAAAAACTTTAAAGAACTCCACAGAAAAACCATCACTACCTGGGCTTTTCCCATTTTTTGTATTTTTTAATACCAGAGATGCCTCTTCTAAAGTGATAAGACCCTCAAGGGAATTCGCCTCGAACTCGGTCAGTCTGGGAGTACTGTCAATAAGTTCGCCCATTTCACAGGGTTCTACTACCCTATAATCATACAACCTTTCATAAAAACCATTAACTTCAACTAATATTTCCCCTGGATCTGTAGTAATTGTACCATTTTGTTTATGCAACTTAAGAATTTGTTTATTAGTATAATTACGTTTCTCTAGCGCACAGAAATATTTCGTAACCTTTTCCCCGTTAACAATCCACCTGGCCCGAGAACGGAGCAAAACACCCTCCATCTTCCATTCCCTTAAAGAAATCAGTTTAGTATTAGCTTTCTGCAATTCCTCTCTTTCTGACTCGTCTAATTTTAACTTTTGTTCTAATAAAGTAATTTTCTTCTCTAGTAGTTGTTCAGTTTCTTTACTTTTCTTTCTCTTCTTGGTAGCATAGGAAATTGTTCTGTCTCTAATTTTCATTAACAGTCAACAAAGAGTTGGTCATTAATTACAAACTGTATTTCATTATTACTTATTTGACTAATAGTATCCTGATTATATGGACATGCCGCATATTCTTTCTTTACTTCTTCTATAACTGAATCAGTGTTCCCGATTACGCACAGTAGTGCGTCAATTACGCACAAAATATGAAAAATGATGCAGAAAAATTTGCATGTGTGCGTCCTGTGGACGCACAAATTTTTTTCAAATCTCTGAAATCAAAGTTACGACCAACGAGTGGCGAACTAATTCACGGCATAATCAGAATCAGAACCCAACTGAAACTGCCATTGCAGACGATTAAAGATTGTGTCGGGAGTGGTGGTCCTTAAAAATCGCATGCGCGCGCATTGTAAACTTCCTCCAAGCAATCCATTCACTGAACAGAAGAAATCTTTGTGAATCCGTTCTTTGATTCTATCATACACGATCATGTCACTTCTGACTTGGTTGACTGGGCCCAAAACCCGTTCATCCACAGCAACATCAAGTACAGATCTGATCCTGTCATTATCGAAAATACGGAACTCCAAGGCAAGGATAAACAAATAAATGATGAAACTCAAACTGAAGTAAAGCGTCCAAAGAAACATGTTTTAATTTTTTTGGTTTAATATGATTATGATAACTAATGTGACGCTTTAACAGAGTAAAAAAAAAGAAAAAGAAAAAAAGTGAGGCTTGGACTTGTTTTTACTCTTTTTTTTTCCCGATTTGGGGACTCTCAAAATTTGCACAAGGACTCTTAAAATTTTATACCTGGGAGTCCCAAGGACTCTCATTTTTTGTGTGTGGAGGGAACACTGCTGAATTAATGTCATCTAAATATTCCTTATCTTTTAACAACGAAGCGTTAAATTTCCATAATGACAATCGTTTTCCTTCTTTAACTTTTCCTAAAGACAATAAAATAAGCGAGGGATCCGTTCTATAGCCAGGCAGAACGTTGGCGTCATAAACATCAGCTGACATAAAATCAGATTCCAAGAAAAAGTCAAGTCTGCTTTGCAGAATGGGGCTATTTCTTCGCCATGTATATCTTCTTAATTCCGGGTTTAAGTCTCGCCATAAATCAGTCAAGTCTAGATTAATCATCATTTGTTTTACCTGTTCCTGGGCTTTGATATTGTTATGATGTTTATAATTATCACAGTCAAGTTCAAAGTTTAAAACTAAATTCCAATCTCCTCCCATAATAATATTATCTGGCGCAATTTGTTTAATCTTTCGACGTAACGTCACATAAAAGTCTGGATCATCTCTGTTTGGTCCGTACACATTACATTATAAGAAATTCTTTACCAAATATTTTCACCAAAATCAAAATGTAGTTTCCACCGTTATCCTTAAATACACTTTCTTGACATCAAATTCAAAGTTATTATTAAAAAGGACAGTTACCCCCCTTGACGAAGAATTGTAAGAAGCAAAGTAACAATCATAGCCCCATTCAGCACAAATATAGTTTTCCAGCTTTGCATGAAAATGAGTATCCTGTAACAAATATATGCAGAACCCTTTATTTCTTAAATAATGAAACACATCTTGGCGTTTTCTGGCATCAGCCAGGCCCTGACAGTTCATGGATACAATAGTTACACTGGTATCAGCAGAAGCCATAAAAAATAAAAATGATTATACCACAATCAAGCACAGATGAGGCAGGACAACATGACCTCAAGCAGCCAGAAACAAAAACACTTTCCCCTTGCCTGCAGAAACAACAGCACATGCCAGCAAAAGTGCATAGTCAAAGTTAACTCTCTCAAAAAAGGAGCCCAGTAGGGCAAACATACTAAATATAGAAAAAAGGAAAGGGAATTACTAGAAATATACAGAAGGACGAAACAGTTGTTTTATAGAAACATGGCAATTTTTTTTTTATAAAGGGTTTAAGGGAGAGCGTAAAGAATAGGGCTGGGCGACACAAAAAAGACAAAAGTCATATATACACACATAAGGTATAGTACAAGGGGTGCACAACAAGCACAACAGAATAATCAAATATAAATACAAATCAAGACTGCGGGGCAATAAAGTATATATAACAAACCACAATGTATTGCAGGGGCACATAGCCATCAGAAATAAAAATCAACAAACAATCAAGTTAGCAGAAGCATAGATCGAACATGAAATCAGCGAGCATGTACCACAGTGATTCAGTATGTCTAAATATGCAAGTTTGTGTCGAGACATGTAAACCGACATAGCATAAGAATGAATATGCAAACAAGTCAGAATACAACAAATCAGCTTACAAGACACATACCGGTAATAATAAACATCCATTCAATTCAAACATACTCATCAGCAGATATTAAAAAAACAAAAAAAAACAGGTATGTAAATCAACAAATCCTCAAATAAGCACAGACATGACTCAAAGCATTAAATCAACAATCATACACACTATGCAAATCATATATATATATACACACACACACACACACACACACACATACACACACATTCATGTCTTCTGGTAGTTTTGGCGACTGGTACTTTACACCCCACTTTTGGCGACTCTTTCAAATGAAGAGATATATAAACCAAATCGCACATGTAGCTTACAAATGCACTCATTAAAACGTTTTTACACAAAAAAGTTAACATTATGTAATATTACAGAAAAAAGTTAAAAACGGGAATCTTAGCACTTCTGACAACTGACTCCCTGTATTTTAGCTATTTTGGAGACAGTCGGCAAAACGTTAGAAATACGGTAACTTCATCTGAAACTTTTTGGCGCCAGTTTCAACAAAGAAGATGAGAATAAGTCATGGTGTGGTCATCATATGTGCTAAAAAAACAACTGAAAACTGGCGCCCGACTTCTGAAGATTTAAAACATAAATGTTTGTAGTACATCTGAAGACAGCTTTTTTTTATTGCTGTACATTTGAAGACTCAAAAAATAAACAGACTGAGAAATAATATAAACCAAATTAGATCCGGTTTTAACTCCTTTTTGTGTAAAATATCAGAAATTGACTGTCAATCTGGAGACACATGGGCACATTATGAAACTAAGTTTTGATGTCTTCAAAACGTAAAAAAGACAATAAACATTAATTATTATTGTTATTAGTTTCTCATATACCTTACTTTTAAAGCTAGGGTTACTCAATGAGGTGGTTGGCACAGGCAACACAATCATGTATACTTCTTGTTGTGCTTTTGTACGTGAATGTGTATGAATATTTAGGGGTTTGTCTTGGTTGGTAATGTAACCCCGTCTTTCCAATAGGAAACAACCCAGTTCATTCTTTTTGTGGGGGCGTTTTTTTTTTGATGTAGTCATTTTTAGTATCTTGTGCTTTATGTAAAGCTACAACTATTTATTTCCAAAATAATGTTAACATTAATCCGTTTCAATTGATTCATAATTATATAATTTGTTTCATCTATTTATTTTCTAAGTAAAGGTACAGAAATATCTTGAGCTGTACTGAGCTTTGAAAAACATAAAAGGAATGTGACTGTTACAGGGCGGGGTGGATTTTTATTTAAACCATATTGAAGATTTGAACTGAGAAATACTGGACACCTTGCTGTTGTGTTTTGACTGATTGGAGGTATAATGAATAAATATATTGATTTTAGGAACTTACGTTTGTTCGCGGAAATTTTGTTTGTGGGGGCGGGTGGTGCGGGGTGAGGAACTGTGTGCATGACGCAGGAATTCATCCTTTCCTCTGGTTTTATATCCCTCTTTATATATATATATATATATATATATATATATATATATATATATATATATATATATACTCTTATACCGGTACCCAGAAACAAGGAATATTAGTTGTTTACCGGTCATCTGGGCACCCAGCTTTGGATCTGGGCACCTGGCAGGGTACCCAGATCCAAGGTAACTTTGAAAACAGCGAGAAAAAGTAACTTTCGTCTCTCCTAGGAGACGAATTAGGTCAAGCTGTATTTCTTACTAGGTCAACTGTCTTTTCGCACTGTTTGAGAATATTTTCGAACCGTTTATTGACGCCGGATAGCGTCCTCACTTGGTTTCATACAATTTAAGAATCCAAGAAGGCAAATGGGTTTTTTGGTCGGAAAATGCACAGGTTACCAAGAGGAAAAGGGTTAGGGCAAGGGTTAGTTGCAGCGCTGCAACTAGCCCTTACCCTACCCCTTTTCCTCTATTCCGCATGTCTGAGGTACCCAGAAACAAGGAGATATAAGTCTATATATATATATATATATATATATATATATATAGCGAGAGAGAGAGAGAGAGAGAGAGAGAGATATGCGCACACACACATACACGATTTTCACATATAATACTGAAGTAAAATATTCTTGATCATGGATCCATTTATATGCGCACACACACATACACGATTTTCACATATAATACTGAAGTAAAATATTCTTGATCATGGATCCATTTATTTCCTCAAATTGTGAAATAAAGCAATAACAAACTTGAAGGCAAAGCCCATATGACTCGCATGGCCCTTGAGAAACCAATTGACAACATTCTACATGAAAAAGAGATATGTTAGTTACCTATTCATTCCAGACTTTGTTGATTATTATTATTTTCAACCTAACATAAAGAAATCTGGAGCTGCTATAAATAGACAAAACATGAGGTCAGTCGCATGCCACAAAGGTTTTGGGTACCTACAATCATTGATTGTAGTCCCCTGTTAGACTTTAATCATTCCTCATACTTCTCTGCATAACAGCAAGTTTGTTAGTTAGCTACTTATTCCTTATTACAGGGTCTAGCGGGCTACATAAAGCCAAGCAGGACACACAAAGCAGGTCTAAACATTGGTCTATCGCTCACAAAATCATAAATATACATATAAAACACATATACAAGTACAAATTCACAATTATATGACCACCCTATCCCCAATGAATGAGTGAGTTAGTCATTGTTTAAAGGGTCCAGAGGACTGAAAAGAACTGAATCAGGACCACAACTTGGTTGACAAAGGGCTCACCCCTGATCCGTATAAAAGATCTGAAACAACCCTAATGGTAACAGGCCGAGTATCAGTCTCCTCTCTGAAAATCCTTATCGGGAAGAGAGGGGACTATAAACTGATACCAAAAAAAAAATAATGGTAACAGGCCTCCCCTATACGCTTCCGTGTCCGGGGACGGTAATCTACTCAACGTAATGGTAACATTTCAAGCACTCCACCGGGCGGGTCACTGTACAATAAAGGCAACCCACGCAGGGGACACTGAGACTATACTCTAATTTATCAAACCCCCATTTACAAAAACAAAATAGTTATTAATTGCTTAAAGGGTCCAGGGGACTGCAAAGAGCCGAATCAGGACCACAAAATCAAGACCACAACTTGGCTGAAAGAGGACTCGCCCCTAATCAGCATAAAAGATCTGCCGAAATAACCCTAGTGGTAACACTGAAGGCAATCCACCAGCCAGTCACTTTACAATAAAGACATCCCACGCAGGGGACGTTGAGTCTATATTCTAATTTACAAAAATAAAATAGAATACAAACATCATTATAAAATATCAACAAAACAAATACATAATTATAAAATGCCTGCACTACCAAATAATAATATCATAAAAGCCCCAGTGACCACCTGGCAGAAAGCGTCCAATATTCCCAAGCTCACACACAAATGAGGAGTTTTGTCCCGGAAGTGTTTTCAAGAAAAAAGGTAGGTGACTAGTCTAGCGAAGAAGGAAGATAGTAGATTTAGAGAACACAGAGCAGGAATGAAAAAAACAAAGGAGAAAGACTGCGACAGTGGGAATGTAAAGCACTAAATTTCCAGAAAGTGGGGATACTATATACAGAAACTCCTGGCATCCCAACGGGGGGAAGGTAGGTTACTGTTCTAGCAAATAAGATAGTAGATAGAACAGAGTAGGAATGAAAAAAACAAAGGAGAAGGACAGCGGAAGTGGGAATTTAAAACACTAGATTTCCAGAAAGTGGAGATACTATTTATACAGAATACCTCGGCAACCCCACCTATCCTATCCTGTCCCGTAACCCGAAGGTCGTAGGGGCACCACAGATGATCGTTTAACCAGCATACTCCATCTTTCTCTGTCCTCAGCAGCCCTGATGGCTTCGCTCAGTGTCAAACCAGTCCATTCTCGAATGTTGTCCTCCCATCTCTTTTTCGGTCTCCCTCTTCTTCTACCTCCTTGCACTGTGCC
The DNA here is from genome assembly GCA_036898135.1 of Oncomelania hupensis. Lineage (NCBI taxonomy): Eukaryota > Metazoa > Mollusca > Gastropoda > Littorinimorpha > Pomatiopsidae > Oncomelania > Oncomelania hupensis. Next base: position 44,884,958 of record CM072525.1, on the reverse strand, counting down.
TTGCAGAATAGTCTTTGCAAGACCTGATGATCTGGTGACGTGGTCATACCATCGAAGTTTCCGTTTCTTCACCACTGTGAGCAGGTCATCGTGTTGTCCGATGGCTTGTGTGATGGTCCGTCGGACTTCGTCGTTGGTGATGTGTTGGGTATAGGAAATGCCCAGAAGTCTTCTATAGCACCTCATCTCCATGCTTTGTATTCTTCGTTGGAGATCTGCTGTGAGGGTCCATGCTTCGCAAGCATATAGGAAGATGGAGATGACAAGGGAGCGCAGCAGTCTTACTTTGGAATGTAGACTGATGGTCCTGTCTTTCCAAATGGGCTTCAACCTTTGTCAGGGCAGCAGTTGTTTGTGCGATCCTGGAGAGGACTTCCTGTCGGGACCCATTGTCTGATACAATGGCTCCTAAATATTTGAAGCTATGCACTGGGTTGAGGGATTGGCCTTGGACTTTGATGTCCGTATTGATGCCATTGGTGTTGTTGGTCATCATTTTGGTCTTCTCTGCACTTATTTCCATTCCATAGGCTCTGGAGGTGGTGTCAAGCCTCTGTACCAGCTGTTCAAGTTCTTGTTCCTTTCCAGCCAATCCATCAATGTCATCTGCAAAACGAAGACTGGAGATTGCTCTACCCCATATGCTGACTGTGCCTTCATGGTCTGCAAGAGCATCTGACATGATGCGCTCTAGGAAGATGTTGAAGAGTGTTGGAGAGAGTAGGCATCCTTGACGCACACCGATTGTTGTTCTGAACCAGTTCCCGATGGCGCTGTTGTGGAGGACTGCACTGGTAGCCTTGTCATACAGGCTTTTGATGACTTCAATAATTTTAGGGCTGATGTTGTACACTTTCATTGTTGCCCATACAGCTGCATGCCAGACTCGGTCAAACGCCTTCTTGAAGTCTATGAACACATGATATAGATGTTGTTGGTGCTGTAGGTATTTCTCACAGATTATTCTGAGGTTGAAAATCTGCTCAGTGGTACTTCGCCCTGCCCTGAATCCTGCTTGTTCTTCAGCTATGATCTGTTCAGCTTGGGGTTTCAACCTGTTGAGTATTATTTTCAGGAGGACCTTGCTGGGATGGCTGATGAGGCTGATGGTGCGGTAATTTTCACACTCCTGAAGGTTACCTTTTTTGGGAAGAGTGATGACAAGCGACTGGGTCCATGGTATAGGCCACTCCCCACTCTGCCAGATCTTGTTACAGATAATGGTGAGGGCATCAATCATCGCTTCTCCTCCTGCTTGTAGCAGTTCCGCGGGTATGTTGTCCACTTCCGTTGACTTCCCTTTCTTTAGCGCTTGCACTGCTGCCTCAACTTCTTCTCGGAGAATTGGGAGGATTTCTTCTTCTTCTCTGTTCTCGGGACATGCTAGAACTGATGGGTCTCCATTTGGTGTATGGTTGTAAAGGTCAGAGCAGTACTCTGTCCATCTGTCCAAGACTTCTTGTTCTTCTGTAAGGCATATGCCAGACTTGCTTTGGATCGTGGAGACTTTGGGCTGTTTGACACTTGTCAGCCGCTTCACTGTCTGGTAGGCCTTCTTGCTGTTGTTCTTGTTTAGACTGTTCTCTATTTCCTGGCATTGATCTTCTATCCAGTTCTCCTTTGCTGTGCGCATGCCTTTTCGGATGTCATTGTTGATTTTTCGGTAGACATCAGCTCCCTGTGAGGTGTTCTTTTTCTTTTTCATCTCTCTTCGTTTATCACACGGATCCAAAAGTTCAGGTGTGATCCACGGCTTCTTCTTTGGTCGGTGCTTGCCAAGGATCTCAGTGGCGGCATCTGTCACAGCTGAGTTGAAGGTGGTGGTCATGGTGTTGACATCTACTTCACCAGCCCCCAAAATGAGCAGTGGTGCAAATTTCCCTCCAATTGTGGCCTGAAATAGTTCTGCCACCTCCGGGTCTTGCAGTTTGTCCAGGTTGAACTTCAGTCTAGTGCACTTTGCTGTATTTACTATCTTCAAGTGGAGCCGGAAAGACATCATCACGAGATCGTGGTCACTTCCGATGTCTGCTCCTGGAAAAGTGCGTGTCCTGCCAATGTTGATGCTTGATCTGAAGCGTTTCTTGACCATGATGTCTATTTGGTTGTGATGCTCCCCGCCAGGACTGTGCCATGTCCATCGTCTGGAGTTTTTGTGGAGACCAAGCGTGTTTGCCAGTATCAAACCCCCGTTTACAAAAACAAAATAGTTATTCATTGCTATCCCCACGGGGGATAAAAAAATAATAATGAAAAAAAAGCATTCTTGCTAAGAAAATACAATGAACATAAAATGAAACAGCAAGAAACACAGAATTTGTTCATGTAACAGAATGCACTCTGCTTTTCATCTGCATACTATTTTTAGAGCTTTTGGGAATTGCCGCGATCACTCAGCTAAAATGAATAGAGCACTATGCTTCACAAATCTTGCGTAGTGCGTCATTAATTATCGTTCACTTTAACAAACAAAATATTAAAAAATAACCATTCTTGCTAAATTAAAAAAAATGCAAATGAAATGAGACAGCAAGAAACACAGAATTTGTTGATGTTAGACATTATTAACTTCAACCTAAAATAAAGAAATCTGGAGCACAAAAATATGAGGTCAGTCGCATGCCACAAAAGATTTGGGTACCTACAATCATTGACTGTAGTGTCCTGTTAGACTTTAAACTTCTCTGCATAACAATTAGTAAGTTAGCTATTCATTCCTTACAGGGTCCAGCGGACTACACAGAGCCAACTCAGAATATTCACACAAAACGAGTCTAAACACTGGTCTATTTCTCACCAAATCATGAATGTTTCATTGCCTGTGTAAGAAGGGGTACTGCTTACTTACATTATCAAATAGGACAAACTGTCTTTCCTAGACATTTGCGAAGTACATGGGAATGAAAATGTCCAGGAAGGGGTTCTTGTATGGATGGTAAAAAGAGAGTTGCTCCTCCTGAGAATGTGGAACATGGGCAATCATCTATACAATCTTGATGTTTTGAAAAAACAAAAAGGACAGCTGATAGCGCAGGCCATTGAATGTATGGACAGAGAAGCAGAAAGGAAGTTTGAGGCAACAGAGTGCCTGCCCCAATTTGCTTGTTGCCAGTCTTTTTTGCAGTGTCAGTAAAGTCTATGCACAGGGACTCATCACTAGTTTCAGTGAACACGGTGGCTCCCATTCTGTAAAGCCTGGCTTTACTGTAGCTGGAATCAGGTTCATTTTCGTAAACCATGGCTAAGCTGTCATTTGATTCAGTGCCACTTGAATCATTGGATGGAATAAAGTCACAATGCGATTTAGAGTGATTGTGCTGTCACAGACGTCATCAAACAAATCATCATGATCACTGTTATCTCCGCTGCGGCAGTGCTCAGTGTTGGGAGTATTTGGCAGGTCCACTAGGTTGTCAGATTCCTGTCAACAGATTATAATACTGTGTTACTGTACATTATTATTTTGAAACATGACTATTAGCGATGAGAAATTATAGCAGGTTAATTAAATCAATAATTTCACCCGTCCGATTGACAGATCTAACAACTACAATTAACGGCTATTTTCATTAAAATGCATATCTAAATCAAAAGGCTACTTTCATTTAATACATTTATCTAAATCAACAACAAACCAACAGAACAAATACAATTATGCTTTAAATCAAAATATAACTATGTGAATATTTATCAATTTATTACAATGACAATAAATGCAATGTATCCCATTGTAGCAAGCAAAATACATGCACAATGCCCGAAATGGCGAATAAAAATCCAACCCTGACTCCAAGGGACGTATAGATTTAGTTGTTTGGTTTTTGCGGCCAATATGTTTGTTATCCCTTTAGAAAAATACCAATATGATGGAAGATTACGATCCACCATTTCATTGCTCGCTTGGTTCGAGTAGCAGACAAGGAAATCCAATAAGGGTTGTCTTTTATTTTTGTTGCAAACGCGCCTATGTCTGCTAAATGTAGTATACCCATTCCGTGTTCCCGATTGCGCACTGCAGTGCGTATTTGACCCCAAAATAAAGAAATGACGCAAAGTGGGGAGTCATTCTTGACGCACATGTGTGCTGGAAGCAGACGACATGTCTCGAGATCCAATATCGACAACTCCTACTGCGACAAGCACTAGGCCTACAGATGTTCGACATATGCCTGAAACATCCACTTATACTGAACGCATGCATATTATGTCTTTCTACCTGTGACGACGTCCTTGTTAACTTTGCTATCTGTGGGGGTCAGGTGTGGGTAATGGAGCTTGGGTTGGTGGTGTATGTAAACACTATAAAAAGTAATCCTAATCAATAAAAGCCTAACAAAATTGATGTACACAGCTTATACATCACATTTTGCTTTCGGAGTGCACTTTCGTAGGACTGGTGTGCCATTATCTTAAACTACTTGGGGCTAACCTGAAACTTCATAGCTTGGCACTGTTTTCCATCTTGAGCTAAATCGATCCATGTCAAAGTTCATTTGCCTTGTAGCGCTACACTCTAACAAGTATATTACTCACATGATCTGAGCCCTTATCAGGCATGGCAGACGATCCGAGCGACAGATGCCCTGAAAAGAAGACAGTGGAGGTCTCTGGGGGTTAGACAACGACGATGAGGACAGCTGTGGAGGTGGATGTAGTTGCTGTTGCTGCTGAAATGGGTTAGGAGAGGGCTGAGGCGGAGGCTGGGGCAGGTGCTGCTGACCCTAGTACCTCTGCTGTTGCTGCCTTCGATGGTGCAGAGTCTGAAACATGATCCTTTTTAAGATCAAACTACCTATTTAGGAATACATATATATATATATAGAGAGAGAGAGAGAGAGAGAGAGAGAGAGAGAGAGAGAGAGAGAGAGGGGGGAGAATGAGAGATATAGATACATTTTTCCCTGTTTTCTTATGACATAAATGTGACATAAAAATTATAAAGAAGGCTTGGCTTATATAATTTAAAAAAAAGGTGCAGAATGATGCCAAAATAAACAAAGGCAACATTACTATATCCTTTTGTTGTAATGTATCCTCGAACACACACAGACCGTGAACATGGATGGACCACTGAACAATGAAAAGTCATTATATTTTTATCCAAAGTAATAGTCTGATTAAGCATTTGCAATAAATAATGATATTGCTACGTGGAATTAGGTCAAGCATATATTTCTCACCCCCACTCTCAGCTCTGTTACGTCAGAGACGCGCAAGATAGATCCGATCGTTTTGCTTTACAAAGCATGCAATAACAGTGTATTTACCTTTGATTTGATTTTGCGTTGTTGTTAGAAGAAGCTTTGTATGATGTTAATAATTTTGTTGGTCAATATTATTGGAGAATTTTCTATAAAATTATCTTCACTACTCCAGTACAAAATTGTGCTAATTATACATGTAAGTCTATTCTTTGCCGTTTTATGCATTTACGTGGAAGTGTTGCAACTTGCAATTTTGTCAATCAAAACATTTGCCAGAATCTAATACACCCTTGTTCCTAGCTAGAAGTACATACTTGCTCTGCAAATTTCTTATTATTGACGGTAAATTGACGGCAAAGGTGAAGGTAAAAAGACTACTAATCCACCACAGTTTGGGTTTTCTTTTGCCAAGTCGGTCTCGGGTCTGCACCAATTAATCTTCTTCACTTCGATTCGTCAGGTGCTACATATAGTCATTTTCAGTTTAATATTTAATGAATCCTAAAAAGTCCTAAGCTGAAAACTGATAACATATGAAGAAATCAAAGTCCCAACAAGAAGAAGTTTTACCTACCACACTGTTGGCAACTCTTTACAATGGCGCACTGACATATCTCGTGAAAATTCGTTGTCTCGTTGGCTAATCACGTCACGATGCAATCTGATTGGTCACGACATATACACACGAAGAGAGAGGGGCACTGGAATCAAGCAGGAGTGTAAAAGCCCAGGCTCAAAGTGTGTAAGTTATACACAATCCAACGTGGCAGATTATGCTTTTAGATGACACCACTGTTTTTTTGCATGCTTTCAACGTCGGTCGGCTAAACAGTGGTGAAAAACGCTATTTTGACCTTAAAAATTCTGGCGACCGTCGTCACAAAAACTGACGACGTCGTCACAAATCAGCGGTCGACAGAACGTGTGACTTTTACCTGAGTTCGTCGACAGAAGTCGCAGTTAACATGTACACACATACATACACACACATACATACATTACATATACATGTATATACATACATATACACACATACATATATACATATATATATACATACATACACACATACATATATACACATACATATATACACATAGTCACATATATATACACATACATACACACACATACATAAACATATGCACGTCATTATCAGCATTTTACATACATTACACATAAAAATAAGCATAGATGAGACATGTAAATCAGCTAACAGAGAGAGAGAGGGAGAACGTTTGTAACATCATAAGCAGGCGTGTATTGTAAGAATGCCATTCAGTAGGCCTCGCAACTTGTTACCAACCAACCAACCAGAAACATATCTGGTGCGGCCAATCTCTAGCCGATTCCAACGTTACAGTTTGCGGCCTTGACCACAACAAGACAGGTAGGCCTAGTGTCTAATGTGACTAGTTTTACGGGTACAGATATGTGGAACAGTTTTTTTCTTTCCAATTAAATCAGCCAGAACAATACCTGGAATACAAATTGCATACTATAACAACATAACTCAAGGGAATACAGACTATAATTAAGTAGTCAAAAGCCATTTTTTAAAAATGATTTCTTCATCACAAAACTGACATAGATCTAAAGAGCTTTTCATTCTGAACACAATGATATTTTTTTTTCCCCATAGGACAAATAGGTAAAAAGTTATTAATGTTTGAAAATGCCAAATGTTGGTGTTTTTTTGGCAACGTTTTGGAATTGAAGAAATTGACAACTTTGGAGTCTCAAAGTGAAGCCAATATTGATACCAGAAAGCTGATTTTTGACAGGTAACCCCTTCATATGTTATACTCCAAGCCCAATTTTCTTCAGGCCTATCCCATGTAATGTTCAGACGTTTTGGTGCTTCAAAGTTGGGAAATCATCAAATTCGCAGTGCGTGCCGGCAAATTATAGGCCTACTAGTAGGTAGTCAAAAGCCATTTAAAAAAATGATTTCCTCATCACAAAACTGACATAGATTTAAAGAGCTTTTCATTCTGAACACAGTGGTATATTTTTTTTCCCCATAGGACAAATAGGTAAAAAGTTATTAATGTTTGAAAATGCCGAATGTTGGTGTTTTTTTGGCAACGTTTTGGAATTGAAGAAATTGACAACTTTGGAGTCTCAAAGTTAAGCCAATATTGATACCAGGAAGCTGATTTTTGACAGGTAACCCCTTCATATGTTATACTCCAAGCCCAATTTTCTTCAGGCCTATCCCATGTAATGTTCAGCCGTTTTGGTGCTTCAAAGTTGGGAAATCATCAAATTCGCAGTGCGCGCCGGCAAATTATAGGCCTACTGGTGTGCTACTACGCTCAGCACTCATGTCGCTGAATAGGCCTACGAGTACGCCATGACCGCAAGAATTCCCGAACACCGTTTGGGTAGACTTTTCTACGGCAAAGCGCTCCGCGATACAGTAATGCACAAATTAATAAATACCCTAGTTTTATAAAGGAAAGTCTGCTCTTTATTTCTTGCTAAGTTTTAAACTTCTAGTTAAAATCAAACTTACATCAAAACCGCTTTATCCACTTTGTTCGGCTCGTAACAAAATGTTTACACACGAGAGCCTTCCATACTTATATGTAAATGAAGCTAAGTATCCGAACTTCTCATTGGTTCTTATTTTTAGGCCATCCAATGAAGTATCGCAAAGCGCTTAGACTTTGAAACGAGCCACCTCTCAGCAAACGACAGTGACAATTTTTTCGCAGCGGCATTCAGTGTTCGGATAGGGGCGTATTCAAAAGCTGTTTTCTCGGAATCTTTCGCATAAACATGCATTAAAAACAACACAGATGTAAAGATAAAGCTTTCAATTTTTATTTGAATACAGCCACTGTTCGTTTTGATGCAGTTTTACATTAATAAGTGTTGAAAGTGAAGTGAAAACTGAGTCAAAACTGCTGAGCGGACAAGAGCCAATGAAGGGCTTGGAGTACCTACTACTAGTGTGCTACTACGTTCAGCACTCGTGTCGCTGAATAGGCCTACGAGTTCGTCATGGCCGCAAGAAAACCCGAACACCGTTTGGGTACACTAAGGAAAGTCTGCTCTTTACTTCTTGCTAATTTTTAAACTTCTAGTTAAAATCAAACTTACATCAAAACCGCTTTATCCACTTTGTTCGGCTCGTAACAACACTTTTATACATCAGATTCCACCATATTTGATATGTAAATGAAGCTAAGTATCCGAACTTCTCATTGGTTCTTATTTTTAAGCCATCCAATGAAATATCTCGAAGCGCTTTGAGTTTGAAACGACCAACCTCGCAGCAGACGCACTGACATTTTGTTTCGGAGCGGCGTTCAGCGCTCGGATAGAAGCGTATTCAAAAGCTGTTTTCTCGGAATCTTTCGCATAAACATGCATTAAAAACAACACAGATGTAAAGATAAAGCTTTCAATTTTTATTTGAATACAGCCACTGTTAGTTTTGATGCAGTTTTACATTAATAATAAGTGTTGAAAGTGAAGTGAAAACTGAGTCAAAACTGCTGAGCGGACAAGAGCCGATGAAGGGCTTGGACTACCTACTATAATGTAATTTACCAAGACAATAAACAAATAAATGATAAAAAGTAATAGTATTGAGGTGCATTTTTAACTTTTCAATAAATCAGTATATTTCTAAGGTTCTTCCACCCACCAACCCACCAAAAAAATTGAGTAGGAGGGACATACCATATTGTGCCGTTGAAAGCACCCCGCATACACTCTCGCAAAATATATATATGCCAGAGGCACAGTCAATTGCATGAAAGGGATAATCCAAGAGCACTTAGTCTTTATTCATAGAGCTATCCTGCAGACTGTCTTGCTGACCACTCATAGCTTTTGCAAACAACCTATCCAAATCAGAATGAATGCTGAGTTCATTGTCTGTCCAGTTTTTAACTTAGCAAGAACCTTACCATTTGAAGACCACACTGAGAGTGTAGCTGAGTGATTCTGTGCTGCTTTCAACAGTTTGTAGTTCCGGAATGTCAGATCTTCATCCACCACAATGTTCTTTCCTTTTAGTTTTCTCCTGTTCTGCAAGATGGTGTCGCGCTTCTTTCTATCAAAGAAGCGCACAAGGACCGGTCGCGCCCTCTCTCCTACTCTTCCAGCTCTATGCGCCACCTTTATATCTTCTGGCATAATCTTGACACCCACCAAGTCGGTGAAGATTCCGCATACACCTTCTTCGTCACGTCTTCCTGCTCCTTGGCTGGCTCTGGAATCTTGTATACTCGGAGATGTGACCTTCGAGAGTATTGCTCAAGGTCGTTTATACCTTGCTCCAGCTGTTGTATTCTGATGTCGTGGTCATTGATGTTATGATCAAGCCTGCTGGTTTTGGCTTTGACCACCTTCACCTCCTTTGACACTGCTACACTTTTAGACTCGAGCTCCAACATCTGCGCCTCCATCTTGTCCAACTTTTCTAACACCTCCCCAGTGAAGCTTTTGACATTCTCCCTCATTTGTTCCGGTCCTGATTTGGCTCGGAAGAGTCCGCTGGACCTAAAGCAACAATAAATCAACCTCATTTGTTGGACATCTTACTTAGTGGCAAGCGTACCCATTTTCTCGGAAATTTATCTCAAAGCGGCCTGCACAGGCTCTCCAATAGCCACTAGCCATGTTGGCACGCTTAATCACCGGTCTCTCAGCCCAGGTCTCACTCTCAGAGCTTACAGACGAAAGTACTCTTTTGGGCGTTGAAGTTGTGAGCTGTTTGCTAAAGTACTCAGAAATACTTCGACTTCTGTCAGACATCACAATGAAGGTCTCTGCATTTGACCGTGCACACAACAGCGTGCCAAGAAACCAGACACACAGTCTCTTCTTAGCGAGCGCATGCACTCAGCCTATCCTCTATCGTAGGCCTATTCCAGTGTCGCCGATCACCCACCTACAATACACTCACACGCTGTTTTTAGAGTCTTTAGGTACCAAATCACGTACCATAAGAATCTTAGATTCGAAGTCTACACATTGGTATAGATATTGCTTCCAGCAAACAGCGCCAAAAACAACAAAATAGCAAAAAAACACCGATGGAACTGGTCATCAGATTTTAAACACGTCCGCCATGAATCAGGGGAAACCACTCTCTCGAATGTATTTATGTTTGTAACTGAACTGGAGAGTTTTGGCATTTGGCACAACCTGCATAAAACCGTTGATTGGAACTGATTGGTAGTTTTGAGAAGAAGAAAAAAAAGCGTTTTGAGGACCACTTTTTGAGGAGCTTGGGTGCCTTGATTTCAGATGACTGAGCTGAAACGCATGTTTGAGGAGCCTCAGGAGGACCTTGCCAACAATGAGGCCTTTGGAGGAGAGGCGGGAAAGGTAAGCTTGTGTGCACAATCTGTTAAAAAGACTTGTGTATTAGGAACTCGTTGTACTTGCTGGTATTAGTGACTGGAATGCCTAAAGCTAAGAAAAAAGGACATGAATGTTGTTTGTGAACAAAATAGAAAAGTAAGCGTTGCCATTGTGTTGGAACTGCAGGTCAAGAACTTGGAACTGACTAGAGGTCAAAAGGTGATAATCACATGCACACATACTTCAAACACTTCCAACTATTTTATTTTAAAATATTATGTGAAGGAATGTGCTTGCATAGACATAAGAAACATAGCTTAGCAAATAATTACAGATTTGGATTTGGTAAAAGCAACATCCAAGTTGAAGATTTGGGATTTTAATCCAGTCAGAGCTTTACTGAGCATGTGCAAAACGATGGATTGACGACATGGTTCATAATGATCACTTCTGTCTTAAAACAGGGGCTATCCATTTGTGTACTTCTGTTTGTTTGGATAGTAAAGGGATCATTTTAACAGGATATTTGGTTTAAATGGGATTTTTTAAATATATAAATTAAGAAACTACCCTTTAAAAAGTCGTGTTATTTGTTACATTTTCGTGTCACACAGCCTTTCATACTTGAAGTAATCAAAAAAAGGGTTTATAAAAGTTGGATCGAACAGAAAACAATGGTATTCATTTTGTTTGGCATAGAATACTATTCTAAACAAAAAAGCTGTTTGTATGCATAAGTACACTATAAAATACAGTACTTTTTAGCTTCGGTGTCACATTTGTCACAAATGACATATGTATTGTTATTATAATAATAAACGGCAGTTTATTTTTAAATCCTGAATTTCTAGTAACTGAAAGTAGAATTGCACATGGTCAAACAGCCAATTTTCTTTGCTTCAATGGCGGGAAGGAGAGAAGGTAAGTCTTTTGTGTGGTGTCACACTTTTTTTTTAGTCACAAATGAAACACTGATGTCACAAATGACATTATAAAATATGTAATATCATAAATTTCACAGATTACATGAAATAAGTTAGATTTTAGGGTGTTTGAATGTAGACACAACAAGCATGTCTCAACAGGAAGGTACATTAGCAGTCTAGGATTATTTTCTGATGTACTGCTATTTTGTGACACAATTTTGTTTCGTGTAACCAAAGAAAGTACAGCTACGCAAAGAAGGTTCATCTCTGCGAAGGCCTATATAAAGTTACAAAACGTAGCCACTCGTAGCGCCCCCCAGCGATTCCCGTGATAAATGATTCCAAGGGCGATAATTTGTTCTTAGCGCTATGTAAACAAACCGCTTCAGTAGATTATGTTCCGGACACTCGCCTGCTTAAATTAACAAGCGATTCTGCTTTTTTTTTTGAAAGTAAGTTAATAAGTGTCTGGTTTTAATAATGTAAATACAGCTTGCCAACAAGTTGCTTGAATTATGCATTCAGCCGATTAAATTACCGTACCAATGCTGATGATTCAGTAGGCCTGTACTCGGCCTGTACTCATCCTAGATCCGTCAAAACTCAAACCCAAAAGTAAGCTTGAATACCGGTAATAGCTTTTCTGAACATTGCTTGATTTAGCATTTCCAGTTAATAACTGTGTTCCAATCTACTGTTTATCTCATTTACACTGCACTTCTGATTTTAATCGCTGCTAACCTACTGTTAGGCTCTCATCTTAAAATTATATTTACTGCTTTCGATCAACTGTGTAAATAAGCCTATAAATTATTAGGCCTACTGTTTATTATCATCATTTTCATCATCATCATCATCATCATCATCATCATCATTATGGTTTAATATAGGCTATCTCTATAATAGAACTGTAGTTGCAAAAGGAAATTTGATAGGTTAAGATAGACTAAAGAAAAAGAACAGACATGTGTGTGTATGTGTATATGTATATATTGCCAAATTTAACTCTGAAATTTACTCGCACAGGGATAGGCTTATATAAGCATGCTTGTTGCTTGTCCCTGCTGCTTGTGATGTATATAATATTTTATATGTATTCTGAAGAAATAAATAATATATAAACCAACAGACATCAAGACTATAGAAGTAGAGAAATAAAGCAATGCAACAAGAAGAGTGAACAGTGAAGCTTTTAAAGAAAACACATTTAACGTTTAAAAGCATTATTTTTTTTGCATGAATCATTACATTGGAAATTGCACCTAGATAAGACCAAAAAGTGCAACAATAAAAATAGTCAAATAAGAAATATTTGTAGTCATTTATAATATTAGATCTGTACATTGCAGCAGGCTGCATCAATTATGTTACTTTATTGTTAAACCCACATGCATTTATAAAAGCTGAAAAAAATAGCTTCAAACATTAGTGTTTCTTTTTCTGACATTTAATATGAATATTATAGCAACAAAAAGCAACAATGATGACTCTCTCTCTCTCTCTCTCTCTCTCTCTCTCTCTCTCTCTCTCTCTCTCTCTCTCTCTCTCTCTCTCTCTCTCTCTCTCTCTCTCATATAAAGGAAACTTCAGCAATTATCATTTTTGTAAAGCACTGTCATCTCAATAAATGTATGTTTAAAATAATGAAAAGGGTAAGAATGTTAGGTTTTTATAATTAAATCTGTTGTTTACTTTTTGTTTAGCAAGATTAAGACATTGGTTACAAAAAACAGAAGTTTTGCAAGACAAAACAAATACAATTAACCCTTTTCCTGTCTGCTTAAACCAAATGTAATGGAAAGGGAATACAGTCACACAGAAAATGGTATTTTACATTTGAAAGATTTAAAAAATCACATTTGGTATTTTTTCTGCATACATTTCACATGCAACAACAACAACAAAATCTGATAATACTAGACAATTAACTAGTAGCATTATACATTAAAAGGATAAGAATTAATAGTTTTTGCTCTTGGATTTTTATTCTTAGATGCATTTATGAAGAATTATTTGCTTAAAAATTACTTCTTTTTTTTATAGTTTTTCTTTACAAGACATCTGTACACGCCAAGTTCAACGAAATGGAATGTATTAAAATAAGAAAACTTACGAAGGAAATACTAAAACATCAAATGCTGATAAATGCATTAAGCAGCTTACTGCTGTTATTTTGTAGTTTAGTAACACTTATGAAAAAAACAACACATTTCTTCATTCTTCTTTGATTTAAGCAAGCGAGTGTCCGGAACATAATCTACTGAAGCGGTTTGTTTACATAGCGCTAAGAACAACTTATCGCCCTTGGAATCATTTATCACGGGAATCGCTGGGGGGCGCTCGCAACTTCCGTTTCGCAGTAAGAGTCGAAATGAACCTTCTTTGCGTAGCTGTACTTTCTTTGGTGTAACATATCACAAATGACACAAAATGTTTTAGTTTGTACAAGTTATGCTGTTCAGATTATTAATATGCTTGCTCAGTTTCATGAATTTTATTGCAACATTGTTTTAAGTTAAAACATTTGCATTGAATAACTTTTTTAATTCTAAGTACTTAGTTGTGTGTGTCATATGTTACAGAAATACGTGTGATGACAAATTTTATCCTTACCATTGAAATAACATTTCCCAATTTTATTTTTGTTCAATTTCTTTCTTTTTTTTTTAGGTCTTAGGCCTCTGTGGCCAGCTTTGCAAATACCTCTCCCAAAACCAAATAATCTGAGGTGTTTATGAATATCGAGAGCGACTCAAAGTTGATCCTGACAGATGGGAGGCCTTTCAGGAGAAACAGAAAGGAGTGTTTAAATGATGGTATTGCAATCGATCCGAGCAAAAGACACAGGATGAGTTACCCTCAAAACCAAAAATATCTACCACAAGAATGTTGTAAGGCGTTTTTCAAGAAAGCACAGGAAGAGTTACAAAAGGCTACCTCTTACAGTCAGCCGCAGATGATCAGTAGGCATTTGAATAAAGAATTGACCAAATGGCCACTGTTACAATGTTCTATCAACAAGGAAGTCTCAGTAGATACGATGATTATGAACCAGCACCTGTAACTCATTGCTTGGAGCAGTCTGTGCCTTTGGCAGGGTCTCCCAAACCCAGGTAAAATATAGTAAATTCTATTCTACATATTATCATTACTTCCTTCCAGAGTTGGTTTTCTTTTACATTAATGTACCTTGTGCAATGGCACTTAAAAAAAAACAAACTTTAAAATATGTGTGGATACAAACCAACTGGCCAGGAAGATTACACTTTGTTTGCCTTTGTTTCAGGATACAATATGGCAGTTCGGTACAAAAACAGTATAAGAGAAAGAAAGGCCAGAAATTTTATTATGGCCAAGTATGTGAATATTTACATAATTCGTTCTTACTGCATTTGGAAAATAATCTAATATCTTGATTCTGTACTTTTAATATTTTTTTTTACGAAAATACTTAAATTACATCCATAAAATTACTCTGTCCACAGTTTTTTTTCCGATTGTCAAGAATTTTTTAGGAAATTGTAACAATCGGATCCCAATTTACTAAAGTATTTTAGTCTTGATTACATAATGTTAAAATGTGCTGTATGGGACTGTTGCAGGTCATTGCTTTTGATCATACAAGATTGGCAACTGAAGTTTCTCCTGTCATGGGGACAATATTTCACTTTTTTCAAAAAAGATTACCTTGACCATGTGGGGATAGATGGTTTAAACATAAATGTATTCAACAAACCAGATAATAAAAGGTTAAACATCATGGTGCACAAAAGCACAAGGCTTAAATGAGTGCTACCCAAATAATAAATAATTTATCAAAAATATTACTGGCGGACAACAGGAAACAACAAAACATTGATATAAATTCAAGGAAAAAATAAAAAATAATTAAAAATAAAAATTTTAAAAAAGGATAGATGAATTTGTTTTTCTTGATCCCAATATGGATTCACGTTTCCATTTTTATTTTTGAATTGCATGACATTTTTCAACTGATGCATTTTCATGATTAGTCATTTGTGACGTGTGACAGCATCTTACTTTGGCATGTATTACACTCATAATGTCGCAAATGACACAGTTAATACTTTTATTAACAAGTTTGCTGGTGTTTCAATATGATTTTAAGGATGATTTGTTTATCGAATGTCACAAGGAGTGCATGTGGTATATTTTCATACAATAAGGTACTGTGTTATTTGTGACGTGTGACTGCAAAATCTGTCGCGTCACTCCCACATTTGTCACAAATGACAGTAGAACTACCATTTCTGGCTTCAGTATCATTGTGCTGGTTTTCTTCACATTTGTTGTCAAACTTACTTTTTATAAGTTATGAATAAATAATAGTATCACTTCAAATGCGTGTCTTGTTTTGTTGGAATAGAATCATCTCCTACATGGTGAATGTCATTTGTGACTGTGACGACAAACAAAACCATTTTTCTTAATAAACTAGTTTGAAACTTTGATTTTTTTCTCCATCCCTGTCAACAGAATCACTAACATAGTTTGTTCATACTATCATATGCTGTATGGTCCCAGCTGGATTATCACAACTATACACAGTTTGGTGTCACATGTCACAAATGACATTCTGCAAGCAGTCTCAATCAAAACTCAATTACTCAAGAACTAAGCAACCGAGTGCAAATTCCTTTACCACACTGTATACTGTAATGCTTTTCCAGTATAAAAATGATCATCTTGCACATTTAATATCATTTTTATTTTTGAGGTCTGTGACTGTCACCTTTTGATCTCTATTCAACTACAGGTCAAGAACTTGGAGGCGAAGATTCTGATGCTTCTGGAGGATCTGGATGCCGCTAAGTGCCAGTGTGCAAACGCCAAGTCTGAGCTGGATGCCTACGCTTCTAGCTAGTCAGTTTTTCTAGTTTTCTTATTTTTCTACAATTATCGCAACAGTTTGTTTTTGTTTGTTTTTTTTACATTGAAACCTATCTTTAATTTTCAAAGTTCTCCAAAGATTGTGTAAGATTTTCTGCGTATCTCAATGGTGGGTGAACCCCATATATAGCACTTGCTTTGTGGCAGAATATTGCCAATAATTGGTGATGTGCAATCAGTTACAAGATGTGAAGGATTAGTTGTGTCATCCCAGACCTTCATTCTGTGGAATCAATAACTGTGTTGTGGGAAACCTCTAGAAGTGCATGGAATTTTACAAAATTCTTTAGAGAACTGTCAGTTTGGACACACAAAAAAAGAAGTCTGTAGTGATTTTTGGCAACATTTAAAGGCTGTGTTGTTAGTATTATATTGTTTTGTTTTGAGGCAAAATTAGTGTAAGTTTAGTTGGTGGGTGAAATCCATTACATTGCTTTAAATTGTATAAAAATATTACCAGTGCAAATTTATTTTATCACTTGCTTTGTGAAATCAGTGCAAGTTTAGTTGATTTGATTTTATTCAAATACAATCGGTGCAGATTTTATTTTCATTTATCACTGTTTTAATTTTTCTTCCACATCATGTATTACAGCGGAACGAATTGTATGTTAGTAAACTACGTTCCTGTTTGGTTCAAAATACATGTTTGCTTGATGATATCAACCGGAAGTATAGTTCTTTTCAGGCAGCATTTCTGCTTAAAACAAATATCTTGCTGAATTTTGCTAAGGATGTTTCTTTCATACAGGGCTTTCTTGCATTTCTTTCTTATATTGCCATTGGTTGACATCGTTCACTTGTACATTTTGGACATGCACTTCTTTGCAGTCCACAAGCGTGTTTAGTAGGTCTATGTGGCACCCATTCAGAACACAGGGTTGACTTTTTTTTTTTAACAATCCTATTTTGATTCACTTGCATTGTGTGTATCCCAAGCTCTTTGAAGATTAATATTTTGTTAACAACAGTCCCACACACACAAAGAAGTTCATATTTATGTCCAAAGTATCCTGTTTTCAACTTTTAATTGCTTAACTTTAGGCACAGGTTCTGTTGTTGCCCAGGTAGTGCATCTTCTCCAGTGCTTTCTCCCAAAACGCCTTTATCCAATTTTGTGTGCCTGAATTTAAAATTTCGCTTTGTTCCTGGCTTTAGATGTTTATCTTATCTATGCATCAGTTGTTGGGTTTTCCTTAAATTTTAATTTAAAAAATAATGTGTACTTTTCAATTCTCATGCATAATGTTACTCTTAACACTTAAGTCTCCCTTTTATGTTTTAAAATAGTCGCGCTTACAGGTTAGTACTTGTTTGCATGAAAAAAGTTACTTTGAGCAGTTATTTAAAAACAATTCTATTTATTATTCTTGTTGTTGTTGTTATTGCTTGTTTTTTTAATTTAATTTATTGTTATTTTTAATTTTATTTCTTTATTTTTGATAGTTCAAAGAATTTGATTTCATTTTACTTTTCATTCATTGTTCTCTAGTTGGTGATGGTTTTTGTCACTTTTGATATAGTTTGCTTACGTTTTTTTTATAATCCCAATAAAGTACCCGTTCTAATGACAGTTTTGGGGTTGGCTTCAAGTTCTGTTGTTGTGGAAGAAAAAAATGTTCACATGTACCTGTACCTCGCATGGCTTTTTATTTGTGTACACGTTCCACAGTGACGCTTTACCCGTCCTATCATTGTATCAAGCTGAATCCCGGCCTTCCATTGGATTTTGATTGTAATAGTTTACATTTGTAATCCTGTAGTGTTATTCTTTTGTGTAGATAAAGGGAGCATCTTGATGCATATTTTTGTGTCATCTGTTCTTGTATTTTAATTAGTGTTGTCATCGTCATTATCCATGCAAAATGGATTGAATTACCGGCTAGCGTTAATATGAATTGAGGCAGCTACATTTTTAAATAAATAAAGTTGTATTATTAACATTTTGAGGAGTCGGTGCATTTTTCGATATTAATTTTCCATCTTGAAATTTGCTTAGGGAAAGAATCACTTGAACCATGTACATTAGTTCTCATGTTCACTGTTCATTTGTGTATAACATTATCATAAGAAATAGAGTCGCTTTAACCATTTATTTGTTTGTGAAATAGGCTGCTAGCAAATACATTAATGCTCATTTGCTTTGGTAGATGATTGCTGGGATTCATTGGATAGTTCTCATTTTCATCTAATCAAATCTTTTGTGAAGCAGACTGCTCATCTGCATTCAATAGGAAAAGGAGACATGCTGATTGAGGGAAGCGCTTGTATTTGTTTGATGTGATGTGCACTTGTATAGTGCAGCGCTAGTGCTAAATCAGTGCTACGTTAGCATGCTTATTGCTCTGAACTGAAGAGAACATCAATGACCATAAAAATACTGCAGAAAAAAGAGAAGAAGAATCCGTTCATTATGTTTTGTCACACTAAACGAATAATATAACAGACATGCCTACTGTTCCTGAATTTCCAAATTTGTTCCTGAAATTTTTATTAAAAAAAACCTGCCTGTCCCGTAAAATCCGTAAATTTTTTTCATGCTCCGGACGTTGAAAAAATAGTGTTTTTTTTTCCCCGAGTGTTAAGATTTTTGACAACGAGAAAAGGCAGTAGCAGACAACAGTTGTATCGTCATGCTGAAAGGAAGTAGGCCTATATCGTTCAACGGCAAATGCGCATGCGCGTTGAAATTTTTTAACACCGGTTTCAAAATGGCGACAAAGATAAGAAAAGAAGCGTGTGTTATAATGAAAGTTCTTAGAAGAAACTTGCTCAGTGTTATAGAGAAGAGTACACGGAGAGATTTCCTTTTATTAAAAGAGGAAAATAGGAGACAAGAGTGCACTGCGAAATTTGTGTGACCGAGTTTGGTTTACTTAATAATAAACATGTTTACTTCATTTATTAAAATAAAAGAAGTTAATGTAAAGAATCAATTGCTTATATGTTTTGAATTACTGTTTTGCTCGTTTTTGTTCGTTTTGTTTGTTGTTGATTTTTTTATGTTCCTGAAACTGACTTGAAGTGTTCCTGAAATTTAAAATTTGGGGTAGGCATGCCTGATATAATTATTTTGTCAGTTTTTTTTTCTTCATGCTAGTGCTGCAGATAGAATTATAATTGTGGATTCAGGTCTCTGACTGGAAATGTTATATACTGCTAATATTCACTGGACTACAGCATGGTCATTACAGTTTTCTCTGTGTGTGTGTGTGTGTGTGTGTGTGTGTGTGTGTGTGTGTGTGTGTGTGGGCATGTAGAAACGACGTTACAGTGACACACTCATGGAACTCCACATGGTTTCTTTTGACTTTTTTGGAAGGGCGCCCTATTTTGACGTCAAAATAGTTCCCTGCTGAGTTAGAGCTGTTTTAGGCCTATGGTTAGGTTAAGGGTTACGGTTAGGGTTAGGGTTTGGGTTAGGGGTTAGGGTTAGGGATAGGTTCAAAAATTTGAAAATGTCAAAATAATGTCACGAACATGAAAAGTGTGTCAAAATAATCCCTGTTTTTTTCACAACAGTCATCAGAATGTCGTTTTTACAAAAATGTGTGTGTGTGTGTGTGTGTGTGTGTGTGTGTGTGTGTGTGTGTGTGTGTGTGTGTGTGTATGAGCTTACCCAAGTTTGTTTGTGTGTTTCAAAGGCAAGCCCTGTTGAATGAAAAGCGTCGCCTGGAAGGTAGGATTTCTGAGCTGGAGGATGAGCTGGAAGATGAACACACCAAAATGGAACTTGCCAACGATAAGGCTCGTAAAGCACAGATTGCGGTAAGGATTTTGGCATCTTATCAGCTGTTTACTCTTTAAAAAAAAAGAAGAAAAAAAGAAGTAAATTCATAGGAGGTACAACATAAATTCAGCACGTTATGAGTGGCAGACAGCATTGCGAGCTGTCCAGGCAGAGAAAGGTTATTGTAGGTATCATTTAACTTTTTAAAAAAATAATTGTTCCAGGCAGAAATATATCTGACCTAAACACTAAAGGCAAACAATTTGTCTTCTAATCCTATGTATTTTACACTGATGGGTGTTTGTACATTTTGTCAATTGACACGCTTCAGACAAAAACAGACTATTCCTCTCAAACTTTAAGACTTTTGAGTTCTGACCTTCCCGTGTACAGATGGAGCAGATGGCCATAGACCTGGAGGCAGAGCGTTCGGTGTCGTCTAAGCTGGAAAACCAGCGACTTCTGGAGATGAGCGACAAGCTGGCAGAGCTGGAGGGCCAGAGTTGTGCTCACACCAAGGCCACCATTGCTGCCCTGGAGGGCAAGATTAGAAACCTAGAGCAGCATATGGATCAGGAGGCCAAGTAAGGCTTGGTGTTGCCTTCATTCTCTTTACCAGTACTTAAAAAAAAAATTAAAATGCCTAGCAATGTTAGTCTATGTATTCGCAAAACAAAACAAAAAATTCCAGATTTTTGCGAATTTGTGCGAGATAGTCCTAAATGGTCCAAAAATGATATCTGGCGAAAAAATGTATGTCCGTCTGTCTGTCTGCCATCTATGCAAAATTTTTTTAAGTGGCTAAGTACTCGGAGCCTATTTCAACTATCACAACCAACTTGGTAAGATGGTGTATGTATACCCATGAGACCTAAAAAAACAATCAGTGAATAAATTAATGATTTCACTTCAAGGTCAAGGTCTCAGGGTCATCAAATGTTGGTCCAAAAATGACAATTTTTCACAAACTTTCACTTTTTTTCTATGTTATTAATATTGAACTTATGATTCTTTGATGTATGATAGATATCAATGTGACAAACCTATTGTGCAAATTTGGTAAACCTTACTCCAAAGTCGGTTTGTATAGGTACTTTGAAGTGACCTTGACCCTGAATTATGAGATATAAAGTCCAAATTTGTTTTATTTATAGATGATAGATTGATGTTT
This sequence comes from Oncomelania hupensis, assembly GCA_036898135.1. Classification (NCBI taxonomy): domain Eukaryota; kingdom Metazoa; phylum Mollusca; class Gastropoda; order Littorinimorpha; family Pomatiopsidae; genus Oncomelania; species Oncomelania hupensis. The sequence continues at coordinate 44,863,691 of CM072525.1, read as the reverse complement.
TATATATGTTTCCCCCGTGGGAGTTTCAGTATAAATAGTATCCCTTATCCCAAAGAGTTTAATATACCAAGAGAGGACAGCGGTAACCTCGTATATAGGCAGAGAGCGTATCGCGGGAAGAGTTGCCTCCCTCGGCAAATGTGTGCTACAGGCCGTGAGCGTTATAGTGTGTTATATTGCTAGCATGCGAAAACAACAGGCGAGCCTTCGACATCTAAATGATCAATAATTATTAGAAGGGGATGGAGGGAGGGGGGGGGTGGGGGGGGGGGGGGGGGGAGGAGTAAACTGTGTTTCCTCGGGTTTTAACTTGACTAGTATTGCATTATTTCATACAAGAATTCTGCCTTTCACTGGTCTGTCTTTATATTTGCAGACCTGCCTACCCTTCCGTAATCTTCCGTAATTTTACGGAATTTTACCCTCTATTACGGGAGTACGAAATTTTATGCAAAATTACAGAGAAAACGATAGAAAAACTACGCAATTTTTAGAGCCCTGTAAACTTGTTAAATTGTTGTCTGCTAGGCCTAGAAGCCGATTAGAGTAACCGCCCTTGCATGAGAGCAAGTGTTTCGAGAGTTGCGATTGGACGTCATGGTTGAATATTCTTGGTTGAATTAGACTGATTTTATTCACATCTTTTATCATAATTAAATGTTAACAGTTTAGTCTGACTTTACTTAATTTTGTGTGGTCCTGATTCGGCTCTTGGCAGTCCGCTGGACCCTATAAGCACTGAATATCTATCCAGCCAATCCATCAATGTCATCCGCAAAACGAAGATTGGAGATTGCTCTACCCCCTATGCTGACTGTGCCTTCATGATCTGCAAGAGCATCTGACATGATGAGCCCTAGAAAGATGTTGAAGAGTGTTGGAGAGAGTAGGTATCCTTGACGCACACCGATTGTTGTTCTGAACCAGTTCCTGATGGCGCTGTTGTGAAGTGTCCGCTGGACCTAAAGCAATAATCATGTAATGTAATGGCGCTGTTGTGGAGGACTGCACTGTTAGCCTTGTCATACAGGCGTTTGATGACTTAAATAATTTTAGGGCTGATGTTGTACACTTTCATTGTTGCCCATAGAGCTGCATGCCAGACTAGGTCAAAACGCCTTCTTGAAGTCTATGAACACATGATTTAGATGTTGGTGCTATAGGTGTTTCTCACAGATTATTCTGAGGTTGAAAATCTGCTCAGTGGTACTTCGCCCTGCCCTGAATCCTGCTTGTTCTTCAGCTATGATTTGTTCAGCTCAGGGTTTCAACCTGTTGAGTATTATTTTCAGGAAGACCTTGGTGGGATGGTTGATGGTGCGGTAGTTTTCACACTTCTGAAGGTTACCTTTTTTGGGAAGAGTGATGACAAGCGACTGGGTCCATGGTATAGGCCACTCCCCACTCTGCCAGATCTTGTTACAGATAATGGTGAGGGCATCAATCATCGCTTCTCCTCCTGGTTGTAGCAGTTCCGCGGGTATGTTGTCCACTCCTGGTGACTTCCTTTTCTTTAGCGATTGCACTGCTGCCTCAACTTCTTCCCGGAGAATTGGGAGGATTTCTTCTTCTTCTCTGTTCTCGGGACATGCTAGAAGTGATGGGTCTCCATTTGGTGTATGGTTGTAAAGGTCAGAGCATTACTCTGTCCATCTGTCCAAGACTTGCTTTGGATCGTGGAGACTTTGGGCTGTTTGACACTTGTCAGCCGCTTCACAGACTGGTAGGCCTTATTGCTGTTGTTCTTGTTCAGACTGTTCTCTATTTTCTGGCATTGATCTTCTATCCAGTTCTCCTTTGCTGTGCGCATGCCTTTTCGGATGTCATTGTTGATTTTTCGGTAGACATCAGCTCCCTGTGAGGTGTTCTTTTTTTTTTTTTATCTCTCTTCGTTTATCACACAGATCCAAAAGTTCAGGTGTGATCCACGGCTTCTTTGGTCGGTGCTTGCCAAGGATCTCAGTGGCGACATCTGTCACAGCTGAGTTGAAGGTGGTGGTCATGGTGTTGACATCTACTTCACCAGCCCCCAAAATGAGCAGTGGTGCAAATTTTCCTCCAATTGTGGCCTGAAATAGTTCTGCCACTTCCCCGGGTCTTGCAGTTTGTCCAGGTCGAACTTCAGTCTAGTGGTGTAGTGCACTTTGCTGTATTTACTCTCTTCAAGTGGAGCCGGAAAGACATCATCACGAGATCGTGGTCACTTCCGATTTCTGCTCCTGGAATAGTGCGTGTCCTGCCAATGTTGATGCTTGATCTGAAGCGTTTCTTGACCATGATGTAGTCTATCTGGTTGTGATGCTCCCCGCCGGGACTGTGCCATGTCCATCGTCTGGAGTTTTTGTGGAGACCAAGCGTGTTTGCCAGTACCAGATTGTTGTATCTGGCAAACTTCAAGAGTCTCAGATACCTGTCATTTGTCTCGTTGTTGCAGTGGGGTCCACATGTGTCTCCCCAGTTGTGGTGCGCATCTTGGCCAACCTTGGCATTCCAGTTGCCTTGCACTATGACTATGTCCTTCTTCGGCACTTGGTCAAGGACCGCCTGTAGATTTTCATAAAAATCCTCCAGTGCTGTCGTCATAGTCTGATGTTGGGGCATAGGCCTGGATGATGGTGATGTTGAAAGGGGCTGCTCTCAGGCGGATGGTAATGAGTCTACTGGAGACTGGGCGGCAACCCATGACAGTAACTAGAATGTTCTTGTGGGCCAAGAATCCAACGCCTTGTTCGTGCCTGTCATCTCTACCGCTGAAATAGAGCTTGTGGGCTTTGTCGGTCGTTGTTTCACCTAGGCCTTTCCAGCGCAGTTCGCTGATGCCTAGAACGTTCCATTGATAGTGGTCCAACTCGTGGGCCAGTTCTTCTAATTTTTCTTCCGCAGTTAGGGTCCTGACATTCCAGGTTCCTTTGACGATGTTGTTTCTCGTGCGGATCTTGCTAACCCTGTGGGTTCCGGCATTAAATAGAATAGACCCAACGTTTCCCGGCGTGTCGTAAGAGGCGACTAACAGGGGTGATGTTAGCACGGCATCACTGGGCGAAGTCACCGGCCAGGGCGGAGGAACCTTACGTTACTACAGGTTCAACGACCACATGCTCAGGGCCAAGGCGAGCCACACTGTATTCGTGGATTTTGGCTGTGGCCAACAGCCTGGAGAGGATTGGGCACCGCCAGGTCTTTTTTGCCCAAGACACACTACATGATGACACTATCCACTAATTCCATACCGGATCGGTCGTTGCCCGGCTCAAGGACCGAGCCTTCCGTTGGCCACCTGGACGGAGGTGTTAAGTATGCTACTGATGGACAATAGTATACCCACTTTCTGGAAATTTGGTGCTTTAAATTCCCACTGGCACTGTCTTTCTCCTTTGTTCTTTCTCATTCCTACTCTGTTCTATCAATCTACTATACTATCTTCATCTTCGCTAGACCAGTCACCTAGCTTTTTTCTTGAAAACTCTTTTAGGACAAAACTCCTCATTTGTTTGTGAGGTCTGTTGTATCAGCTTGGAAATATCAGACCTGTGCACCATCCGTATTTTCCCGTATTTTCTACGGAAAGCCCTAAAAGATACGGAAATACGACTTTATCCGTGAAAATCCGGAAAATTCCGATTTTCCTGAAGCCAAATTATGATAGACAATTTATCGTCAGCTATTCAAGGGAGAGCAGCGAGTTCGTCTGCTAGGCTAGATCTATTTCCGTTTTAAATACTCGCGCATGCGTAAAGTACTTGCGCATGCGTGAAATATTGCAAAACATGCTATCCGGTAGTGCCGCAATGGCTGATAATGTGCAACATTCGGATGACGAAGGTTGTGAACCACTGGCAAAGAAAAGACGTCTTCAAACTTATCGTAGTGCGTATAGTAAAACATGGCCGTTTGTTTCAAGAAGTAAGCAAAGTGATTGTCATGTTTTCTGCAGAATTTGTGAAACGGACATATCGATCAAAAGCGGTGGTGGAAATGACATCGCACAGCATGTGAAATCGGCAAAGCACGTTTCGATCGAGGCATCAAAGAAGAACAGTTGTATCACTTTGTTTTTTAATTCATCTACTGCCAAGAGTGTGGAAGGTGAAGATAGCTTGCCATCACAAACGCTGAAGTCAAAATGTGTTAGTTTTTGCTTAAAAATTCTCTGTAGACTTAGCAAATATAACAAAAAAGGCCATTATTTGCCAGTGTTGAACTTATGTGGACACTTGTCTTGCCTCTTGGTATATCCAGACTGTACCTGTATAGTGTAATAGACTTTATTGTTTTTAACCTAGTGAGCTACCTCTCTGCAGTGAGCTCAAGACTGTAGTACCTGTATAGTGTAATAGACTTTATTGTTTTCAACCTGTTTGTGAGCTACATCTCTGCAGTGAGCTCAAGACTGTACCTATATAGTGTAATAGACTTTATTGTTTTTAACCTAGTGAGCTACCTCTCTGCAGTGAGCTCAAGACTGTAGTACCTGTAGTATAGTGTAATAGACTTTATTGTTTTCAACCTGTTTGTGAGCTACCTCTCTGCAGTTAGCTTGAGAAACAGCAGTGCCCATTAAAACAAGGTATGTCATTATTCTTATTACTATAAAATTGTTTTATTATTAAAAGCATGTAAATTTGTTGATTTGTGCGGAATAAATGGGTGAATATTGGTAGAGCCGAGATTCTCCAAAAATACTGAAATTTTGTGAAGAATACTGAAAACTGTCAGAAAAGTACTGAAAGATGTTATGGAGGTGTGCACAGGTCTGAAATATTGGACTCTTTCTGCCAGTTGGTTAATAGGGCTTCCTATGATGATGTTATTTAGCAATGTAGGCATTTTATATGTATGTGTTTTGTGACCGGCTGGTGGAGTGCTTTCAGTGTTATCACTAGGGTTGTTTCGGCAGATCTTTTATGCGGATCAGGAGTGAGTCCTCTTTCAGCGAAGCACAACTTGATTTTGTGGTCCTGATACGGCTCTTTGCAGTCCGCTGGACCCTGTCAGCAATAAATAACTAACTAACCAAAAGCCAAGTGTGAAGTGACGTTTGTGTAAAGAGACTGTGCCTGTAACCTAGCGTTGTGTGCGTGTGTGTGTTTGACAGGGAGCGTCTCAAGATGAGCACTTGTATCAAAAAGCTGCAGATCCAGGCTGAGAATGAACATCGCAGGAACAAGGAACAGGTAGTCTTTTTACGCGTTACACGAGCGGCCAGAGGTAATCTTGTCAGTTCACACCCTGTTGTAGCTAAGTCAACCCTTATGCAGGAAAATGTTGGCCTAAAGTATTTCATTAAATAATAAATCGATAAAAGATCATTATAAAAAAAGAGTATGTGATGTTAGCATGGCCATTTGGAGACCAGGATATCGACCCAAATTCTCTAAACAATCAGGATGACAGAGAAACGATGGAAATTGGGAAAGAGACGGCTAACACTTTCCAAGATTGCAAGCTCCAAGGGCATAACCAGTCTGTCAAGATTACTGACAGTCACATCTTTTTTACAGATACAAGAACATTGTCATCTGTGTTTATAGATTAAAACATGTATACAGGAACATTGTCATCTGTGTTTATAGATTAAAACATGTATACAAGAACATTGTCATCTGTGTTTATAGATTAAAACATGTATCTCCCCACTCCCCTCTTCCCTCCCCCTCCCACCAAAAAAAAGGGTGTTGCATAATTATGTATTTTGATAGTGAAAACTTAGCTGGACGGCAACGTTTGGCAGTGTAACATGTATCATTGTAACAGGATTGATTGCAATGTGTGCAATGTTGTGCTTGCTTACAGCTGGAAAAGATTCTCAACCATATCAAGGAGCTGAAGAGACGGCTTTATGAGGCAGAAGAGGAAGCCGCTCGCACCAAAGCCGAGAAACGCGAAGTGCAGCGTGAGTTGGATGATCTGATTGAAAAGACTATAAAATACAATATTCCAGCGGACTCTTCCGAGCCAAATCAGGACCAGCTGATGGAACAGAACGATGCGCTGAAGAGACAGGTGGATGAGGCAGAAGAGGAAGCCGCTCGCATCAAAGCCCAGAAACGCGAAGTGCAGCGTGAGTTGGACGATCTGATGGAACAGAACGATGTCCTAGTAACACCTGCCGAGTTTCCCATATGTACACTTCGATCCGAATCTTAAGGCTAAGATATATCAATCAACATGCACAACGTGTCAGAAACAATAACCGGTTTCTGTAATACATGGCAATCAATATAATATAAACATACACGTATCAAACTTACCCCCGTTGGGGTGCCGGGGGATTTCAGTATAAATAGTATCCCCACTTTCTGGAAATTTAGTGCTTTAAATTCCCACTGTCGCTGCCTTTCTCATTTGCTCTTTCTCATTCCTGCTCTTTTCTATCAATCTGCTATACTATCGTCTTCTTCGCTAGACCAGTCTCCTACTTTTTTTTCTTGAAAACTCTTTCGGGACAAGACTCCTTGTTTGTGTATGAGGTCTGTTGGACAGGGGTCCCAATTACCCGCGGTTTCGCGGATTTCCGCGAAAAACTGAATTTCATTTCCGCGAAAATTACCTGCGATCCGCGAAAAAAAATCTGAGGAAAATTAAAATATGGAGAGGAAAATTAAAATAATGTAGCCAAAGTCTCATAGCAGACGACGAAAGTTGGTGAAACGCGGTAGGAAGTTGCCGATGCGCGCGCCTCCTCATGGGTTTCCGCCATTTTGCTCACAGTTCCAACATGTCGCGTGCAGACATTGTGGAGAAGAACTCTAGCAGAGTGAAAGATATTGACAAAGACTGCGAAAATAAATGGAACTGGAACTGGTTTGATCGAACTTTTGAAAGCGTTCCTTTCTCTACATGGTGCGCGAAGCTGGAGGAACCTGGCAAAGCGTATTGCACGCTTTGTCGATGTGAGATACGCTACAGCAGTAGTGCAGCATGATGGATTTTGTCAATAAGAAAGCCCGGCTTGACCATGCAGCATCCCTGACAAAAGACAAGTGTTAGGGAGACATTTTGAGCTTGAAGAGCTCTGTAACAGACTGTCACATCAGCCAGGATGTGTAGGTGTTTTTACTGTGTCAGTGTGCCTTCGGAATCAGAATGTGACTTCTCTGGATCCATAATATGTTAGCATTTTAACAAGCCAGTAAACATTTTGTAAACTGGCTGATCGTACTGATAGACAGACCATCACCGACACCTTTTGGCCAGGCTGTCGATGTAACACTCAACGTGCACAAATTCGGTGATTGGATTTTTTCAGGGATTTTTCTTAATTTGTATTGGGACCCCTGGTTGGATCAGCTTGGGAATATTGGACGCTTTCTGCCAGGTGGTCACTAGGGCTTCCTATGATGTTATTATTTAGCAATGTAGGCATTTTATATGTATGTGTTTTGTTGATAATTTATGATGTTTGTATTCTATTTTGGTTTTGTAAACGGGGGTTCGATAAGTTGGGGTGAAGCCTCAGCCGTCCCCTGCGTGGGATGTCTTTATTGTAAAGTGACTGGCTGGTGGAGAGCTTTCGGTTTTACCACTAGGGTTGTTTCAGCAGATCTTTTATGCGGATCGGGGGTTGTCCAGTCCTGATTTGGCTCGGAAGAGTCCGCTGGACCTAAAGCAATAATAATGTAACGTATCAAACTACTAGTGTTAACTTACTTCAAGTCTCTGGGAATCGTGAAACCGTCTCTAGTCTTATCACTTTCCTTGATGAGGCTGAGGCTTTCTGGTTCACTGCAGTCTGTTCCTTTGACCCTCGTGGCTTGTTACTTCGTATTCGACTGACGAGCTAAAATTTTAGGGTCTGAGGATATGCAGAGGGTTCTACGTCCTCTGACCAATCATTTAATTCTCGTTTCTAGTTAATCTCGTTCCTACGGGGTTACATATGAATCTTCATTTTGGAAATTCCTCTCACCTGTTCTACTTGGGACACACTCTAGGTTACGTCTTGACTTTAGCATGTCAGAGACGCAACAGGGTAGATCCAATAGAGATACGAGTCACATAGGCTACTTATCGCTTAAGAGACCCTGGTCATATTGGTGGAGTAAGCTACTTAACATTCTTGGTTTGCAAGGTCTGCTGGACTGTCTCGGGAACAAACGGTTCAAGAAGGTTAATTTGCCACATGTGGACTTCTCTTTAGATAACTAGTAAATTAAAGTCAAGTTTATTCAATACTATCTATTTATCGCTAAGCTGATTTACCACATTTTTGCCGGCAACATTTCTGCTGTTACAAGCACATCTTTCCAAAGCTCACAGTAGTCAGAAATAACAGTGACAAAACTAAGTAATACAATACAATTGAAGACAATCTTATCATCCAATAATTTGCTTTTGGTTTATTTCAAAACCAGTCAGTGGACACCAGCTGTGTTTCATCCACCAGTTTAGCAGTGAGTGACATAAAATAAGTATTATGCTGTGGGAACATTACCACAATAGGAATCAGTATAATGTAGTCCACACTCTTCGCGTACATTATCTTTGCAAAGGTAGACATGAAATAGAGGGAGAGCCTATGGGACTGTAAATAGGGTAAAGAATCACACTGGGTACATAACATTGAGCTGGAAATAATGTAACCTTTTCCTATATTAAAGTTACTTTGTGTTATGTTGTATATAGTGTGCTTGTGTAGCCAAAGTTACTTTGTGTTATGTTGTTTTTAGTGTGCTTGTTTAGCCAAACAGCAGATATCTGTGATGTTTTATGAACAATACAATTTCTGTATCTCAATATGACAAAGGAGTCGGACATTTGCAATGTTTGATTCTGTACAGGATCTTAGAATACCAACAGGCCATCGTCGCAAAAGAAGTTCTGGCACTACATCAAGTCACTCAGGAAAGACAACACTGGAGTTGCACCTCTCAAAGAGAATGGCCGACTACATAGCGACTCCACATTCAAAGCCAACATCTTAAACCGTCAATACCAGTCCGTTTTCACCAGGGAAAATCTGTCCAAAATCCCAACACTGCCAGGCACTCCATTCCCACCAATGCCAGACATTACTGTGGACACCGACGGCGTTCGGAAACTTCTGCTCAATACCAACCCCAACAAAGCAGCAGGCCCAGATAACATTCCGGCCCGTGTTCTGAAGGAGTGTGCCGAAGAACTCGCACCCATCCTCACCAGCCTTTTCAACAAGACCCTGAAGGAAGGCAAGATCCCTGAAGACTGGAAGCAGGCTAACATCACTGCCGTGTTCAAGAAGGGTGACCGGAACATAGCTGCCAATTACCGCCCAGTATCACTCACAAGCCTGTGCTGTAAGCTCCAAGAACACATCATTGTGAGCAGCATTATGAAGCATCTTGAGGCACATTCGATCTTGACGGACTGCCAACATGGATTCAGAGCACGCCGTAGTTGTGAAACACAACTCTTAACCCTCAACCATGAACTTGCCCAAGCACTTGACAAAGGGAAACAAATTGACCTCGCCATTCTGGACTTCTCCAAAGCGTTTGACCAGGTCCCTCACCAGCGGCTTCTCCGCAAACTCGACCACTACGGCATACGAGGCCAGACTTTCACCTGGATCCAGGACTTCCTAAACAACTGGGAGCAGCGGGTGGTTGTTGATGGCGATAGATCAGAAGCAGGACCTGTCCTATCCGGCGTCCCTCAGGGAACTGTGCTCGGCCCCCTGCTTTTTCTTCTGTTCATCAACGATCTCCCTAGTAACCTCAAGTGCAAGACCAGGCTCTTTGCTGATGACTGCATAGTCTACAAAGAAATCAACAAGCAGGAAGACTGTATTACTCTACAGGATGACCTCAACGAGCTAGCCAAGTGGGAGAAGACCTGGGGCATGGAATTCCACTCGGAGAAGTGTTCCATACTCACCGTCACCAGATCTAAATCACCCGAGACCCACAGATATAAGCTGAAAGGGCATCTCTTGGAGCGGACATCATCTTCCAAATATCTGGGTGTTACCATCTCCTCAGACCTCAGCTGGAAACATCACGTCGACCAAACAGCAAAGAAGGCTAGCAGTGTCCTTGGCTTCCTCCGAAGGAATGTAAAGACACGCAACCAGCAAACCAAGACCAACGCCTACAACTCGCTTGTGTGTCCCCACCTAGAGTACTGTTGCTCCTTATGGAACCCCCACCAAGAAGACCAGGTACATAAGATCGAGATGGTCCAACGGCGTGCAGCACGGTATGCCACCAACCGCTACCACAACACAAGCAGCGTAACATCCATGCTTGAAGACCTTGGGTGGGAGACCTTGGAGTCCAGACGACAGAAGATTCTGCTGACTATGCTCTACAAAGTGGTCAACAGCCTTGTCGACATTCCAGCTTCACCCTACCTGACCCTCGTGCCCTCTAGAACCCGTTCCAATCATAAATTTAAATTCCGTCAGCTGACAACCAAAACCAACTCCTTTAAATTCAGCTTTTTCCCCAGAACAATTCCAGTGTGGAACGCTTTACCGGCAGTAGTAGCCGAGGCCCCCAGCTTGGCATCTTTTAAGCAGGGGCTAAAGTCCCTCCCATTCTAGCTTATTTTTACATCCTTCAGAAAGTAGTGGGGATGAAGGCTGAGGCTGTGCTGGTCGGGGCCTATCTCCGGGGACCGCCACGGTAGCCAGATTGGCTTAGCTAGAATCATGAAACCTGTAAGGATTTTTTTGTTTTGTTTTGTTTTGTTTTGTTTAACCTCCCTTACCACCCTCTATCGATTGAGTTGCTTCCTTCTTTTTACAGTTTTTTCTTGCTCCCTGCGCGCAACACTGTAGAAATATCAGTTTTGATAGCACAGTGTATATTTTCAGATTCAGATGCTGATGGTACACAATAGTTTCTGTGCCCCATCACCATGGAGATCATGAGAGACCCTGTAATCGCTGCAGGTAGGTGGAATGCATATTTGATTATTAGTTTATTTATTTGTTTTACCTAACAAGCTGGGTCTGACCAATTTAACCCTCTCTCTCCCTTTCTGTTTGTCCGTATCTCTCTCTCTCTCTCTCTCTCTGTTTCTCTCTCTATCCACCTTATCCCTCTATCCTCCAATCGTCTCTCTCGCGCTCCCTCCTTCTCTCTCACTCATATATTAACACTAATGCAACCAAGACAGAATGAATAAGAAGAATAAAGGGAAATAAATGCTTTGATACTGACAAACAAATTACCTCCTTTATAACGACTACTGCTGATCACATATGCATTGATGTATTAATTTTCCATAAATGTATCCACGTTCCCAAGACGTCTTTCTCTTCCATTCCAAATTCATGCTAGTTAGGTCCCAAAAAATTCCATTCACAAAAATATGGAACATTTGGCGTGTTGCTGGATAATAACTTTAAAAAAAAAAAAAAAGAAATAATATAACATGCAGATACCAACAAACACATGCATTGGTACAAACACACAAATACACACAGATAAACAGGGGTCACTGGTTTTCCATACACATCTATACACAATAGACAGGCCTAGGCTGCGGAGTGGTCTGTCACATGACACATTCTCACGCTCTTCCTCTCATTTGACTCAGTATCCTGTCATATTTACCAGCACCTGGTAATTGTTTCTGTGGCAGATGGATACACGTATGACCGTGGCGCGATCCAAGCTTGGTTTGACAAAGGAAAAGACAGCAGCCCTATGACCAGTGCAGTTCTGAATCACAGAAACCTCATCCCCAACCGCACGCTCAAGACGCTCATCCAGAAACATGTGGAGGAGCATGGACACTGACATGAATTGGGAACCAGTGGAGGTGGAGGAAATTATCAAACAGCAGCACAGGAAATGTGCTTAGTCATGTACCATGAGAAACAGGCGCTATATAAATTACTGTATTATTATTAGATTTGTCACAGATTTATTTCGACAGAACTTTCTTTCCCTTGTAAAGCGGATTCTGATGTGAGAGCCAGTGGTGTGGAAAGGTACAAATCATAACAACTTTACGTTTTCACAAATCTATCTGACAATCAATCACTGTGTTGAAACTTCACTGCTGTAGTTTTGTAAAATATTTTGTGACATGCATTGTGGAGCTAGGTGGGTACGGGTACTGGAATGAGCAATACACAAGACTAGTAAATTGCTTGGCTTTTGCAACAGGCTTTGTATCCGTCACCCTTTCAAAACTTTTTTTTCTGTTTGTAAACTGGATTGTGACATGTATTGGAAACCAATTAAGTGTTTTGAACTGTTTAAACTGGAACATATCAGGACATGGCAAAGCAATACTTTTGTTTTGCAGAATTGTATTTGATTATCACCAACCTGTAAGATTTAATTTCAGTGTATTAGCTAAAATGGACTTAGCTGATTTGGCATCCATTGGAGTTGTAAAAAAAAAAATGGAAATAATTGTTTTTCGATTTGCAGACTCTTATCTGATAACCACAAATCTGCAAGAATGTTTCTTTCATTAGTGACATGAATTCTGGCAGGGACAGGCAGCCAGGGGAGGTGTAATTAGGAAAATATGAGAGAAATGCCTACCTCGCTTTGCAGACACTTATCTGACAACCACCAATCTGAAAGGATGTTTTTCTGTTTGTGACATTAATTCTGAAATGGATAGTGGATAGGATAGGCAGCCAGTGGAGGTGTAAGATGTACATCAGAGGACCAGTACTTTTCTTGGCTTCTTGCACTGAGCATGCCATAGCTGTGTGGGTATTAGTTGTCTTTAACATTGGCTCATCATTACTTCTGCACACATCCATCTGCAGGCATAATTAGTCATGCCAATAGACAATTTACCGCTACAAAACTTTCAGCAGCCTATACAGCCTTCTGACCTAATGCACTGAAATCTCAGGATCCTTTGCAGATTTTCATTTTAGGTGTGGCATATCTCTCTAATGTGTTCTTCAGACTCTCATTGTTGCAGCGTCGTTCATTTTGGATTGTATTTAATGGTTTCAAATTGATGTTTGATTTATGTTTAATGTTGGATTGCAATTTGTGCAGCAATTACTGTGGGAGTGAGTGGTTTTGTAGAGGGCGGAGTGCCCGCTACCCAAATACACCCAGCAGGCACTAGGTCCTTTCTCCCCCAACCCCAGTCGCTCAGGATTGTGCTCAGTTGTCTGGGCGTCAGACTGTGCACCCCAAAGGCGCAAGTGGGTGCCTCGGATGGGTTGATTTAGATCCTGAATCAGCCAGTGCCTTGAGCTTTTCTTGAGCTGGAAAAGTGCGATATAAGAACGATTAAATATAAGAAGGAATAAATAACTAATAATAATATGTTGGTTCTTGGACAGCTCTCTCTCCTCTCTCCACCCATTCCCTATCCCTATACTTTGTCATTTTGTTTCCCCCGTTGGGGTGCTGGGGGTTTCAGTATAAATAGTATCCCCACTTTCAAAACTCCTCATTTTGTGTATGGGGTCTGTTGGGTCAGTTTGGGAATATTGGACACTTTCTGCCAAATGATGACATTGATGGATTGGCTGGAGAGGAACAAGAACTTGAACAGCTGGTACAGAGGCTTGACACCACCTCCAGAGCCTATGGAATGGAAATAAGTGCAGAGAAGACCAAAATGATGACCAACAACACCAATGGCATCAACATGGACATCAAAGTCCAATCCAATCCCTCCACATAGTGCATAGCTTCAAATAGATTTTTTTACGATTCCTTTTTTTCAGGTGGGGGGGGGGGGGGGTGGGGGGCTGTCTTCCTCATTTGCTCTTTCCCATTCCTGCTCTGTCCTATCACTCTGCTATACTATCTTCTTCTTCGCTAGATCAATGACCTACCTTTTTTCTTGAAAACTCTTCCTGGACAAGACTCCTTGTTTGTGTATGAGGTCTGTTGGATCAGCTTGGGAGTATTGGACGCTTTCTGCCGGGTGGTCACTAGGGCTTCCTATGATGTTATTATTTAGCAATATAGGCATTTTATATGTATGTGTTTTGTTGTTAATTTATAATGATGTTTGTATTCTATTTTTTTTTTTTGTAACCGGGGGTTCGATTAGTTGGGGTAAATCCTCAGCCGTCCCCTGCGTGGGATGTCTTTATTGTAAAGTGACTGGCCGGTGGAGGGCATTCAGTTTTCCCACTAGGTTTGTTTCAGCAGATCTTTTATGCGGATCGGGGGTTGTCCGGTCCTGATTTGGCTCGGAAGAGTCCACTGGACCTAAAGCAACAATCAATCAATCAATTTGATGCCTTTTCTGCAAATTAATCTGATTCTGATATTCTTTAAGCTTTTGATTTTCTAATGCTTAATTGAATTCGTTTTGAGTTACAACTTGGTCTTTGTCAGAAGAATTTTTGAGGTGAACACTTTGTTCAGGCCTTGTAAATAAGGACAAGTAAAGTTTATTTGTTTTTAGCTTCTGGTCAATACAATACAATACAAGGTTATTGCTTTAGGTCCAGCGGACTCTTCCGAGCCAAATCAGGACCAGAGAGACGTTATCTTAAAATATTATAAAATGATTCAAGTCTTAAAAAACAAGCCTGTTACTCTGAAATACACAAACAAACTTTCACATGACACCTCTTTAAGAGACTTCTTTAAAACTGATGTATTAAAAATATATTCTCTTTCTTCAATCAAATCACTAAATTCAGTCCTAATAAAATCCAAACTAAACAAAACATGTCGATACAATTTATATGCGATAGAACAAACCAACATCATGTAAAAATTGAAACAGATGACCATTACATACTTTAAAAATCTCTTTGAAAGGTATGGAACCAAAATATGTTTCCCTTTCCTCAATCAAATCAGCACATTCAGACATAAAATGGCGAACAGAAAAAGATTGATCACATGCAAAGCACCATGGTGGTTCTTCTCCTTTTAAAAGGAAACTGTGGGTGACATAAGTATGCCCAATATGAAGGCGAGATAACACTGTTTCCTCTCTGCGAGTGGACGCAAAGTTAGGCAAAGAAGTGGACAAATCGGGAAGAATTTGAAATAATTTGTTGTTGACATGGTTAGACCAGTCAGTCTGCCACAGTCGTTTACAATAAGATCCAGTCATACAACGTAGGTCAGAGTAGGGCACAAACTGGAAAATCTCTGGAGGGAAATCGAGATGTAGAGCATCTTTAGCCGCTCTGTCTACTGCAATATTGCCGCGGATGCCCATGTGACCAGGGACCCACATAAAAACTATCTTTTTACCCTCAGAAACAAGTTGTGTATGGAGGTCATGGATCTCTGCCAGAAAAGAGTGTGATATATTTCTCGTGGAAAGAGCCTGAAGTGCTGACAATGAATCGGACATGATTAAAAATGAGGTTCTTTTGGATTGATAAACTTGTTTCAGAGCTAAATGAATTGCCTTGAGCTCAGCTGTATAAACAGAACAAAAATCAGGTAAACGCTGTTGCAAAGGCTGGTCTAAGCGTCTCTCGGAGACAGACGCAGCAGCAACTGAATCTCCTTTCTTTGACCCGTCTGTAAAAAGTTGTTCATATCCTGGGTATAATGCACACTGTTCTAAATAAAGTTGGTTATATACGGTTTCAGAGGTATTGTTTTTAAGGAAAGCGGACAACTGCCAATTAATGTTTGGGGTACATAATTTCCATGGGGGAGCTTCAGTCCGAAGTTCATCGTCGTTGATGGAAGCAACATCAATGCCTGCTTTTTCCAGATGAACTTGCATTCTGATGCCAAACGGAGGGATTGTGTTAGGTTTGGATTCAAATTTCTGAACAAAATCTGGGTTGAAAACACAGTCATAAGCAGGGTTCATAGGATCAGTTTTTAATTTTAAATAGTAATTCATTGACAATTTTGTACGTCTCAGCTCCAGCGGGGGTTCGTTAGCTTCCACATAAAGGCTTTCACAAGGGGAAGTGCGAAACGCGCCCAAAGCAATGCGTAGTGCCTGATGGGCAACTGGATCTAGCATCTTAAGATAAGATTTTCTAGCAGAACCATAGACAATGCAACCATAGTCTAACTTGGATCTAATTAAAGAACGATATAACAGCAATAAAGTTTTCTTGTCAGCACCCCAGTCTGTACCACTGATAACCTTGAGCAAATTGCAGGCCTGTTGACATTTAGTTTTCAAAATTTTCAGATGAGGAATGAAAGATAGCTTTTGATCAAAAATAACACCCAAAAATTTGACTTGTTTGACCGCCTTTATTGGAGTTTTATTGAGGAGAATAGTAGGGTCTTGAATAATTCCCCGATGCTGGGAAAAGTGAATACATTCAGTTTTTGCTTCAGAAAATTTAAAACCATTTTGTAAAACCCAGTCTTCAACGGCCTTGACACATAACTGTAGCTGACGTTCTGCAGATGCCAAAGTTTTACCTTTGGCTACCAATGCAAAATCGTCGACAAATAAAGAATTGTCAATTCCCCGTTTAACGGAACGAACAATGTTATTTATTTTAATATTAAACAGCAAGGGAGATAAGATGCTACCCTGAGGCACTCCCATCTCCTGTTCTCTCGTATCTGACAAAGATCCCCCAACCTTAACCTGAAAAATTCTGTCTGTTAGAAAATTGGATATAAACAGAGGTAAATGTCCCTTCAAACCCATTTCTTGTAAATCTGAAAGAATGCCATATTTCCATGTGGTATCATAAGCTTTTTCCAAATCAAACATGATGGCAACGACATGTTCACCCTGGACGAACGCGTTACGGATAAAAGTTTCCAGTCGCACCAGGTGGTCAACAGTACTTCGACCACTTCGAAAGCCACACTGAGTGTTGGATAAGATATTATTGGTTTCGAGATACCACAGTAAACGAGAATAAACCATTCTTTCCAGTGTCTTGCATAAGCAAGACGTTAAGGCTATTGGTCTATAGTTTGTCGGGTTAGTATGGTCTTTGCCAGGTTTAGGGATGGGTACAATAATGGCCTTTCTCCAGGAGGGAGGAAAGGTGCCAGTGATCCAGAGCTGATTGAAGATGTCCAGCAGTTGAGACCGTGAGTACCTTGTTAAATGTCTGAGAAATTGATAATGTACATCATCCGGTCCAACTGCTGAATCTGCACTTTTGTTAATTGCATCATCAAGTTCGACTAATGAAAACGGAATGTTGTAATCTTCAGAATTATCGGAGGTAAAATTTAACTGTTGTTTTTCTTTACGGGTTTTAACTGTTTGAAAAGGGACAGAATAATTTTCAGAGGAAGAATTTGCAGCAAAAGAAGAAGCCAAAAGATCAGCGGTTTGACTAAAGCTAGTTGTTATCACAATTTGTCGGACTAAGTTTTGACGAAGAAGATAACTGTTTTGGTCTTTAATGAAAATAACGTTTTTTGTCGAATTATCGGCCTTATTCGAAATGTTAACCCACTTGGGTATTTATAGCGTTTTTCCTTAAAGCTTTGCTGGTTTGTCTCGGCAAAGGTAGTTAGGTACGTTTTGGGACTTCGGGTGTATTTCCTAGAATATGTTAAATGTTTACGTATGTGAATTCAGTTATAAATGTTTTACTGAGCTAGGTCATCGACGAGTATTTCCTAGTTTAGGCATCGTACCGAGTTTCGTTGGGTGAACCTAGCCAAATTGTTTGTATTAATGAATTGACTAATGTTAGATGAGCATAGTCAAATTGTCTTGCGCCAATTGTTTCTGAGGCTTGAAAGAATAAACGTAGCCTAATCGTCGTGCAAGTTAAAGGAACATAAAGCGTTTGTTCCTTCGTTTTGTTCTGGCTTGGTTGCACGTAACCTTAGCTAAATTGTCTTTTTTGAAATCAACTTAAGTATTTGTCTCTAAGTTGTCCTGCGGTGTGTGTATTCTTTCCGTCTTATTGTTTTGGCTGCATCTTGTTGATGAAGGGTTTTGAGACATTGTTTGGTACACTTGCTAATGTTTCTTGTGTTTGTGTTTTTCTTTTCGCAGTATTTTACCACACATCTACTGGCACGAGAACCCCCGTAAACATCATCTTTTTCTTTTTCCTCACTGTCAAAATCAACTCCAAACTCTCTCTCTCTCTCTCTGAAAAAATAAAATAAAATAAAATAAATAAAAACTAAGAATGACATTAAATGTTTCATACTTTTATTGTGTTTCTTTCAATTAGCATTTCACATTGATGTATATTTCATATCAAGGAAAAAGAAATAAACAGCAAAAACAAAACAAAAATGTATAACAATACTAAAACCATTAAAAAAAATATTTTCATAAACATTTAAATTACAGCATTCCATCTGTTATTTTACGAGAGAATTATTAGTTTTCTGAGTTTGTCAAGAATTTGCGACCTATCCAGAGGTGCCAACCAATACGGATTGACCGTATTTAATTCCGGCGAAGTGAATTAAATACGGAAATACCGTAGCTTTTATAAAAATACGGAGGAAAAGTTGCCGATCGTTTATCTTTGCCAGCGGTGCTTCTGTACCGGTTTCTGGTTTCATAATAGTACTCCTGCACTCACTGAACGTCGCTGTGTTCAACAAGCTGATTTTCATGGTGATTTTGGAGTAAAACAAGTGTGGTGTTCAACAAGCTGATTTTTATCGTGATTTTAGAGGATTGAAAATAGCCTTCTGTTTCAGAGGGAAGCCTATAGTGTCATAGGCTAGGTTTTGCGAGAAAAAAAAAAAAGACAAGTGTTAAAAAATACTGAAAAACGGGTCCGGAAATACTGACAAGAAGATTAGGGGGTTAGCACCTCTGCATATCAAAATGAGCTGCCAATCATAAATATCACAAATAATGAACACTGTGATGTAGAATTTTTTTTTTAATGCCACTAGGGGAGAGGGGGAGCTGGAGGGGGAACCATAACGCTGAATAACAGTCATAATATACTTAAAACCATATATGATTTTAAACAAAATCTAAGCTGAAAACGGGCATGCAAATAGAATTGTATGTATGTATGCAATAATACATTTTCATTTGGTTTTAAAAATAATAATAAATCATCCACGTACAATTAAAATAAAACTTGTCTTCCAACAAGGACATGTGTCCCTCTGCGCTTCATAGCAGAGAAGCATTTTATATTCACTCAGCACCTATCAACAGCGTTGAAGAGGCTGATAAATGAAGCTCACCGTCATCCTTGTGGTTGTTCTTTTTAACAGCTGATCATCACAGGCATTTCAGCTCTATACGAAACTTCTTTTAACAATGTTGGACAAAAATATGTGCAGAAAATTAATTAACAAATTAACAGAAAAAGTGTTGATACAAAAAGCCTAGACTATCTCTGCACACACAAACACCTTTAGCTTGGAGGTAGCATCCAAATGCGCAATATAACACATTAAAATCATTCATTACTATATTAGCCTGATTATTCAAACAATTAACTTATCTGATATAATCAGTTCTCTGTCAGTCTCTCAAGGATGACTGACCCTTTCCCCCCTTTCCCAGTCCTCTATTCGCTATATGTGACATGGGACTTTAATCTATCTACCTACCTACCTACCTCTCAAGAACAGTTTAAACTTTCACATCACATTACATAATGATCTTTTCTTCCAACAAGCCCACCTCTCGTATTGGCATTATGAATGAATGAATTAATGAAAATGTACTAAGCTCATAAATATTCCCACACGATAAAGCAAGACTACAGCGCTGGGGGAAACATTTTTCCCACAAAAATGGAACACGTAACACAAAGTGAGCTAAAATGACCCATCACACATACAATATATATATACATCTCTCCCCTCTCTCACACACGCAGTGCACACATCTCTTTCTTAATATGTTCAATAATCCAGTTCTCAAATAAGTCTTCTGTACTCTATCAAAATAATACAATAAAATAAAAATCAAATAGGTGTATGCATTTGAACACAAATGTATGAATAATAATAACGGTTTCTAAAGAAAACGTTTTTCTCTCACAACGACCATATATTGTAGCAGCTGTCATGCTTAACCCAAGTACAGGGGCATGACACATTACTATAGCGCAGATGTTTGCAATGTTTCCAGGGAAGAAACGGTGAAATGTGTACCTCAGAACTCTTAACTATGGAGGAGCCCAAATCGTGCAATGCCCCAATGCCTGTGGCCCCAGGCAAATTTGTAACACAGCATCTTCAGTGAAGTGGGTTCAATCCTGCAAACTCTCTTATGCAGTTCTTGTCTAGATCTCAATGAAAGGGCCCCAAATCACACATGTCGGCATCACACACCCTTTTCACATTCACAGTGAGTGGTGCACCCACCAGGAAAAATAACATTAAGCCAAAAAAAGAACCTCTTTCAAAAGTAAATCGATAAATGCATGTGTGCCTACTCACAGCATAGGATCAAGGCAAATTTTAGAAATTACTTTTCAGCCAAAGTGCTGTTTAGTCACAGTTGTCTGTTTACATAACAAGGAAGAGATACATTCAAAGCTTATTTATTATTTATTTAATCTTTCTTATAGTTTACAGCTTAGCTGTGGGGTTGAGCAACTGATGATACAATTTTTTAATGTGACAACAATGCAATTTCCCAAATTAAGTCATTGTCACAAAAACTGAACAAACAGCCTTGATAGCCTGATCTTTAGTAGCTCCTCAATATTGTCATGATCCATTGATTAGGGTGTAGCCAACATCTAAAGCGGCTTTTTGAGGTTTAGTAATCCAAGACGGCAACACAGTTGTCCAAGTTATGCATGGGACCCTTCCCGCAAGGGGCGAACTTATGTGACTTAGGTACGAGACTATTAAGGTCACCGAGGGTTTTCTCCGGGCACTCCGGTTTCCTCCCTCCCTTCAATAATGGTACAGGACGCAGTCAATATAAAAATTTCAAAAATAAAAATTCGATTTTCTTCCGTCTTCTAATAGCGATCTCCCTGCCTTTACACCACCTGTTTGAGTGATGGATGTGTATTTGGTGTGTGTGAGGGTGGATGAGACAGGTGAGCGTGTATGTTGGCATAGATCGCCGCGCTTTGAGCCCGATTGATTTGGGGAAAGGCGCGTATATAGCATCCTGTATTATTATTATTATTATTATTGTGACTCACAGTGCCAGAAAAATATACCAAGGTTTGTTTCACTTTAAATTGCCATATGTTCATCAGGCTCAGATGCTCTGAACGAATAAGACCCTGCCTTTGATAGTCTTGTACTGAGATAGTCTTTCATGTACAACATTGAGCGCTCTGCTGAGCAGCTGTGCGCACTGTCCCAAATAGTAGTCAATGCTACAGTTGTTTGACAGAAGCAGCAGCTGGGCGACTCCTCAAAGCTGCCTGGATGATGACAGTGATAGGATGGTCGATTTCACATCCTAGGGCTGTTCAGCACTTGCCGGCCACTGGTAAAATACGAAACAAGAAATCATACTATAATACATGTCCACATTACATGACAGTTTTATTTATAAAGCCACCGTTGAACACAAGGCCTTTAATTTAATTTTGTTCATTTCACTTCAGTTTAGTGTAGTTTATTACAATGATTCAGCTTTGTGCTAATAGTCTAATTATTGTGAACATTCCCTCAAACCCTCCCATCCCTACCTTCTCCCCTCCTCCCCCCCTCCCCCCACCTTCTCCTAACACACACAACATGGTAAGTTTCAAGACTTCATAAATTAACAACATTGGTCTGCAAATGGCTAATCCCAATCCTAAGTTTGTAATGTTTCAATCAACCAACAACAAAAGTGGTCGAACAATGTGGAAGGCTTAAGAGAAGCTATTGTGTACGCATAGGTAACAATTATTTCTGTCAACTTTGAGTTACATCTGTAAGCCCAGGAAAACACCCTATTTATTATTATTATTCATTAGGTTAACTGGAAGAATCAGGACACTGCTTAGGCCTTGCTTAGGATTAAAAAAAAGATAACAATATATGAGGGTCCAGTAGAATAAAACTTAGCAGTGAATTAAATCTTATCTGCTATCTTCACTATGTTATGTGTATATAGTAAATAACCTTCACTATGTTATATGTAGACAGTAAATAACATTTACTATGTTATATGTAGACAGTAAATAACCTTCACTATGTTATATGTAGACAGTAAATAACTTTCACTATGTTATATGTAGATAGTAAATAACCTTCACTATGTTATATGTAGACAGTAAATAACCTTCACTATGTTATTTGTAAACAGTAAATAACCTTCACTATGTTATATGTAGACAGTCAATAACTTTCACTATGTTATATGTAGACAGTAAATAACTTTCACTATGTTATAGTGCTCATTGAGCCAAGTGAGCCAGACCAAATGGTCTGGTAAATATCTATAATGAGGGCTTTTTAGCCCAATTTTATTGTCCTTAACGCTCATGCAATAGGACGTTAAGCATCGTTTTTCGTTCGTTGTAGACAGTAAATAACCTTCACTATGTTATATGTAGACAGTAAATAACCTTCACTATGTTATATGTATATATAGAATGTAACCAAATTCACTATGTTATATGTAGATAGTAAATAACCTTCACTATGTTATATGTAGACAGTAAATAACTTTCACTATGTTATATGTAGATAGTAAATAACCTTCACTATGTTATATGTAGACAGTAAATAACTTTCACTATGTTATATGTAGACAGTAAATAACTTTCACTATGTTATATGTAGATAGTAAATAACCTTCACTACGTTATATGTAGACAGTAAATAACTTTCACTATGTTATATGTAGACAGTAAATAACTTTCACTATGTTATATGTAGACAGTAAATAACTCACTATGTTATATGTAGACAGTAAATCATTTTCACTATGTTATATGTAGACAGTAAATAACTTTCACTATGTTATATGTATATAGTAAATAACCTTCACTATGTTATATGTAGACAGGAAATAACTTTCACTATGTTATATGTAGACAGTAAATAACCTTCACTATGTTAAATGTTGACATCTACTTCACCAGCCCCCAAAATGAGCAGTGGTGCAAATTTCCCTCCAATTGTGGCCTGAAATAGTTCTGCCACCTCCGGGTCTTGCAGTTTGTCCAGGTTGAACTTCAGTCAAGTGCACTTTGCTGTATTTACTCTCTTCAAGTGGAGCCGGAAAGACATCATCACGAGATCGTGGTCACTTCCGATGTCTGCTCCTGGAAAAGTGCGTGTCCTGCCAATGTTGATGCTTGATCTGAAGCGTTTCTTGACCATGATGTAGTCTATCTGGTTGTGATGCTCCCCGCCGGGACTGTGCCATGTCCATCGTCTGGAGTTTTTGTGGAGACCAAGCGTGTTTGCCAGTACCAGATTGTTGTATCTGGCAAACTCCAAGAGTTTCCGACCCCTGTCATTTGTCTTGTTGTTGCAGTGGGGTCCACATGTGTCTCCCTAGTTGTGGTGCGCATCTTGGCCAACCTTGGCATTTCAGTCGCCTTGCACTATGACTATGTCCTTCTTTGGCACTTGGTCAAGGACAGCCTGTAGATTTTCATAAAAATCCTCCACTTCGCTGTTGTCATAATCTGATGTTGGGGCATTGGCCTGGATGAGGGTGATGTTGAAAGGGGCTGCTCTCAGGCGGATGGTAATGAGTCTACTGGAGACTGGGCGGCAACCCATGACAGTGACTAGAATGTTCTTGTGGACCAAGAATCCAACGCCGTGTTCGTGCCTGTCATCTCTACCGCTGAAATAGAGCTTGTGGCCTTTGTCGGTCGTTGTTTCACCTAGGCCGTTCCAGCGCAGTTCGCTGATGCCTAGAACATTCCATCGATAGTGGTCCAGCTCGTGGGCCAGTTCTTCTAATTTTCCTTCCGCAGTTAGGGTCCTGACATTCCAGGTTCCTATGACGATGTTGTTTTTCGTGCGGATCTTGCTAAATTGTCCATCAGTAGCATACTTAACACCTCCGTCCTGGTGGCCAACAGAAGGCGCGGTCCTTGAGCCGGGCGACGACCGATCCGGTATGGAATTAGTGGATAGTGTCATCATTTAGTGTGTCTTGGGCAAAAAAAGACCTGGCGGTGCCCAATCCTCTCCAGGCTGTTGGCCACAGCCGAAATCCACGAATACAGTGTGACTCGCCTTGGTCCTGAGCACGTGGTCGTTGAACCTGTAGTAACGTGAGGTTCCTCCGCCCTGGCCGGTGACTTCTGTGTAGTAGACTTTCGTCCAGTGATGCGGTGCTAACATCACCCCTGTTAGTCGCCTCTTACGACACGCCGGGAAACGTTGGGTCTATTCTATTTAATGCCCGAACCCACAGGGCTGTAGACAGCAAATAACAGAAAGATGGTTTCATGATCAAAATGTTCACACAGTACACAGCCTTCTTACTGATAAAAAAGAAACAAACCCAAACAAGAAAGGAATATGGAAGAGACAAAAAAAAATGCACAAAAAAAAAAAACCACCACCATATTATGACTGGCTTTAAGACAAACATAACGTAACCTACATAGATACTCTACTTTGTCCATGCTTTCACGTTGGGTGGAGGGGCAGACAACCCTTGCTCTGGATCATGCAGATGCAAGGATATTGAAGTTCAAATCCGGAGCACGAGGCACGAAGTCGATGGATACTCGAGGTTTCCAATCTGCAGATGACCAAAACTAACTGTGCCCCTCCCATCTGCCAGCACCAGGACCGCCCAGGGCCAAGTTCCAGTGAATGGCTACCACACAGAGAAAGAGGTTGCATGAAAACTTAACAACACAAAACGCTACATAAGAAAATTAGTTAACAATAATAATAATCCTATCCTATCTCGTGCGGTGTGACGGCAGTGGTCTGAAATCAGAAAAGAGTGATGATGGTGATAGTAGGCGAGGTCAGACATTTTTAAGGAAGAGATTGAGTTTTTAAGCTTGACTTGAAAGTGGCTATGTTTGGAGAGCTGTGAAGAGAGAGATGAAGAGAGTTCCAAGTTGAAGGACCAAGCACTGAGAAGGATCGACAGCCTGCAAAGGCATACAAGGAAACAACATATACAATACAATTCACATGCATAATAAAAAGTAATAATTATAAAATACAAATAGCATATTAGATAATAATAATATAATAAATCTGAGAATTCACTATACAAATTTAAAATGTAACTAAGAATTTGTTATATCTAACAATGATTAATTAATACAATGATAGGATTAAAAAAAAGAAAGACAAGATCCACATCCTCCCTATTGCAGAATTAAAATATTGTCAGTAAAATAATGTAGAAACTAATGCAAAGTTAATTATGTAAAAATAATTAGATACAAAAAGGAGTGCTTCTGCCTTGTCATAATTCAACCTCAGCCTACTGATATACAATATGATAGAGATGAAATACAATGCAATACAATACAAATCACAATACAATACAATATAATAGATGAATATCAGACACTTGACCTTTGGATAGACATCCGCATACACTAAATGGTTTGTGTCTCTTGCCTTATACTTAAAATCACTGATCAGAGTCAGAGGACAATAATCACTATTGTTAGCACCTACCCTTCCTCCCTCCACTCTCTCCTCAACACCGTGCTAATCACATTCAGACATCATCATCAATACTGTTGGCGACCCACTCTTGCTTACAATAGTGTGAATAATAATTGAGGTAAGGCAAGGGAGATAATCATTTAGTTCTTCACATTTTGCAGACTAAGTTAGTTCAGATAAAATTATGCAGAATAAAATTTGAGTTTAAAATGATTGGTATTGCTACAAGCTGTTTAATAAATGGTTTAGTTCATTAATACTTCACAGAATTACACAGCGGTGGACAAAAATCACGCTGTAGTCCTTTTGTATAATTGTGTGTCCTCTTGCAAGGGAGGTGATCTGAACGTTATTGACATACAATTGAGCTTGTAGTAACACAGGCTGCCTATGTATAATTATGTAATGTATTTCAGAACTGCAGAGGACAGAGTTCCCAACATTTAATAATTACAGAGTAAATGGTCAGCAAATGGAAGGAAAAGGGCAAGGAGTATCTTCTGTAAGGAGTTCAACGGTATTCTATGTTGTTTTTTTGTTGTGTGGGGAGAGGGGGAAAGAATGTTATTGACTTTTTATTACTACTGACACCTCACCTTTCTGCAAATCATGGAGCAATGGTGGCTGGGCAGTTTACGGATGGGGTGGTCACTGTGATTCTCTGGCAATTCGGCGAGACCTCATAGTAGATGTCATCGTATGCTGCCATCATTGTCATGGCAGGACGCATCACGGCTCAATGAATGGAGCAGCTGTGGAGACAGAGGCTCCAAGTTCAAACTCTCCATTGTCTTGATGATCATCTTCATCTTCACCATCCCAACCTGCCAGCAGACGTCACACAGAAACATCAACACAGAAACATCAACAAAGCTGGAGAAAGGGAGGCTCCAAGTTC
The DNA here is from genome assembly GCA_036898135.1 of Oncomelania hupensis. Classification (NCBI taxonomy): domain Eukaryota; kingdom Metazoa; phylum Mollusca; class Gastropoda; order Littorinimorpha; family Pomatiopsidae; genus Oncomelania; species Oncomelania hupensis. Next base: position 44,837,441 of record CM072525.1, on the reverse strand, counting down.
AAGCCCTCCATGCGGATGGTCTTGATGATCATCTTCATCTTTACCATCCCAACCTGCCAGCAGACGTCACACAGAAACATCAACACAGAAACATCAACAAAACTGGAGAAAGTTATAAGCAACTTTGCAACTAATTACTGCTTTTCTCTTCTTTTTTTATGCACCTTCTAAATTAGGTGCAAGGGGCAGATGCACCTGGAACTGGATTCCCAAATTGATGTTGGTTGAAAGGTTTGCTTCTGGAAGTGGGTAGGGTATGCAGGGTGGTGGGAGTGGGTGGATGGTGGAGGTGGGGTAGAGTGATGTGTTGATTGCAATCTATTTTGGCATGGAAGGGTACAACTGATAAATTGAGCCAAACGTCTCCAAAGTGTTAAAGTAAAACATACAATTTTGCTATAATTATAAAACTAAGTGTTACTACCAATTTTACTTCATCTAAAAGTGGACATTTTCACTAGGCCTACTGCCTTGTTTTTGTATGAATTTAAAAGCAATTTGATGACACTAAATTACCCTCAACAATTTTAAATTACCCTCGAAACTTTCTTCTTACAGCTTCCATCACAAATTTCTTTCTTTTTTTTTCTCTCACAGTGTCAATCAGTCCTAAGTTTAAATTAAGAGTTTTGCTAGTGTAAGTGTGTTTCAAAGCCATGGACACAATTTTTCTGATACTCGACAGAGCGAGCTGAGTCAAACACCATGTACCAGCTAATCTTCCACTCCTCAAGGAGGACTAAGTCTTGTAAGCTGCTTCTGGTCAAAGGTACAGGTTCTCAAACTACAACTATTACGCCCCGGAATTACGTGTACTATATTAAATGAAATAATATAAATAAGAAATAAGTTACATTAAATAACAATTATAAATAATGAAACCACACATGCATTAAAAAAAACAACACACACACACAGAGAAATAACGTACAAAATATGGTTGGTTGGTTGGTTGAATAGATTAATGTCCCTAGACACCTCAGCGTATAAGGGACGTAGCACAAAATACAAGAATAAAGCACAAATATAGGAAGACTGGCAGTCGCACACCGCAACAAAATTCAAAGCAGTGTGTGATGCAAAAATAAAACGAGCAATATTATTTGATTGGCTGTTTCGGAGTTTTTAGACCAATTAGCACTTTCTAAACATTCAACAGCTTAAATGCCTTTGATATTTTTGGCCTTGATCACGACCCCCATACCCTGTCTGCCTCCAGCATTGCAAGTGATGCTTCCCTACCATCAACAGCCAACGGCTTCAAGCCGCTCCACGACTCTACCCCTTCTCGCGCAGCCCAACAAAAACAAGCAGAGAGATAGGCCTCTTCGCTTTCTAAATGTTAACCTGCAGAGCGCCACAGCTAAACGACCACACCTACCCAACCTTTTTGACAGCCTCAAGCCTGACGTTGTCATCGCTGTGGAAACATGGCTTGATTCCACAGTAAGCACTAATGAGTTCATGCCTCCTGGATTCAATACCATCCGAAAGGACAGAAACCGCAATGGGGGAGGGATCTTCATTGCCATCAGAGAGGGCATCCAATTTGTCAAGTGCGATGAACTTGACTCCGAAGGTGAGAACCTCAAGAGGCTGTTTCACTTGCAACGCTACAGACCACAGAGCGGCTAACTGTCCTCAAAACAAAAGTAGCGGACAGCAGAGCAATACGGACAATGCAGCGGTGGGCAACCGGCAGAGGCGGTTCTCCAATCAACGGCAAACCAGTAGATCTGACCATCAAGTGTGCGGCGGGAGCGTCATTCTTCCGAGTGAGACCGAGCGCACAGCTACTCCTGCGGATGTGCAAGAGTGCATGACCGATGGCCAACTCCTCCTTGCCAACGGGAAATCCATCCCCGTCGTCGCCAGCGCAGCCGTGACCATCCAGAACATGCCTTTTTCCAAGGGGCGCGTCGGAAATCATGAAGTGACTGTCCTAAGAGACTCGGGCTGCAGTGGGGTCATCGTCAGAGAAGACCTAATCGCTAAAGAACAGTTCACTGGCGATTCAAAATGGACACTCATGGCCGACAGAAAATGTGTGAAAGCGCCAGTTGCAAAGATTCAAGTCAGCACCCCTTTCTACATAGGCGAAGTAGAAGCGGTTTGCCTGAAGAAGCCGCTATACGATTTGATGATCGGGAACATCCACGGTGCGAGACGACCCGACGACCCCGATTCAGAATGGAGTCCTGCCTCAACCCAACGTGTCAAAGTGGTGGAGGAGGATCCATTGCCATTTCCTGATGGAGATCTTACAGAGCTGCTACGGAACAATGGGCTACTCCGGCTCAGCCCTGCCGACCAAAGATCGTCGGTGCTGTTACTACCAGGGCCCAGGCCAAGAGAGACAAGACGTCTACGCCACTGAAGGTCGCCGACAACTCCAAAGCTGCCATCGTGGACAGAGATAAACTGATCCAGCTCCAGGAAGCTGATAGCACTTTAAACAAGTACAGGAACCGCCAAGATCCAAAATCAAATGTAATTAAGTATTTATGAATAAATTATGATATTAATTTTTAATTTGCTAGTAGCCCTGGGCATGACTTTGTGTAATGGGGTTGTGCATTATAGAAATGGGTACGCACAGTGTAGCTGAGACTCATTTGGGAGGTCAGCCATACTGTGTGAAATGGACATTGTATAATGTATTGAGTTCCCTCTCCCGCCCACTCCTCCTCCTCCACCAAAAAATGTCAAATGGACTCGCATATCAACATTTAAGAGTCCTTTTACAAATTTTGAGAGTCCCCAATTTGGTTCGTCATGGAATAACAATGAAATTTAAAAACAAGCCAAAGTTGAACGGGTTTTGGGCCCATTCAACCATGTGAGCAGCGACATGATTGCATAGAGGAAGTATTCATGGCATGCATTTAGCTTTAAAGGACGACAACTCATGACACAACCTTGAATCATCTGCTATAGAAATCTTGGTTCGCATGTTTGCAGTGAATTAGTTGACCTTTCATTTGTCATAATTTTAACTTCAGAGATTTGGGAAAATGTGTACATTTGTCATATTTTTACTGTGCTTAATCGGGAACTTGTAATTCAATTTATTATGACAGTGTTTTATGCTATGCTGACAGACACTGTACAATTGTAACAATAATATTTATCATGCTAAAGGGTAGTCTTCATAAATCAAATGTGACTGTTTACACATACTGAGCTCAAACGCAGTTTACGTAAATTATATTTCATGAATATTTTTTGCAAACAATTTATGTGTGTGAGAGTGTGCATGCGTTATACTCAGAACGGACAATGATTTATATCATGGTGAAAATGAAATGTTAGTTCGTAGTATTATATAGTAAAATATTGTTGGTTACTTCCTGATATTATGTAAAAGTTTGTTGTGTGCGAGTATGTTTGTTTTTAAAAGTAAAGTTACCAGTGATATATTTTGTGGTTACAGGGTATAGTTTTGTTTCCTTCTTTTCAGCATTTTTGTTAATCCTCTTAATTTGAGGTTTTTGCTAAAATATATAGTTGGTGTTTGTGACAAGGCGTGCAATCACCCTCTGACGTAGGCTAGCCACAGTCATTCCACACACTCAGCCAACGACGATTTCCACTTAACCAGCCATCTCTAGCAGGCTCGCTCGCCGATTCGCTTAAGCCCCGCCCCTCGGGCATCAAGTTAAAGCCTGCCACAGAACCTGACTTAGTGTCAGTCCCAAGCCTTCCAGCCTTGAAGTCACAACCTGTCCGAAGACACGTCTCCATCACCGAGTGACCTCTGAGCTTCGACAGTACCCGTGTGCTTCCACCCGTCTTAAGTCAAGGTAAGAGAGGGAACTTACTCTTTGTCATATAGCAGACCCATCACCCGTCGTTCGCCCACCATGTTCATGCGCCCTGTCGATATGTATGTTCATGTTTATAGTTTTGCCTTGATGTGTTGCTGTGACTTGTATTTATCCCTTGCACATATTTTCTACCTTGTATATGACCCATGACATGTTCGGATTTATGCTTGTATGCTCCGTTAGCCCCATGTGTAAATACCCCATGCCATGCTGCCCCCTCCACATAGATTAAAGTCCCCCACTACAACCCCTTTGCCCTGTACCCTTACATTTGCTTTCCACCATGCTCCCAATGTATAAATATTTGCCCTGTTGCCAACCCCATCCTAATGCGCCGAAGGTATCATATACTAGCGGCTGCCAATAAACTCCACTTTGGCCCAGTAAATCTAGTTGCATTGTTTGACTGTTGGTATATGCACTGGCTCAACCTTGACCGGTCAACCAATTTGAATTCTGAGATGGGCGATTGTACCACAGGCCCTGAATCCACACTATCCCGATCCCCCGCTGATACAGAGTCTGTATTACATTACAGACGGGTTCCTGTACCGGGCGAATCACCCCGGCCTTGTATCATCTCCCAGTCGCTGACCCGCTGCAGGCCCCTGACATCCCAGGAGGTCAATGAGAAGCGTGACTCGGGACTTCGCCATTTTCCTAGACGGCTAGCTACGAAAGCCGAATTCTAGCCCTGTACCCCGCACAAGACAATCACTCGTGATCGATGCGTCACCGCGTGACCAACTGACCTGCATCATCGCCCCACGCCACCGACCGTGGTAAACAAGCCACCCAGAGTATCCTGGACCAATCGCCGCTCTGCAGTACCGAGCTAAGTGATTAGCCTACGAGAATCCCCACTCGCCAGATTATCAGAGAGACCCTGAAACCATACAGATACACTCTCGCCCTGTGATGAAATCAGTCTACAGTAGCTCTAGTACCCCCGATATCGACTACCCAGAATATCACCGAACTACTCCTTACTGAAAGACGCTTTGCCAATGACTCACGTTAGAATAATTTGACCCAGACTCCCCACTTCAAATTAATAAAAGTAAATAGTTAAGAATTGCACTCATCCTGACTGGCCTTTGAATTTGAATTTCTTAACTAGTGTAAGCCTACCCTCCATCTCGTCTATTCCCTGTCTGTCCCTCATTTATTTAGTTGGCCTAGCATTAATCTCTTGAATGTCATCGCACCATTAACCTATCAAAGGAGGTAATACAGCGCGAGAGATTAAGAGCTTACCCCCATCCCCCAACCCCTCTCTTTGTGACATTAACTTTGGCGACCCCGACGAGACTAAAAGACTTAGGTTTCCCCTTCCAACCCAACGAGACTAAAGACTTAGGTTTCCCATCCCAACTTGACGAGACTAAGGACTTAGCGTAACTTCCACCCCAGCCCAGTATAGATAGGACCCAGCCCTCTAAGCCTAGTAGTGGATAGCATAGCCCCTTAGGTCCCTTACTGGCTTTCCCGAGTGGTGGTATCTCAAAAGGCTTTTTCTTGCATTCATTTTTGTATTTTTGATCGATTGCATTTTGTCTTTGTGGTTGTGTTGTATCTGCCCCTTTGCAGTTTCATCGTAGCTCATCCAGCCCACCCCCTTGTTTTCCGTCAGTGTACCCCCTTGTGTGCGCCCCTCATTCCGGTTAGGACTTTTCAGGGTAAGTTACCTCCCTTACCATGGCCGACCGGGGAGAGCTTGCGCTTAAGTACAAGAGTATTGGCGAGAGCTTAGGGCTCGCCGGCACCGAACTCAAGGACTACGTCCTGGCTAACGTAGATGCGGACGTGGCAGAGGAAAAGTTGAAGAGGGAGGAGAGGGCCAAAGAGCGAGAGGCGAAGAAAGAGGAGGAGAAGGAGCGCCTCGCCGCGGAAGAACGGGCCGCCGCCCGGAAGAAAGAGGAGGAGAAAGAGCGCATCGCCGCGGAGGAACGGGCCGCCGCCCGGAAGCTTGCAGAGGAGGAGAAAGCCGCCGCCCGGAAGCTTGCAGAGGAGGAGAAAGCCGCCGAGCGGAGAAGAGAGGAGGCGAAGGAGAGGATTGCAGAGGAGGAGAGAGCAGCCGAGCGGAGAAGAGAGGAGGCGAAGGAGAGGATTGCAGAGGAGGAGAGGGCCGCCGCAAGGAGGAAGGAGGAGGACGAGAGGATCACGGCACTTGAAGAGAAGAGGAAGGACAAGGAGCTCGAACGGCGCCAAGCACTCCTCCAGCTTGAGCGCGACCGCCGCGATTTAGGTATCGCATCGCCCGCGAGCGAAGACTACTCGCTCATCGCCCCCAGCTTCGCCGCCAGCACCGGAATACCCGCACTCCCCCCGCCGATTCCGGGGATGAACTTTCCCCTGGACCCATTCGTCGAACGAGACGAATCGATTGAAGTCTATCTCGCCCGATTCGAACGAGTCGCGGGAGAAAACGGTCTTGACCCCCAGTACTGGTATCGCAAGCTCAGTCATGGCCTTAAGGGGAAGGCCTATGAAATCCTGGCCAAGACGCCGACTTCCGAGGAGGGAGACTACCCCGCCCTCAAGAAAGCTCTACTGCATGGTTTTGAGCTCTCAGGTGAGCACTACCGCAAGAATTTCCGGAACTCCCGGAGAGAGAAAGGGGAGAAGTTTACGCAGTTTGCCGACCGTCTAGCTACGCTACGGGACAAATGGATAGAGCAAACTGACGAACCAAAGACGTACGACGGACTGCTGGAGTTGATGCTAGCCGAGCAACTCCGAGGGACAATGCCAGCGGAACTTCGGACTTTCGCCGCCGAACAGGGGGCCGCCCGGCTTGAAGACCTCATCATCGTCGCGGACCGCTACCTCACCGCCCATCCCGACGACAGACAGCCTCGCCGAGATCCCCCCGCACCCTCGTCGCCAGATACCCGCCACCAGCCTCGCCGGCCAGTCCCGCCAGCGAACCACCGTCCACAACCGCCCAAAGGACGCCCAAACCCCGGAGCAGAGCCGGGGAAGCGGAGCACAGAGCTCTACTGCGGCTACTGCCAGCGCCGAGGACACACCCGGGAGAAATGTTTTCGCCGCATCAGCGACCAGCGTCGCAAACAAGGCACCGTACTGGCCCTACGCCAAGTTACCCCCGAAGGGAAACCGGTAACCCCCGTCGTCACTCCCGCCGATCGACCGGCCGTCACCGAGCAAGTGACTGTCAACAATCGCCCAGCCCACTGTCTATACGACACTGGACTCACCTTCGACGCCGTCGTCCGCCGCTCGCTCATCAGGGAACAGGACCTGACCGGCGAAACTATCACCCTGAAGTTGGCCGACGCGTCCCAACCCAGCACCACGCTCCCTATAGCCCGGATCCAAGTCACCAGCCGATACGTCACGGGAACCATTCAAGCGGCCGTGATGGACCAGCCCCTGTACGACCTGATTTTAGGATGCCGCTACGTGTTCTTGGGTATGCCGCCCCAGCCTGTGGAGTCGATGGCCGCCGTCCAGACGCGCGCCCAGGCGAAAACAGCCGCGACACCACCCCCGATACCCAACCAGATGCCGGAACAGATCCGGAAGGCCCAAGAGAACGACGTCACCCTCCGCAAGTGCTACGGAAAGCTTCCCGCCGCACGCACTCCACCCAAGTCCGGGGACTTTTTCGTCGAAGACGGACTCCTCTTCCGTCAGAAGGACGACCATTCTCAACTCGTCGTACCTGCGACACTTCGCCCCCAAGTCCTGGAACTTGGCCATAGCATGCCCCTCAGTGGACATATGGGCATAGGAGCGACCACTCTACGCATCAGCGCTCAGTACCACTGGCCCGGGATGACCGAAGACGTGAAGCGCTACGTCAAGTCCTGTCGCCAGTGCCAACGATACTCGCCCCGCCATCACACCGTACCGGTCACTATCAGCCCCACCGTCGTCGTCGGAACGCCCTTCCAGCGAGTGGCTGTCGACATAGTAGGACCCCTTCCGCGGACCAAGAAGCGGAACCAGTATCTACTTACCCTTGTCGACGCTTGCTCGATGTGGTGTGAGGCCGTTCCTCTACCGAAGATCGACGCCGCCCGAGTCGCCGACGCGCTCGTCACCATATTCACACGAGTCGGATTCCCGGACAACATCTTGACCGACAACGGGTCCCAGTTCACCGGAAAACTTATGCAGGAAGTTTTCCAACTACTCCGCATTCGCCATATCCGGACTCCACCTTACCACCCCGCTAGCAACGGACAGGTCGAGCGCCTAAACGGGACTCTCATCTCGATTATCCGCAAGATCGCCGACGAACAGCCGGAAGCGTGGGACACATACGTCGCGTCAGCGCTCTTCGCGTATCGAGAGACCCCGCACACCTCCACCGGATACACGCCTTCCACGCTGCTTTTTGGAAGACCCCTTTCCGGACCTCTAGCCGCCTTAAGACGTAGCTGGACCGACGCCAAACTGGACGAGGCACCGGTCGACGCCACGAAATACGTCACGAAGCTCCAAGAAACCCTCAAGGCCACATGGAAAGCCGCCTCCGCCAACCTGAAGAAGGCGAGAGAAAGGCAAGCCCGCTATCATAATCGCCGCGCCCGGGACCGAGAACTACAGGTAGGAGACCAAGTCCTACTGCTTCTCCCCAGCGGCACGAACAAGCTAGACATAGCTTGGCAGGGACCCTACCCGGTGCTTGAGAAGCTCTCCCGTACCACTTATCGCATCGAGGTAGGCGGAAAGCCCAGGACCCACCACATCAATCTGCTCAAGCGGTACCTGGAGCAACCTGCACCCGCCCCCGACTCCCACTCGCTACTCACGGTCGCGCTGGCCGTCGAAGTGGATGGCACAGAGACCGGCGTCGCCGAATTTCCGCTAAAAGGGAAGGAATCCTTCCGGGACGTCTCTCTGGACCCCTCACTCCCCGCCGGCCAGCAACGCCAACTACGCGCCATCGTAGCAGAATACAGGGAAGTCCTCACCGACATTCCTGGGAGGACGGACCTAGAAGAAGTTCGACTAACCCTGACGGACCCCACTCCCGTCCGACAGAAACCATACCCCGTCCCACTTTCCCAGCAGCAAGTAGTAAGAACGGAAGTAGAGGCTCTGCTACAAGCCGGAGTCATCGCTCCCTCCCGTTCCCCCTACAGCGCAGGAATAGTTCTATCACGGAAGCCCAGCGGAGAACATCGCCTCTGTATCGACTTCCGGCAGTTGAATCTCGTAACCCAGTTCGTGCCCGGACCCCTATCCGACCCCACAGACTTGTTTGCAAAGCTACAATCCGCCCGATACTTCTCCAGAGTGGATCTGAGCAAGGGCTTTTACCAGATTCCCGTGCACCCTTCATCCCGCCAGTACCTGGCCTTCAGCACGATGGACGGCCACTATGAGTTTAACGTTCTGCCGTTTGGTCTACACAATGCCCCAAGTATTTTCAGCACGATGATGCGGAAGCTGTTGGACCCCCTCCACTGTCCGTTCGTACACTCTTTCATGGACGACATACTCGTCGCAACGGAGTCATGGGAGGAGCACCTGCGAGTGGTGCGCCAACTCTTGCGCCGCCTCAAAGAAGCTGGCCTCACTGCCCGGCCGACCAAATGCCAGTTCGGCTACCAAGAGCTGGAATTCCTTGGCCACACCATCAGCCGTGGACAGCTCCGGCCTCTGGAAAAGACTGTCCAGCGCCTTCGAGACGCGCCACGCCCCAAGACCAAGAAAGATGTCCAGTCCTTCCTGGGACTGAGTGGCTTCTATCAAAAGTTTGTACCCGGATACAACGGGATCGCCGCGCCACTATCCAGCCTAACCCGGAAAACCGCACCGGACCGAGTCCTCTGGACCCCGCAATGTGAAGCTGCCTTCCAGGAGCTCAAGGACAAGCTGACGTCCCAGCCAGTCCTGCGACTCCCCAACCACGGACAGCCCTTCGTCCTGCGCACAGACGCCAGCGACGTAGGCCTCGGAGCCGTTCTACTCCAACGGGACTCCGCGGACGCCCCGACGCTCTTCCCCGTCGCGTACGCCAGCCGGAAACTTAAGCCGGCCGAACAGAATTACGCCACGTCGGAGAAGGAGTGTCTCGCCCTCGTCTGGGCAGTCCAGAAGTTCCAACTGTATCTCTACGGCTCGCACTTTACCGTCCAAGTGGATCATCAGCCGCTTTCCTTCTTGGCGACATCTAAATCGCTCAACGCCCGGCTGATGAGATGGGCTCTGCTGCTCCAGGCCTACTCTTTCCAGCTGGAGCACATCCCAGGAAAAGACAACCACGGCGCAGACTTCCTCAGCCGTCACCCCGCAACCGACTCCAGCGAGTCGCCCCTGAGGGCCGACGCCCCAGCCTTCATTCCCGCCGCCGCCCACTAACCGTAGCCGAAACCCGGCAGCTCCGCGGACCCCAGCCTTGGGCATCCGCCACCGACTACCGGGAACCCTGCATCGCCCCGCATCACCCGGATCATCGCACCCCATCGTCTCACCCGGCAGCCGACCTCAGAGCTGATTGGCCGCGTCTCAGTCGAGGCCTACGACCTCGCCTTTTTCCTTGGGGGGGGCCTCTGTGACAAGGCGTGCAATCACCCTCTGACGTAGGCTAGCCACAGTCATTCCACACACTCAGCCAACGACGATTTCCACTTAACCAGCCATCTCTAGCAGGCTCGCTCGCCGATTCGCTTAAGCCCCGCCCCTCGGGCATCAAGTTAAAGCCTGCCACAGAACCTGACTTAGTGTCAGTCCCAAGCCTTCCAGCCTTGAAGTCACAACCTGTCCGAAGACACGTCTCCATCACCGAGTGACCTCTGAGCTTCGACAGTACCCGTGTGCTTCCACCCGTCTTAAGTCAAGGTAAGAGAGGGAACTTACTCTTTGTCATATAGCAGACCCATCACCCGTCGTTCGCCCACCATGTTCATGCGCCCTGTCGATATGTATGTTCATGTTTATAGTTTTGCCTTGATGTGTTGCTGTGACTTGTATTTATCCCTTGCACATATTTTCTACCTTGTATATGACCCATGACATGTTCGGATTTATGCTTGTATGCTCCGTTAGCCCCATGTGTAAATACCCCATGCCATGCTGCCCCCTCCACATAGATTAAAGTCCCCACTACAACCCCTTTGCCCTGTACCCTTACATTTGCTTTCCACCATGCTCCCAATGTATAAATATTTGCCCTGTTGCCAACCCCATCCTAATGCGCCGAAGGTATCATATACTAGCGGCTGCCAATAAACTCCACTTTGGCCCAGTAAATCTAGTTGCATTGTTTGACTGTTGGTATATGCACTGGCTCAACCTTGACCGGTCAACCAATTTGAATTCTGAGATGGGCGATTGTACCACAGGCCCTGAATCCACACTATCCCGATCCCCCGCTGATACAGAGTCTGTATTACATTACAGACGGGTTCCTGTACCGGGCGAATCACCCCGGCCTTGTATCATCTCCCAGTCGCTGACCCGCTGCAGGCCCCTGACATCCCAGGAGGTCAATGAGAAGCGTGACTCGGGACTTCGCCATTTTCCTAGACGGCTAGCTACGAAAGCCGAATTCTAGCCCTGTACCCCGCACAAGACAATCACTCGTGATCGATGCGTCACCGCGTGACCAACTGACCTGCATCATCGCCCCACGCCACCGACCGTGGTAAACAAGCCACCCAGAGTATCCTGGACCAATCGCCGCTCTGCAGTACCGAGCTAAGTGATTAGCCTACGAGAATCCCCACTCGCCAGATTATCAGAGAGACCCTGAAACCATACAGATACACTCTCGCCCTGTGATGAAATCAGTCTACAGTAGCTCTAGTACCCCCGATATCGACTACCCAGAATATCACCGAACTACTCCTTACTGAAAGACGCTTTGCCAATGACTCACGTTAGAATAATTTGACCCAGACTCCCCACTTCAAATTAATAAAAGTAAATAGTTAAGAATTGCACTCATCCTGACTGGCCTTTGCATTTGAATTTCTTAACTAGTGTAAGCCTACCCTCCATCTCGTCTATTCCCTGTCTGTCCCTCATTTATTTAGTTGGCCTAGCATTAATCTCTTGAATGTCATCGCACCATTAACCTATCAAAGGAGGTAATACAGCGCGAGAGATTAAGAGCTTACCCCCATCCCCCAACCCCTCTCTTTGTGACATTGTTCCTTTTCTTTTTTGACACTTTACAAGTTACTTTGGATGTTGTTTTTAATTACCCAAATTACTTCAAGAGTTGGTTCTAATGTAATTTAACAAATATTTTCTTCATCAGTGTATTTGAAGGGTTAGTTGTACTTTGTTTAATTTTTTTTTAAAGAAAGTTTTCTGTGATATATTTTAGAAAAGTTGTCAGTTGTGGTTATGAATGGGGGTACAGTTTTGATATTCAATAAAGAGATAAAAATCAATCAATGCTTATTGATTTTATATTTTAATTACATGTGCTTGTGTGTGAGAACGAGATGAGAGAGTGATCTGTGTGTGTGTGTGGATGTGGGTTTGTAAATTTTAAATTGTAAACTATATAATCATGTTTTACTTCTATTACAAAACGCAACAGAATGTGTGTTCTATCCTGCAAATGGATTTTATTTCCAAGAATGGTACATATTTTTTGTTCAAATTCAAAACAAAGTGAATGTAATTGTTCTAACATCATGCATATTCTCACATGTTAAACACAACCAGATTTGGGCATTCACTATTTCTAGCACACTTCAGTACTGGTCATCATTTTCACAAGCTATTCCCAAACATTCTTACATCACTAGTTGTATGAATGTGACTGTATCCAGTTATGATCAGTTTAGCATAAATGTACATCCCATACAATGAACCACACTCTCAACACAACAACATTATTAATTACAATTACGTTGAAACCACAGGCATGAAGTACTGAAGAGAAACGTCGTCGTGCATAAGGTAGAAGTGGACCACATGTTTGTGAACAATATCTGAAACACATTTTTTTTAAAAATAACACATTAAAGATCCTTAACAACAGAAAGATTATTTCCTCCTTTTAAAACGATCTAGGATTTTAAAAAAAAATCGAAAGGAATCTGAGACTGCTTACGTATTAACCTTGGCTTTATGTAAGCCTTCTTTTAGATGCCATTTTCATCAACCTAAGGCAACTGTTGCAACAAATCCATTAGCTCCCTTGAATTCAGGAAATAATTATACCCTTTCTTGATGTAAACATGAGTATTTTCTTTATTTTCCTGGATTTTTTTAATTTATTATTATTATTGGGTATTTGTATAGCACACATATTTTGCCGTTCTTGGCGACTCAGACGCTGGCCGATACAGTATCTAACTCAAGCCGCCCGAGGCGCCAACTGTATGAATTCTGGACATGCTGTCATTATAACTGTTTACAATAAATCAAAAAATATATTGTTTTTCTGTTCAATTAGCTGGGGTTTGAACAACCAGTGCAGCTTTTATTATGAATTTTCTTGATTACATTTTTTTTTTAATTAGAGGAGGCTTAAATGCAAGTGCATCTTATAGTCTGGAAAAAACAAAAGAATAAACAAAAAGAAAACTATATAAGAGAGAGAGAATTCACAATTTTGATTTTTAATGTCTTTAGCAACACAGCTTTCAGACAGGGTTTACAAACAATTTATCAACAGGGGTGGAAATTGCTGAAGTGAAAAATAAAGGAAACTAGGGAGGTCCGGGGGCATGCCCCCCCCCCCCCCCGGAAAATTTTCAAAATCAAGAACAAAATCTGTGCAATCTGGCGTATTCTGTGCATAGCGCTAAAGAAAGGGAAGTCAGCGGGAGTGGACAACATACCCGCGGAACTGCTACAAGCAGGAGGAGAAGCGATGATTGATGCCCTCACCATTATCTGTAACAAGATCTGGCAGAGTGGGGAGTGGCCTATACCATGGACCCAGTCGCTTGTCATCACTCTTCCCCAAAAAGGTAACCTTCAGGAGTGTGAAAATTACCGGACCATCAGCCTCATCAGCCATCCCAGCAAGGTCCTCCTCAAAATAATACTCAACAGGTTGAAACCCCAAGCTGAACAGATCATAGCTGAAGAACAAGCAGGATTCAGGGCAGGGCGAAGTACCACTGAGCAGATTTTCAACCTCAGAATAATCTGTGAGAAATACCTACAGCACCAACAATATCTATATCATGTGTTCATAGACTTCAAGAAGGCGTTTGACCGAGTCTGGCATGCAGCTCTATGGGCAACAATGAAAGTGTACAGCATCAGCCCTAAAATTATTGAAGTCATCAAAAGCCTGTATGACAAGGCTACCAGTGCAGTCCTCCACAACAGCGCCATCGGGAACTGGTTCAGAACAACAATCGGTGTGCGTCAAGGATGCCTACTCTCTCCAACACTCTTCAACATCTTCCTAGAGCGCATCATGTCAGATGCTCTTGCATACCATGAAGGCACAGTCAGCATAGGGGGTAGAGCAATCTCCAATCTTCGTTTTGCAGATGACATTGATGGATTGGCTGGAGAGGAACAAGAACTTGAACAGCTGGTACAGAGGCTTGACACCACCTCCAGAGCCTATGGAATGGAAATAAGTGCAGAGAAGACCAAAATGATGACCAACAACACCAATGGCATCAATACGGACATCAAAGTCCATAGCCAATCCCTCAACACAGTGCATAGCTTCAAATATTTAGGAGCCATTGTATCAGACAATGGGTCCCGACAGGAAGTCCTCTCCAGGATCGCACAAACAACTGCTGCCCTGACAAGGTTGAAGCCCATTTGGAAAGACAGGACCATCAGTCTACATTCCAAAGTAAGACTGCTGCGCTCCCTTGTCATCTCCATCTTCCTATATGCTTGCGAAGCATGGACCCTCACAGCAGATCTCCAACGAAGAATACAAAGCATGGAGATGAGGTGCTACAGAAGACTTCTGGGCATTTCCTATACCCAACACATCACCAACGACGAAGTCCGACAGACCATCACACAAGCCATTGGACAACACGATGACCTGCTAACAGTGGTGAAGAAACGGAAACTCCGATGGTATGGCCACGTCACCAGATCATCAGGCCTTGCAAAGACTATTCTGCAAGGCACAGTGCAAGGAGGTAGAAGAAGAGGGAGACCGAAAAAGAGGTGGGAGGACAACATTCGAGAATGGACTGGTTTGTCACTGAGCGAAGCCATCAGGGCTGCTGAGGACAGAGAAAGATGGAGTATGCTGGTTAAACGATCATCTGTGGTGCCCCTACGACCTTCTGGTTACGGGACAGGATAGGAAGGATAGGATAGGATTTTTTTTTAAATTTTTTGGCGGAAGCATTATTGCTTTTGGCGGATGGGATTTTTTTAATGGCGGAAATCCGCCAAATGGCGGACAATTCCCACCCCTGATAAAACATTTCGAGACCATTTCAACATTTAAAATGATTAGCTAATGTTAATTTTAAAAATATAAATATGAATGCACAATATATGCATGCAATCTATGACTAAATATGATCCTAAAAATATAACAAAAGCATTATTGCCAATATGGTTGAACAATACAAACACTCAATTTATTCTTCTACTTCTACAACACACAAACATACATTTGTTAAAACGGGATAAAGCGCCAATCTCTCAATTATATCATACAATACTAAATAAGGACAGGCAGAAACCTGTCTAAATCAAATATATACCCACACATACATATAAACATATTCACATTTAGTTTCACACATAAAAAAAATAATAAATACTCAATAAGACTTCTGCCACAAATTTAGCTAAAGAGAGAGAGAAAGAGCGAGAGAGAGAATTAAAAAGTGTTGCACTGACTACAAATGACTCGGTTGGGGTTGACTTGCTGACTGGACAGGAACTGAGCAAAACGGCGAATGTCAATCCTGGCTTCCACAAACTGGGCAGGGTCACGCCGAGGTGACAGTGAACGCTGACCTGCATCTCCTCCATCTCCAGCATCATGTTCTGTGCACGAAACGGATCAACAGTATTTTAAAACACAAACCTATATGTATATCATTTAACCATCCGAAAATAATAATATTATAGATCTTTAATGATCTATCACTGTTTCATTGAAAATTGTTTAGTTTTGAACTAAATCTACTTGCACAAAGCTATATTTAAGTTTTAACCCTTATTATTAATAATATTACTTCACTTATTATTATAGAAATACACCTCTTACCAACAAAATCAACTGGTATCCCGGTGGCGAAGTAACTAATTATCCTATCCTATCCCGTAACTCGAAGGTCGTAGGGGCACCACAGATGATCGTTTAACCAGCGTACTCCATCTTTCACTGTCCTCAGCAACCCTGATTGTTTCGCCTCCTTGCACTGTGCCTTGCAGGATGGTCTTTGCAAGACCTGATGATCTGGTGACGTGGCCATACCATCGGAGTTTCTGTTTTTTCACCACTGTGAGCAGGTCATCATGTTGTCCAATGGCTTGTGTGGTCTGTCGGACTTCGTCGTTGGTGATGTGCTCGGTATAGGAAATGCCCAGAAGTCTTCTGTAGCACCTCATCTCCATGCTTTGTATTCTTCGTTGTAGATCTGCTGTGAGGGTCCATGTTTCGCAACCATATAGGAAGATGGAGGTGACACGGGAGAGAAGCAGTCTTACTTTGGAATATAGACTGATGGTCCTGTCTTTCCAAATTAGCTTCAACCTCGCCAGGGCAGCAGTTGTTTGTGCGATCCTGGAGAGGACTCCCTGTCGGGACCCATTGTCTGATACAATGGCTCCTAAATATTTGAAGCTATGCACTGTGTTGAGGGATTGGCCTTGGACTTTGATGTCCGTGTTGATGCCATTGGTGTTGTTGGTCATGATTTTGGTTTTTTCTGCACTTATTTCCATTCCAAAAGCTCTTGAGGTGGTGTCAAGCCTCTGTACCAGCTGTTCAAGTTCTTGTTCCTCTCCAGCCAATCCATCAATGTCATCTGCAAAAAGGAAGGTTGGAGATTGCTCTTCCCCCTATGCCGACTGTGTCTTCGTGATCTGCAGGGGCATCTGACATGATGCACTCTAGGAAGATGTTGAAGAGTGTTGGAGAGAGTAGACATCCCTGACGCACACCGATTGTTGTTCTGAACCAGATTCTGATGGCACTGTTGTAGAGGACTGCACTGGTAGCCTTGTCATACAGGCTTTTGATGACTTCAATAATTTTAGGGCTGATGTCGTACACTCTCATGGTTGCCCACAGAACTGCATGCCACACTCGGTCAAACGCCTTCTTGAAGTCTATGAACACATGATATAGATGTTGTTGGTGCTGTAGGTATTTCTCACAGATTATTCTGAGGTTGAAAATCTGTTCAGTGGTACTTCGCCCTGCCCTGAATCCTGCTTGTTCTTCAGCAATGATTTGTTCAGCTTGGGGTTTCAACCTATTATTTTTAGTAGGACCTTGCTGGGATGGCTGATGAGGCTGATGGTGCGGTAATTTTCACATTCCTGAAGGTTACCTTTTTTGGAAAGAGTGATGACAAGCGATTGGGTCCATGGTGAAGGCCACTCCCCACTCTGCCAGATCTTGTTACAGATAATGGTGAGTGCATCAATCATCGCTTCTCCTCCTGCTTGAAGCAGTTCCGCGGGTATGTTTGCCACTCCCACTGACTTCCTCTTCTTCAGCGATTGCACTGCTGCCTCAACTTCTTCTCGGAGAATTGGGAGGATTTCTTCTTCTTCACTGTTCTCTGGACATGTTAGAACTGATGGGTTTCCATTTGGTATGTGGTTGTAAAGGTCAGAGCAGTACTCTGTCCATCTGTCCAAGACTTATTGTTCTTCTGTAAGGCATACGCTAAACTTGCTTTGGATCGTGGAGACATTGGGCTGTTTAACACTTGTCAGCCGCTCCACAGTCTGGTAAGCCTTCTTGCTGTTGTTCTTGTTCAGACTGTTTTCTATTTCCTGGCATTTCTCTTCTATCCAGTTTTCCTTTGCTGTGCGCATGCCTTTTCGAATGTCATTGTTGCTTTTTCGGTAGGCATCAGCGCCCTGTGAAGTGTTCCTTTTTTTTTTTTAATCTCTCTCCGTTTATCACACAGGTCTAAAAGTTCAGGTGGGACCCACAGCTTCTTCTTTGGCCGGTGCTTTCCAAGGATCTCAGTGGCGGCATCTGTCACAGCTAAGTTGATATCTACTTCACCAGCTCCCAAAATGAGCAGTGGTGCAAATTTCCCTCCAATTGTGGCCTGGTCTTGCAGTTTGTCCAGGTCGAACTTCAGTCTAGTGCACTTTGCTGTGTTAACTCTCTTCAAGTGAAGCCGGAAAGACATCATCAAAAGATCGTGGTCACTTCCAATGTCTGGTCCTGGAAAAGTGCGTGTCCTGCCAATGTTGATGCTTGATCTGAAGCATTTCTTGACCATGATGTAGTCGATCTGGTTGTGATGCTCCCCGCCGGGACTGTGCCATGCCCATCATCTGGATTTTTTGTGGAGACCAACTAATTATAGCTAAATTATAAATAAAGACCAACATCATTTAAAATACCTGTGTGGTCTCACACACAGACACAAACACACACAATGACAAAGATAGAACAGCAAACAAATCCAAATTGCAACAGAGTTAACAACAACAAAAACATTAAACAGATAGGTGAACCAAAATTTTTAATTCATTAACCAGATGCAATCCATCGAACAGCACCCAGAATTCTAACTAGATAGGTTACAACATTCAAGAGAGAGAGACAGAGACAGAGAGAGACAGAGAAAATCGAAGTGTACTAACTCCAAGCTGGATTGTACAGCTCTTTAAAGTGTGTGTTTATGGCTACCATATCCGGTTCCACCGACAACGTCATCTCTCCATTCTGATTGGCTGACAGACTCTATAAAAACAAATAAGCATGTGAAATACTTATAAATAATTTGGAAGGGGAGGGAAGGGTGGAGGGCGGGGAGGGTGTGGGGTGGGAAGAACAATTATAATTGTTCTTATCCTTTCTATAAAGCCCTGCCTTAAATCACAGGACTCATTGGATATGAAAACGATGAATTTTCATTCTTGAACTGGCAAGGTAGCCTGCACTATCATAAGCGTCACCAATTTAGAGGTTTGGATATTTTTTCGGCTGATTAGCTGAAAGATTAGATCTGGTGGAAATAAAAGAAAACAAACAAATCCAAAAAGCGGAAAACTTTGAAAGTCATTATAGGACCGTTCAGGAGTATGAAATTCTGTGGTTGAAACGATGAAACAATTATTCTAGTTTTTCACACTAAATAATAAGAAAAAGATTTTTACATTTAAAAAAAAACAAACACAAGAAAACTAATAAAACTTTTACCACAAAGTTGCTGATGTTCTTCATCTTGTCCACAACATTCTTCAGCATCTTTAGCGTGGGCATGGTGATGCTGACCTGAACAAAACAGCATTGTACAAAGACAACAGTTAAGTCCCCTATAGCGCCTCATGCAGATTTGCAATGTTTTGGCAGTAGTTTTTTTAAGACGGCCGTCAAACTTATTTTTGTTATGCTTATCAGAGAACTGTAAGCATACAATACATACAAAAAGCAACATTCAATAATATAATAACTGACCATTGCTAGGTCACTGTAACGATGAACATCCACTCACTACACAACTTTTATTTTCACTTATTCTGATCGAAGCAAGAACGCTCTGAGGCAAGCTATCATTTGGCAAGGCTGCTAATTACGGAATGTGATTTGTACTTTATATCGCAGGACCATTAAAAATTTTGTGCCTACAATTCTCTCTTGGGCCGAATATAATTGCCTGATGGTGCTCACTTGCCTTGAGTTTGACACATGCAGTTTATGGTATCCCGACCCACCCTAATTTTTTGGGCCCAACCCTAGACTGTTTTTGGGATTGTCTGGAAAAAAATTTAAAAATGACACAAAAATCGCACCCAATGTGGAAAAGGTTAAAAGAGGGAAAAAAAAATAATAAGCCGACCTACCGACCCTATTTTTTTACCCCTATGTTATCGTAAACAGAAAATATATATTGTTTGGCCTTATATACAATCGAGAGTACAAGTTTGAATAAAAAATTACCTCACTCCTCAGTCAGAAACTTTAACTGTGCAAAGTACCATGAATGAGTGCTCCCCCCCCCTTCCCACCCCTCTTATTTTGTAAACATGTGGAAAGCTTGTGCATAGTTTAAATTTACATTGTGTGTGTCTGAGTGCATGTTCACGCAGAGCAGACCTAGAGTCCATTTTAAGCTCTATACAATTGAAATGACTATTTTGACACCTACATCAAAATTTGGCATTTCTGGTTCCCCGTAGTCAGCCCAGTGTCGTCGTTTGACCACCGTGATTGGAATATCATGCACTGCTAGTCTCTGGCACGCTCCAATGGACGGCTGGAAAACAATAACAACAGAATAAAATAAAATTGTAAGTGACAAGTTCAGTAGAAGGTAGAGAGATGGAGATAGTGGTAGTTCATTCACAACTTCCTCTCAAAACCAACGTCAAAGTCTGTTGATGACCGGACTTCTGAGATTCTTTTATTGAAGAAGAAACAGCATAGCAATATACAGCAAGGCAGCGGCAATATTATAAAATAAAGAGCCGAGTGTCAGATGAGGTGGTCAAGGTATGTCTAACCTACACTGACCACTTTGATTTTGATTTGATTTTTGACACTTCATTGTCCCTTTTCATTGGGAAATTCAGGGCCGCCTCCCCTGAGGAAGGTGTAGTCGCAGCTGTGGTGTGCTCAAACCCAAACTACCTAATATTAGTTGTGTTTTTGAGAAAATCCCGCAGAGGTTGCCCAAGTCGAAAGTAAATGCTTTTATGACACGTGTGCCAGCATACTAAAAGCGGACTATCCCAGAAACGCCAGTTAACTTTTATGAGTTTTGTGTCAGTTGAAAATCGTTATCTTTGGAATAATGCGTAAATAAGCAACAAATCGTATATCAATAATAAATCTGCATAAACGTTTCACATAGAAAGACAGAAAAAGGTATACTATCAATGAATGACAACTTATACAACGCATAAATACTACTACTGTACCTGTTCTACTTCCACTGTCAGACAAGGGGTGTGTTTGTTGGTCAACTTCAGTTTGATCCAACGAGCGCTCTGAGCTGTCTTCAACGCTCGCAGCAAGTTCTCTGGGTACAGCTCCAAATATATTTCATTGGCCTCTGCCGACATACCCTGCATTCCATACTCATCGCAGAAGTGACCCTGAAATACATTCAAATCATTTATTTGTTTCAGGAACAAAAAGCAACAAAAGCATAAAATAACAATTTACAAATAATGTTAACAACTTAAATTATTAAAATAATTTATAGTATATGTTAATAAAAAAGCAATATTCTAGTCTATCTATGATCCCTAACAGCTCAAGGTAAATTTAATTATGAATCTAAAATTAACGCTGAAGAAGCCAGCAGTCTGGCATTAATATGACATGGGCATACTGCCTGCTGTGGTCAATCTGCTGATGACTACAATATTGGTGCATGTGAGTTTCCAAAGGTCTGCCTGAACATTTTTCTTACCAATCTCAACAAGAGTAGACTGCACTAAAAGGGACATCATAATGTTTATACCAGGGGTGGGAATTGCTGAAGTGAAAAATAAAGGAAAGTAGGGGGGTCCGGGGGCATGCCCCCCCGGAAAATTTTCAAAATCAAGAACAAAATCTGTGCAATCTGGCGTATTCTGATTGCAAAATGTAAGTAGTTTTGAAGTATGAAAAACATTCTTTTTTGTCTTTTTTCTTGTGCTTTTTGTTTGAAGTGGGAGTGGGAGAAGTGGGGTGGTGGTGGTGGTGGGAAACAATCTCCCTGTTTGACATCAGTGAATCTTCCTGTCTTCCTAAAAAGCTCTCTCTCCTCCCCTCCCCTAGCCCAAACAAAATATCATTGCTTCAAATGCTCACGATAATTCTGACCTCCGAATGTTGTGTTTCCCTTCACATCTGCTCTCGTTCTTATGTGCTTTCTCGACTGGAAGTAAATTTCGAGAGCTGACCTCCCACGTGCACTGTAGTTGATATCACACTCGCACAAACTGCAGTATGCTGTGCCTGGCTTCTTCAGCTTGCGAATAAATAGGCTGAGCCGATCATCATTGACTTCGTACTCCAACCAATCCCATCTCCATTTGTTTTTGACGCCAAAACCTTCTTGAAAAGTTTCACCACACTGTACAATCATAGCCTTTAAAGACATGATGGCAGTGATTAAGTACAACGACCTCGACCTCTCACTTCTGGTGAGACTTCTGTTGCGCTGTGTCTAAACACCGCAATAGTATAAATTTTTTTTTTTACATTTTTTGGCGGAAGCATTATTGTTTTTGGCGGATGGGATTTTTTTAATGGCGGAAATCCGCCAAATGGCGGACAATTCCCACCCCTGTTATACTGTTAAATCAATTATTGGACTTTCTTCTGGCACTGTGCTTGCCACAACACATATATCAAAAAGGCTAAATTTCAGCTTTCAACATATTGTTACGTGCATCCATCAATACACTATACTCTTAGTCTTACAGCTTTGCCTCATTCTACCTTGATTTTCACAGGCCACCCCTAACAATGAAGAACAATAATCATCTTATGGTCAATCAGTGGTACCTGGGGCAATTCACACCAGATCTGAACGCCACCATTGCTGATGCTCTCAGACAGAATGAAATACAGTTTGTCTCCTGTGATGCGCAGTGTGCAGACCTTGATCAGCTTAGATATGGTCGCAACAACATCTGCAAACATCCACAATTTTACTCATAAGTGGGCTGTAGAAATGCCATCACATTGCAAAACTTTAAACTCTGTGCTGTATTGACTAGGTAGGCCACAATTGTTTTTCAAAATGAAAATAAGCTCTCATGTAATATATCAATGGAAAGAGCTTGAATTCAATAAGAAAATGATACCAAGATCAACTATACGTTAATAAATAAAAAAGATACGAATTTTTTACTGATTAAAAAAATTAACTGTTTTGTAATAGGGAATCTTAAGCCAGAATTGTGACCGTTTTTTATTCTTTTTACAAATAAACAGTCATAAAACCTGCAAATATGCACCGATTTTGATAAAACTGTTACCAATGGAAAGCTGATCCTCAATACCACATGGATATATGTAAAAGAAAGTTCTATAATGTTTGCTTTAAATTGTTTTTTTTATATTACTAGTAACATGACTGATGTGCGATAGATGTGGCGTCTGTAGTCACCGCAAGGAGGTAACTCCATTGACCCATATAAATTATAATTAAATATTAGACATCTGATCTCAGCCTAACACTGACAGATTGAGGTGAGCAGGATGAAGTGGATGGGCTAGGATCTGTAATGGATGTGCATGGAGCATGTTCAGATCTAGAGACCCCAGCTGATGTTGCTTTACTATCTGATTGCATCATGTCTGATTGTGATATTTCACTTGCAACATCTTCTGTAGAAATGACAATTGGTATGCATTCTAAATCTGACTGTACTGTTGTCAACAAGTGTTGTGGAACTTGAAGCAAGGGCTGTTGTAACTTGTATGAAAATATTGTTTGCAAAGATCTTCAAATTTTGTTCTGGTAGGCTCACGGGACATGCTATACATCAAACTATTGGCATTATTGACTAATCTACGCATTCTGGGTACCTTGGTGTAAAAGTGAATTTTTCACAGATTCTTTTTGCAGTACGTACAAATGATTTGTCATTTTCTAAGTACTGTAACAAAACATGCCCATTCTGGCACAATGTAGTTTCTGTACTATCAGTATTGATAGGCAAACTGAAATTAGTTTCAAGAAACTGCATGACGTGCTTGTCCTTTACCTTGTCCAGGGAAAAATTTTTTCTTTTCTTGGGGGGGAGGCATGATGATGATGCTTCAGTCAGATACAACTGAATATTTATCAAAATAAATAACTATTACTAAGTCTAAACTAAAGTACAACAAATATTTTACACAACCTATTCTATATATTATATAATATTATAAAACTAGGCAAAGGAAAAAACTGTGCCTAACAGTAGTAACACACAAATATAACACAAACACTTGACTAACTAGTCTCACTCAGTAAGTCAGTCTGTACACACATGATTTACAGAATTTATTTATTTAATTTGTATTATCATAAACGTGTGCATTTCAATTATTATAAATGTTTGATACATTTCAACAGGTCTGCAAATCGTGCACTAGAATCCACTTATGGCAATATCTGCTTTTATGCCCAAGGCCAAAATGGTACACAAACTATAGTAGTACCAATTACGGATTTCCGTCTTAGAACTGCAAACTTATCCTACATACTATAAACAATCTGGTTTTATGCCCAATTTGTAGGGAAATAGAGCCACAGTAAACCATGTAATTGGGCATAAAACCAGATTGATATATATCAATCTGGGTTAATGCCCAATTTGTAGGGAAATAGAGCAACGGTAAACCATGTAATTGGGCATAAAACCAGATTGATTATAGTATGTTTTATTACGTTTTTTAGTGTTTTCATAGAACTGCCAACTTATCCTACATACTAAAAACAATCTGGTTTTATGCCCAATTTGTAGGGAAATAGAGCAACGGTAAACCATGTAATTGGGCATAAAACCAGATTGATTATAGTATGCTTTATTTCATGGAAGAGGACTGTTTTTTAATTTTCGGGAGGGAAAGGGTACCCCTTTGGGGAGCAAACTAAAAATATGCAGGAGAAGGGGCATGGATTGATGGGGGTAAAGTGGAAAGTGGGTTTTTGGTGTTTAAAAGTTGAACAATTGATTATAATTGGGCATAAAAGTTTTCTTGGGCATAAAGTTTTCTTGGGCATAAAGTTTTTTTTGGGCATAAAGTTTTCTTGGGCATAAAGTTTTCTTGGGCATAAGCTTTCTTGGGCATAACACTTTTTTTAGGGTCAAAACTTTATTTCTTTTAAGGTGAGGGTGGGTGGATGGGGCGAATGTTCTGTGCAACATATACAGTGTATTGTTATGGACAAAATGGTGACACAAAAATACTCTATTAAAATAATTGCACAGTGGGTTGCTCAATACAGATGAAGTGAAAATACTCAACTTACTGGCTGCGATCTGTTTGCTATTTACACTGTACACTGCTTGTTGGGTATTTGCAACATGTACAATCTTCATCATGGACTTCATCTACAACCCAAAGGTAAATGGAATCATCCAAACACAATCAGTACAGTGTGACATAATAACACTGGCGCTATTACTCTACTACACTGATGCCTTTTAAGAAACAATTTCGGTAGATACACTGATAAACACACTTTGTAATATTTGCCTGATTAGGCCATGTCACTCTTACCATCTACGATTGGAAGCCGGTATGTTTAATCTCACTGTTCTGTAATTGTAACGATATTGATTCAATGTTACATTGTATGCATTGAGGCCTCGACGAAGAGCAAGGGTAAACAAGGAACTTGGGCATTAAACCAGATTGTTTATAGTAAGCAGTCAAATCATAAAATAATGACCAAATGAAAGGGATCCATTGTCAATAAGCCCATGAAGACAGTGGTCCCTATGGTACTGACCGCGTTTCTGGACCGGCAACCCCATCCACCAATGGCAATGGAAATCCATTCCCTCTACCACCCACCCAGACTACCAAAGATAAATCCCATGTCAGGTGGGGGCTGGGGCTGGCATTCTCTCCATCGCAAACCCCTCCTCGTCAGAGGTTCCTGCGAGGTGACGTACGGAGCTATGTTATTTTTATAGATAGTAATTACAGGAAAACAAATATGGGCAAAATGTTATATATAATATATTGTTTGCAAGGGGAAGGGAGGGGGGTAGGCCTATGTGTTTATTTCTGTCCTTTTTTTGGGCAGGGGGGTGCGGGGGGAGTTTGGGGTGTTCGTGTGGTTGTGGCTTTTGGTTGGTTTGTTCATTAGACAATGAATATTGAAGGGAGTAAGTTTGGCACAATATCCCATGATTCTGCTCTTTCCGTAATTTTTAATCACACGTACGCACCTTCATTTGCCTCACCGTTTACAGGACTATCCCGCCCCTCGTCGCCACAGTCCTACCCAGCACAAATTTGGCACAATATACCATGATTCCGCTCTTTCCGTAATTTTTAATCACACGTACGCACCTTCATTTGCCTCACCGTTTACAGGACTGTCCCGCCCCTCGTCGCCACAGGCCTACCCAGCTCGCTGGCACCCACGATCATGGCCCTTACACCACCAGAGTGGCGGTACATAGGGAGGTGGGTGAATACATCTTTGTTGTTTGTGGTGGTGGTGGTGGTGGTGGCGGAGGTGATGGTGGTGGGAACATGGTAGGTGTGGAAGGTAAAGGGGTGGGCAACAGGTTGGGAGATGGACACAATACGGAAAGAGCGACTTTGCCTTTGGACTCTCAATGATGGTAGCCACCACTGTTTAACACACTGTTAACCCTTACCATGATCCCGCTCTTTCCGTAATGTTTAATCATAAGCACCTTCATTGCATCGCTTTACATGAGTCGTTAATTTATTAGAAGCATTGGAAGAAGAAAAATACGGTTGAGGTCTCTATGCACACAATGTAACTGCTGAAGGATGGGACACAATGGTGGGTCCGGGCGAGCTGGGCAGGCCTGTGATAATCCTGTAAAGCGATGCAATGAAGGTGCTTGTGATTAAACATTACGGAAAGAGCGGGATCATGGTAAGCGTTAACAGTATGTTAATCAGTGGTGGCTACCATCATTGAGAGTCCAAAGGCAAAGTCGCTCTTTCCGTATTGTGTCCATCTCCCAACCTGTCGCCCACCCCTTTACCTTCCACACCTACCATGTTCCCACCACCACCACCACCTCCACCACCACAAACAACAAAGATGTATTCACCCACCTCCCTGTGTACCGCAACTCTGGTGATGTAATGGCCACGATCGTGGGTGCCAGCGAGCTGGGTAGGCCAGTGGCGACGAGGGGCATGTTAACGGTGAGGCAAATGAAGGTGCGTACGTGTGATTAAAAATTACGGAAAGAGCGGAATCATGGTATATTGTGCCAAATTTGTGCTGGGTAGGACTGTGGCGACGAGGGGCATGTAAACGGTGAGGCAAATGAAGGTGCGCACGTGTGATTAAAAATTACGGAAAGAGCGGAATCATGGTAAATTTACTCCCTTCAAGGTCCATTGTCTAAAGAACAAACCAACCAAAATCCACACCCGCATACACACCCCAAACTCCCCCCGCACCACCTGACAAACCAGAAAAAAAGAAGAAATAAACACATAGGCCTACCCCCTCATTTTCCCATGCCAGCAATAAATTATATATTACATTTTGGCCATATTTGTTATCCTGTAATTACTATCTATACAAAATAACATAGCTCCATACGTCATCTCGTAGGAACCTCTGACGAGGAGGGGTTTCAACTTTTAAACACCAAAAACACACTTTCCACTTTACCCCCATCAATCCACGCCCCTTCTCCTGCATTTTTTTAGTTTGCTCCCCAAAGGGGTACCCTTTCCCCCAGAAACATACAAAACAGTCATCTTCTATCAAAACACTAAAACACCATTTTTATATCAAGCATACTATAATCAATCTGGTTTTATGCCCAATTACATGGTTTACCGTTGCTCTATTTCCCTACAAATTGGGCATTAACCCAGATTGATATATATCAATCTGGTTTTATGCCCAATTACATGGTTTACTGTGGCTCTTATTTCCCTACAAATTGGGCATAAAACCAGATTGTTTATAGTATGTAGGATGTTTGTAGTTCTAAGACGGAAATCCGTAATTGGTACTAGTGTAGTTTGTGTACCATTTTGGCCTTGGGCATAAAAGCAGATATTGCCCAAGTTTCGCTCGAAACTTCATCCCTGCTTGTTGATGCGACTGAATACAGAGTTTTTAACGTTTCTTTGATCGATCACAGATTCGTTTCTACCTTCCCGCCATCTTTGATGGACCTTATAGTTTGGAGTTAATCCCCTTCTGAGTGATTTGGAGGGGAGAGGGGAGAGGGGGGAAAGTACTGCCGAGAGTTGCCCTAGGTAACTCTGGGCAACCCAATATTTGCGGAGAGCATTATAGGGCTAGGGAGGCATGGGCTTTGTATTGTAAGGAATTATAATTTTACCATGAAACTAGTCTTAACCAGGCTGTGGAATGAATGTTGGTACCAAATGCTTGTTCTTTAAGTTTAGTGTTCTTATCAATCCCAGTTGGTCCTGGAAGGATTTTAATATAGTATTGTGCCCTTAGTCCATATTTTTATTTATTTATTTTATTTATTTAATCGTTCTTATATAGTGCTTTACCAGCTCAAGAGCTGCTCAAGGCGCTGGCCGATACAGGATCTAACTCAAGCCGCCCGAGACGCCCACCCGCAGCCTTTGGGCGCATGGTCTGACGCCCGTACAACTGAGCACAATCCTGGGCAACCAGGGATGGGGGAGAAGGACCTAAGTGCATGCTGGGTGTGTTCTTGTCACCGGCACTCACCCGTCTAGGACATGAGCGTCAGGATCTTTAAAGTCCGTTATGATGGAATGTATGCGACACAGACTAGACCTCGGTTTATACTCTCATCCGAAGGAGTAGGAAACGGGAGTAAAGTGTCTTTCCCAAGGACACAACACAATGCCCCGGCCTGTCCCCTATATGCTTAGGTGTCCGGGGACATTAAATCTAGGAAGAAGAAGATGTAGAAGGATTTGCACTGTAGGCTACTTGTTATTTGACAGAATAATTATGTTTATGTGCAATTGGATGTCCAATGCCTCAAGACTTGAAATATTCCGATGATACTACCCTCGAAGGTCTGATCTCTGAGGCGGACGAAACTGCGTATCGGGACGAGGTTCGGAGAATGGTTGGCTGGTGTTCGGACAACGACCTGGAACTGAACGTCTCGAAGACAAAGGAGGTCGTGATCGACTTTCGCCGAATAAAGGTCCCGGTATTGCCCCTTGTCATCAATGGGGAAACCGTTGAGCAGGTCGACTCGTTCAAATTTCTCGGTTCCGTCATCTCGAGCGACCTGAGTTGGAATAATAACACCACGTCTATTGTGAAAAAGTGCCAACAGCGTCTCCACTTTATGAGACAGCTGCGAAAGTTCGGTATGTCTAGTGAAATTAAGGCACAGTTCTATCGCGCGGTCATAGAGAGCATTTTGTGCTTCTCTATCACTGTCTAGTACGGCAGCACAACCGCGATAGAAAAGAAACAGCTCGAGCACATTGTTAAGACTACCTCCAAAATAGCTGGTTGCGACTTTCCATCTGTCGCCTCCATTTTCACAACGCGAATGAAATGGAAAACGGGAAAGATAGTCTGCGATCCATTACACCCAGCCAACAGTCTCTCCGAGCTTCTGCCCTCTGGCCGTCGATCGGTTCCGTGCTTTAAGAGCCAGAACTTCTCGATTCAGAAACAGCTTCTTCCCAGATGCTGGCCTCAGTACATCACCAACCATGGAATGATCTGTATAAACTGGAAACTCACAACCATTGCTTGATTTGTACCTTTGTACAATAGGAATGTACTATTCAATACATAGGCCTACTGTTGTGTGTTGTGTGTTGTGTGTGTGGTGTGTTGTGTTTTGGCGTGTGTAGATTTGGATGTGAAGCTTATTATTGTTTTACTGCTGTATTTTGTTCTACTTGCAGTGTGTGTGTGACTCCATAATTTGTGATATATGACTGATGTATGTTTAAAACTGTTTACCTATCCTTTGGTGCAGCCCCCGTTGGGGTGCCGGGGGTTTCAGTATAAATAGTATCCCCACTTTCTGGAAATTTAGTGCTTTAAATTCCCACTGTTGCTGTCTTTCTCATTAGTTCTTTCTCATTCCTGCTCAGTTCTATCAATCTGCTATACTAGGCCTATCTTCTTCTTCGCTAGCCCAATCACCTACCTTTTTTCTTGAAAACTCTTCCGGGACAAGACTCCTTATTTGTGTGTGAGGTCTGTTGGATCAGCTTGGGAATATTGGACGCTTTCTGCCGGGTGGTCACTAGGGTTTCCTATGATGTTATTATTTAGCAATGTAGGCATTTTATATGTATGTGTTTTGTTGATAATTTATAATGATGTTTGTATTCTATTTTGTTTTTATAAACGGGGGTTCGATAAATTAGAGTGCAGCCTCAGCGTCCCCTGCGTGGGATGTCTTTATTGTAAAGTGACTGGCCGGTGGAGAACATTCAGTTTTCCCACTAGGGTTGTTTCAGCACATCTTTTATGCGGATCGGGGGTTGTCCGGTCCTGATTTGGCTCGGAAGAGTCCGCTGGACCTAAAGCAACAATCATGTAATGTAATGTAATGTTATCCTTTAGTGCTGTATGCATGTTGAATGCCAATGAAGTGTATGACACGATGAATGCATGTGTGACTGTGCAAGAAAGGATGTATTTCATTGTCGCCATGCCACACCGAAATCCTTGTAACGTTTTTACTTGGTGAATAAATATTCTTATCTTATGTGACTTCTATAGGCCTACTACAAGAAGCCCAAGACCCTGTGGTAAACCCGTGTCACTACACGTTCACGTTTCATAAATTTATAGTCCCCAACACATTCAGCGTATAGGGGACTATCTGTGCTATGATGGTATTATGTTGGACAATATCTGATAGTATACAAGATTTCAATAGGGGCCTCAATGCCCCGGGTGAGTTAAAAATCCTAACAGGACCACGTTCTCGAATGTTGTCCTTCCACTTCTTTTTCGGACTCCCTCTTCTGATGTGTTGGGTATAGGAAATGCCCAGAAGTCTTCTGTAGCACATCATCTCCATGCTTTGTATTCTTCGTTGGAGATCTGCTGTGAGGGTCCATGCTTCGCAAGCATATAGGAAGATGGAGATGACCAGGGAGCGCAGCAGTCTTACTTTGGAATGTAGACTGATGGTCCTGTCTTTCCAAATGCGCTTCATCCTTGTCATTATATATATTATAATAGTGCATAAAAAAATTGTACCTAGCCCCACACCCCTTATTTTTTTTGGCGACCACCTGTACGGACTTAGGTAGTAGATCTGTTGACTGTGGTGTGTTTGACTACCTGCCAAATTTGACCACACACATGGATCTATTTAATAAATCTGTCGACAAAATCGCTGTCAGACGAAAACCTCGTAAGTCCCAAAATGGCGGTTTGGAGATTTCTTCATAGTTATGACCCTTGGTCTCTTGCCCATGTTCTGTGCTAAGCTCAAAATTGCGTCTCGAATAGAAAGTTAATACAAATCCTTGAAACCAAACCTTGTATCTCTCTACTGGCGGACCAAACCTCGTATCTCGATATACCAGTTTTTTAATGTAAAAAGGCTGAATTCTTTTAAGGGACAAACCTCGTATGTTTAGATACGAGGTTTTTACCGAACGTTTTCGCGGTAGGAAGTGACAATGACGCAACATAGGCCACAATGTATTCGTGGATTTCGGCTGTGGCCAACTGCCTGGAGAGGATTGGGCACCGCCAGGTCTTTT
Organism: Oncomelania hupensis; assembly: GCA_036898135.1. Lineage (NCBI taxonomy): Eukaryota > Metazoa > Mollusca > Gastropoda > Littorinimorpha > Pomatiopsidae > Oncomelania > Oncomelania hupensis. The sequence continues at coordinate 44,806,145 of CM072525.1, read as the reverse complement.
TTGCCCAAGACACACTACATGATGAAACTATCCACTAACTCCATATCAGATCGGTCGTCGCCCGGCTCAACAAGGACCGCGCCTTCCGTTGGCCACCAGGACGGAGGTGATAAGTATGCTACTGATGGACAATTTAACAAGATCCGCACGAGAAACAACATCGTCATAGGAACCCGGAGTGTCAGGACCCTAACTGCGGAAGGAAAATTAGAAGAACTGGCCCACGAGCTGGACCACTATCGATGGAACGTTTTAGGTATCGGCGAGCTGCGCTGGAAAGGCCTAAGTGAAACAACGACCGACAAAGGCCACAAGCTCTATTTCAGCGGTAGAGATGACAGGCACGAACACGTCGTTGGATTCTTGGTCAACAAGAACATTCTAGCCACTGTCATGGGTTGCCGCCCAGTCTCCAATAGACCCATTTCCATCCGTCTGAGAGCAGCCCCTTTCATCATCACCATCACCATCATCCAGGCCTATGCCCCAACATCAGACTATGACGACAGCGAAGTGGAGGGGTTTTATGAAAATCTACAGGCGGTCCTTGACCAAGTGCCAAAGAAGGACATAGTCATAGTGCAAGGCGACTGGAATGCCAAGGTTGGCCAAGATGCGCACCACAACTGGGGAGACACATGTGGACCCCACTGCAACAACGAGACAAATGACAGGGGTCTGAGACTCTTGGAGTTTGCCAGATACAACAATCTAGTATGGGGAAACACGCTTGGTCTCCACAAAAACTCCAAACAATGGACATGGCACAGTCCCGGCGGGTAGCATCACAACCAGATAGACTACATCATGGTCAAGAAGCGCTTCAGATCAAGCATTAACATTGGCAGGACACGCACTTTTCCAGTAGCAGACATCGGAAGTGACCACGATCTCGTGATGATGACTTTCCGGCTCCACTTGAAGAGAGTAAATACAGCAAAGTGCACTAGACTGAAGTTCGACCTGGACAAACTGCAAGACCCGGAGGTGGCAGAACTATTTCAGGCCACAATTGGAGGGAAATTTGCACCACTGCTCATTTTGAAAAAAGGCATGCGCACAGCAAAGGAGAACTGGATCACAGAAGATCAATGCCAGGAAATAGAGAACAGTCTGAACAAGAACAACAGCGAGAAGGCCTACCAGACTGTGAAGCCGCTGACAAGTGTTAAACAGCCCAAAGTCTCCACGATCCAAAGCAAGTCTGGCATATGCCTTACAGAAGAACAAGAAGTCTTGGACAGATGGACAGAGGACTGCTCTGACCTTTATAACTAAACACCAAATGGAGACCCATCAGTTCTAGCATGTACCGAGAACAGAGAAGAAGAAGAAATCCTCCCAATTCTCCGGGAAGAAGTTGAGGCAGCAGTGCAATCGCTGAAGAAAGGGAAGTCAGCGGGAGTGGACAACATACCCGCGGAACTGCTACAAGCAGGAGGAGAAGCGATGATTGATGCCCACACCATTATCTGTAACAAGATCTGGCAAAGTGGAGACTTAACAGGTTGAAACCCCAAGCTGAACAAATCATAGCTGAAGAGCAAGCAGGATTCAGGGCAGGGCGAAGTACCACTGAACAGATTTTCAACCTCAGAATAATCTGTGAGAAATACCTACAGCACCAACAACATCTATATCATGTGTTCATAGACTTCAAGAAGGCGTTTAACCGAGTCTGGCATGCAGCTCTATGGGCAACAGTGAAAGTGTACAATATCAACCCTAAAATTATTGAAGTCATCAAAAGCCTGTATGACAAGGCTACCAGTGCAGTCCTCTATAACAGCGTCATCGGGAAGTGGTTCAGAACAACAATCGGTGTGCGTTAATGATGCCTACTCTCTCCAACATTCTTCAACATCTTCCTAGAGCGCATCATGTCAGATGCCCTTGCAGATCACGAAGGCACAGTCAGCAAAGGGGGGAAGATCAGTCTCCAATCTTCGTTTTGCGGATGACATTGATGGATTGGCTGGAGAAGAACAAGAACTTGAACAGCTGGTACAGAGGCTTGACACCACCTCCAGAGCTTATGGAATGGAAATAAGTGCAGCGAAGACCAAAATGATGACCAACAACACCAATGGCATCAACACGGACATCAAAGTCCAAGGCCAATCCCTCAACACAGTGCATAGCTTCAAATATATAAGAGCCATTGTATCAAACAATGGGTCCGGACAGGAAGTCCTATCCAAGATCGCACAAACAACTGCTGCCCTGACAAGGTTGAAGCTCATTTGGAAAGACAGGACCATCAGTCTACATTCCAAAGTAAGACTGCTGCGCTCCCTTGTCATCTCCATCTTCCTATATGCTTGCGAAGCATGGACCTTCGCACCAGATCTACAACGAAGAATACAAAGCATGGAGATGATGTGCTACAGAAGACTTCTGGGCATTGTGAGTTGTTTGGAAATACATTTCGATGGCTTACCATCTGGTTTTCTTTTTTGAAAGCTAAAGCCAGAGTAAGACTGTTGCGCTCCCTGGTCATCTCCATCTTCCTATATGCTTGCGAAGCATGGACCCTCACAGCAGATCTCCAACGAAGAATACAACGCATGGAGATGAGGTGCTACAGAAGACTTCTGGGCATTTCCTATACCTAACACATCACCAACGACGAAGTCCGACAGACCATCACACAAGCCATTGGACAACACGATGACCTGCTCACAGTGGTGAAGAAACGGAAACTCCGATAGTATGGCCACGTCACCAGATCATCAGGCCTTGCAAAGACCATTCTGCAAGGCACAGTGCAAGGAGGTAGAAGAATAGGGAGACCGAAAAAGAAGTGGAAGGACAACATTCGAGAATGGACTGGTTTGACACTGAGCGAAGCCATCAGGGCTGCTGAGGACAGAGAAAGTTGGGAGTATGCTGGTTAAACGATCATCTGTGGTGCCCCTACGACCTCCGAGTTACGGAACAGGATAGGATAAGATAATAAATGCCGGAAGATACGGTATTTCTGTGTTTGACGTTTTGACAGTTTGTGACATCAATAAGTATGGCTTTCCTGCGATCTTTGACAACGTTTTCCTCTGATTTTGTGTTGTACCAGGGTCTGTTGTTTTATTCAAAAACTTCGTTAACTCAAACTTTTTTTTACAAAGATGTAAGTCGAAAACCTCGTACATCTTCATTTGCTTCCAGTTCTCAACGGCAAACACTTCTTCGACTTTTTATCCCATACTGCCAAATTTCTAGACTTTTCATAGTTCCTTCGAAGTGAAAAAATCACTGGTTTGGCGTTACCCGACTCGTTGAAACAGTTTTCTCGATTTTTTTCAAAACAGCAAAAAATGAGATACGAGGTTTTCGTCTGACAGCGACGTAAATGTATGCTTACGTTCCCGCGTAATTTATGGCGAACGCACATATAGACTTACGTAGTAAATCTGTTTACATGAATGTGTTTACATTCCCACTATGGCTTTGGTTACCACAAGTTGGTTTATGCATTAATAAAGTTGTTCTAGTGGTATGAACGCGTGGAGGCCGTTTTTTGCTATTTCACTTTTTTAATTCTATAATACGAAGTATAACAATGTTCTGCATGTAGTTTGTTGCTTCCATTTTCACTATTTTCATCATAAAGAAGAACAATTAAAAAAAATATTCGCGGAAGAAGAGGAAAAAGAAAAGGAACAAGAAGGAAAACAAAAAAGAGGAACAATAACAAAAACAAGAAGAACAAGAAGAAGATAGCAACAAAAACAACTTTAAAGGAGGTTGTATGACAGCAGTGACTGTATGTTGAATGTGCACAGGACAGAGACCACAAAAGAAAGAGTGGAATCATCAAAACTGAGCAAGAGAAGTCTTAATACAAATAGGGCGTTTATTACAACTGCACCGAAAAATGAGTTTTACATACATTTCTTGATTAAAAGTTTTGAAATGAACAAACTTGATGCCAAAATGTGCTGTTATATATAACCAACAAGCCTCTTTTGATTGGAAAAAAGTTTAACATACACTGCATGTATTACATCTTGTGACGGTTTTAGACATTGTTTGAAAAGGTTCTATTTTTAATAACATTCCCAATTGAAATTAAAGTATTAAAAAAAAAACCGCGTACGCTGTCGACACTTCAGTATTCAATAAAATGGAGTACGCTGGTTAACAATCGTCGGAGATGCTCCAACGACTTAGGAGTGACAGGATAGGATAGGATAGGATTCAATAACACCTTGTAAACAGTATATACACATCAGTGTTCAATAACACTTTATACACATCAGTGATCAATAACACCTTGTAGTTAGTTAGTTAGTTAGTTAGTTATTCGTTGCTTACAGGGTCCAGCGGACTGCAAAGAGTCGAATCAGGACCACAAAATAAAGACCACAACTTGGCTCAAAGAGGACTCGCCACTGATATGCTTAAAAGATCTGCCGAAACAACTCTAGTGATAAAACTGAAGGCACTTCACCAGCCAGTCATTTTACAATAAAGGCACCCAAGCAGGGGACGCTGAGGCTATACTCTAATTTATTGAACCCCCGTTTACAAAAACAAAATAGCATACAAATCATTATAAAATATCAACAAAACACATACATATAAAATGCGTACATTGCTAACTAATAATATCATAGCAAGCCCTAGTGACTATTTGGCCCAAAGCGTCCAATATTCTCAATCTGTCCTAACAGACCTCATATGCAAATGAGGAGTTTTGGAAGAGTTTTCAAGAAAAAAGATATGTGACTGGTCTAGAGAAGAAGACAGCATAGTAGATAGATAGAACTGAGTTGGAATGAGAAAGAACAAATGAGAAAGATAGCGACATTGGGAATTTAAAGCACTAAATTTCCAGAAAGTGGGGATACTATTTATACTGAAACCCCCAGCACCCCAATTTAAACAAATAAGGAGTCTTGTCCCGGAAGAGTTTTCCAGAAAAAAGGTAGGTGACTGGTCTAGCGAAGAAGAAGATAGTATAGCAGATTGATAGAACAGAGCAGGAATGAGAAAGAACAAATGAGAAAGACAGCGACAGTGGGAATTTAAATCACTAAATTTCCAGAAAGTGGGGATACTATTTATACTGAAACCCCCGGCACCCCAACGGGGGGAGAGAGAGAGAAAAAGAGAGAGATGTCTCAATGTCTAACAAGCTTCAACACTGTAACTGTAGTTTCTGACAAATTAACAAACAAACTATAAAATGTATATGGGCAAAGCCCACTAACTCGCATACTCCTTATGGAACTCGCAATTTTTAACATGAAAATGAGTGCCCAGAAAAATTTTAAAAAAATAAAATGGTGGCATTAAAATGCGAAGATTTCGATCTTTCTATGCTCGTGACCTTGACATTCGGCTCGAAATGCATTCATGTACTATCAAATAACCTACAACAAAAGTTGTATTATGCCAAAAATAATATGTTTTTGCAAAGCCTAAAATGACCTTGATCTTCAAGATCAGCGCAAAAACGGAACATATATGAAAGATCAATCTCTCATCCCTAAATACAATTTTGAACTCTCATAGTTTAGGGTCAAAGTACCTAAATTAACTGACTTTGGACAGCACCAGTGACCTTGACCTTGGAGTGAGGTTGACCAAATTTGTATTGTATGTGTAACCCCCGTTGGGGTGCCGGGGGTTTCAGTATAAATAGTATCCCCACTTTCTGGAAATTTAGTGCTTTAAATTCCCACTGTCGCTGTCTTTCTCATTTGCTCTTTCTCATTCCTGCTCTGTTCTATCAATCTGCTATAATATCTTCTTCTTCGCTAGACCAGTCACCTACCTTTTTTCTTGAAAACTTCTGGGACAAGACTCCTTATTTGTGTGTGAGGTCTGTTGGATCAGCTTGGGAATATTGGACGCTTTCTGCCAGGTGGTCACTATATAGGGTGTTCCAAAAGTCTTGGGCACATTTTGACATTGAATATTTCCAAAACTATTAAGGATATAAAAAGGCATCTAGTAAATTTAGAAAGTTTGTAATCTCAAGTTTTACATGGAATGTTCAAAGATGTTCAATGTGAGCACCATTGGTCACACGGCACACATCAAGCCGATAGTCAAATTCTTGCCAAACGCGTCCCAGCATTTTCTGGTTGAGTGAACGCCATTAATGGGTCTGAAAAGAAAAAAAATCAACAGCTTTACAAAAAAACTTAATGTAATTAGCTTTAAAATGGGACAACTGTTATCTTACTACCATTCATAGTAATTGAGATATGGGGACTTCAAATCTGCCCAAGACTTTTGGAACACCTTGTATATGGCTTCCTTTGATTTAGCAATGAAGGCATTTTATATGTATGTGTTTTGTTGATAATTTGTAATAATGTTTGTGTTTTGTTTTGTTTTTGTAAGCGGGGGTTCGATGGGTTGGGGTGCTCCTCGGCGTCCCCTGCGTGGGATGTCTTTGTTGTAGAGTGACTGGCTGGTGGAGAGCTTTCAGTTTTACCAGCAGATCTTTTATGCGGATCAGGGGTTGTCCGGTCCTGATTTGGCTCGGAAGAATCCGCTGGACCTAAAGCAATAATCATGTAATGTAATGTAATTGTATGTGTATCTCTTTGATATCTATCATGCTACAAAGAATCGGAAGTTCAATATTATTAACCTAGAAAAAAAAAGTGACATTTTGTTTTAAAAAATTGTCATTTTTTTACTAACATTTGTTGGCCCTGTGACCTTGACCTTGAAGTGAAGTCATTTATTCACTGATCATTTATAAGGTCTCATGGGTATACACTATATCTTGCCCTGTTTGAGTTTCATAGCTCAAATAGGTTCTGAGATATTAATCCACTTGCAAGTTTTGCACAGACAGACGGCGGACAGCGGACGGACATTTTTAAAAATGTCATTTTTGGACTAAGTAGGTCTCATCTCGCACAGATTTTGCAAAAATGTTTTTTTTTTTTTTTGTGGTGAGTACATAGACTGACATTGCTATGCATGCGAGTCAAAAATTGGCTAATAACTTTCCGCTCTTTCACCTTGGACCTTCACCTGAATAATGTAACTCTGACAGGTTTTTTTTTAATTGTTGCTGGGCTCTGCACAATGGAATGCTGTAACCCTCACGTCTTATTCTATGGGGACCGCTAGTGAGTCACCCGGTGAATTACTTTAATACATTTATTTGTTTTAGCTCGGTCTGTGTTAAGGCTGGGGTACAGAGATAGATAGAAAAATTGTAAAAGATCACTGTCACACTAGATTTCACACGGCTATGAATCATATGTAGTCCAGCCACTTGATAACAGTCAAAATCACACATTTATTTCTTCTACTCTATACACGATCTTCAAAGTACGAATCTAATTTAAAAGTTCAATTGTCAATGCGAATGATTCGCTCGCTGATAATCTAGGCAGCTACTTTTTCTTCATCGGGCACTGGCTAATAGCGTTCATGATGAGTGGACTACTGTGGTCCTTTTGCTACAGTTTTAGTGCACTGTTTCCTGGGCACTTAACTGAGTGGTTTCGTGGTTGAAGTGCTGCGTTGAGGTAGCTTCTGGGTAACGCTGTGTTGTCGTTGCTTGTGTTCGACGGGTGGGCTATCTCCGCTCGATGCCGTAGATGCCTCGGCAGCCAACTCGAATCGTAGATTAGGTTCTATTCTGAGCTGAGTTGGGCTCATGATATATCGCCTGCTCGTCTGTAACATATGAGACGAAATTCTGCACAACCCTGAATAATAGGTCTGTGCAGAGCGTCTCACTGAAAGCCAAAGTAGCCCTCAGTGATAGCTCCACATCTCTATACATAAGCGACGAACATTCTGCTAGGTCCGTGGTCCACTGGAATCTCCACTCTAATTTCCTATACATACATAAATATAAATCGTGGCTAACTATACACATAAAGAATTAATAATATTATAAACATTCACTGGTATAGCCACTGGTCTGCAAGCATACAGTGGTTCCGTCAGGTATACAACATGGCGTCAAACCCGTTCGTGCTTGACAGTGGTCGGCTTCTCCACGTGTTAAGGCAAAGTCGGATTAACAATTCAAATCTATGCATAGCAAATTCCACAAACATAATTTCCACAATAATATAAATACATCACGATGAAACAGAAGTATGTTCATTTACCTGTTCGACAATGTCAGGCCCGTGGCTACTTGATTGAATTCAAATATTCAACAAGCACTGCTTCCCTGTTCTATCAGTGGAGATATTTCTCTGCTCGAGTGTAGCTGTGTACTGCTCAGAGCTTTCCACACAACTGAACCAATACTTGGCTTTGACTGAATCAGCCAGAACTGGTCCTAACCACTCTACCTGTGTCCTGATTGGCTGAAACAATCTATAAGTGGATATAAACTTCGAAACACCATCGTAGTGGGGCCGGGTAGCTCAGTTGGTAAGAGCGTCTTGCTAGTAACCGAAAGGTCGCTGGTTCGAATCCCGGATTGGTCAACGTGTGATCATATTATTTTCCCCTTTACCAACAACTGGCCCGCTGGTGTCTGTATAAATCGGTCCAGTAGTCACCTATATGCGAAAGTGTCGTGTGACTATAATCTACAAAACAACAACACCATGTAGGCCGCGATGATGTCACTAAACGGCTCGCGTCAGCTCGCAGTGTGTGTGTATACATCAGTTATACCTTAATCGTCTGCTATAGACTACAGTAACCTTCTAAGTTTTACTACTGCTAAACAAGCAAAAGCTCAAATAGCACGGGGTAAAAGGGTCTGCTTGTTACACTTACCTAACCTGACGGGTTCTACCAGGTCATCACTCTCTAAAGTGACCAACTTCCCCAAGAGAGTTTTAGCAGCTGCTAGGTCCTCCTTCTTTCTTTCCTCAAACTCAGTTGGGGTGCTTTCTTTTAGATTCACAATAATGAGATTTTTCATCCTCTTCTCTACCTCCCTCTGCTCCTCCATTATCTCAGCCAACTTTCTGTCCACCACCTCCTCTATTTTTTCTTCCAACTTTTCACCCATCAACCCTTTTTCAATGTTTTCAAGCCGAGAGCTGAGAGAGTGAATCAACGGAATCAAATCAAGAAGTTTGTCCATCCTGTTATCAAATCTTGACTGTGGTTCACTACTCTTTTCCAGACAAGGTTTACAAATCCACTGTAAATTATGCTGTTTGGGATCAGACAACGAAGGAAAGATATCATCATCCACCCCACTGCACTTCTTGTATGCCCAATTCTTACAAAGAAAACATTCAATAGAATCATCCACCTCATCATCACATGGAACATCACAAACAATGCATTGCCATGCTGCTAACTGCTGTGTAGCTTTACCAGCTTTTTTGTTTTTCTTACTGCGGTGCTGAGACATTTTCTCCTAAGCTAATACTAGTATAGTACAGTAATATTGGTATATATAATAGTAAATTTTTTTATTTTTTTTAAAAATAGTAATAACACCACAGTAGCCTACTCAATGCAATACTCTGCCAATACGGCAATAGTGCTCTTTAGTAATTTACTAGCAATATAAATTTACAAAATTATCCAAATAAAATAAAAGTGCACTTACCTGTTAAGTTAATGAATTAGATCAATTAGTAAAATCTATTTTTAAGAGAACAGTTGAATAAGGAATTAATATTCTACGAGTGGAAAGTCAAACAATCACATCAAACTTGAGCAGTGAGTACACTCGTTACTGAATTCAGTTAGTCATGTACACATAAGTCAGTGAACGAACTTCCTTTTTTTCCTGATGAGTGGGAGGAAGCAGAGGTTAAACCAATTTATAAAAAGGGTGACAAAAGTTCTCCGAGTAATTATCGCCCTGTTAGCCTCACCTCGGTTGTCTGTAAGGTATTTGAGGGATTCGTTAGAGATGCACTATTTTGAGGGATTCGTTAGAGATGCACTGTGCTCTCACTTTGTCGAGAATGACCTTCTATACATGATGACCAGTTTGGCTTTTCCAGGGGTAGGTCATGTGTCACTCAGCTGCTGGTGACAATAAATGACTGGATGTCCTCCTTGGGTGAAGGCCACCCAGTCGACGCTGTATATCTTGACCTTAGGAAGGCATTCGATACTGTTCCACATCTCATACTTTTACAGAAACTAAAAGGTTATGGCATAAGTGGCAGCCCACTTGCATGAATAAGGAGTTTCCTGACTGACAGGACCCAGTACGTGACTGTTAACGGTAACAGCTCTGACAAAATATAAGTGTTACAAGCGGTGTCCCTCAGGGGAGCGTGTTGGGGCCGACATTATTATAAAGTTTATAAATGACATGCCAGAGAATGTAGAGTGTGACCTAAAGATATTTGCTGATGACACAAAGGCATATGCAGAAGTTGATGAAAGTGAGGAGTCTGCAGCAATGCATTGACAAATTGGTTGAATGGACGGAAACATGGCTACTTAAATTTAACAGTGAAAAATGTAAGGTGTTACACAGCCAGACCAAATGGTCTGGTAAATATGTATGATGAGGGCTTTTTAGCCCAATTTTATTGTCCTTAACTTTATATAAAATATAGGACGTAAAGCCTCGTTTTTCCTTCCTTCCTGTAAGGTGTTGCATTTGGGCAAAAATAATCCCCAGCATGAGTACTTTATGAATGATGGTAAAGAAAGGTGTAAGATTGAGACGACTGGTGCCGAGAGGGATCTTGGAGTGATAGTGGATACAGAGTTCAGCTTTGAGAATCACATTGAGAGTACAGTTAAGAAAGCCAACAAAATATCAGCCCTGCTCGTAAGAACTATAAGTAACAAATCCAAGGATATAATGGTCCCCCTCTTTAAGGCCCTTATACGTCCCATCTTGGAGTACGCTAACCCTGTCTGGTGCCCATATTTAAGGAGGCATGTTGACTTGATCGAGGGTGTCCAGCGCAGATTCACCAGGAAGATTTGTGGAATGTCAGGACTCTCCTACGAGGAGAGACTGAAGTCACTTAGATTACCCAGTTTAGAATATAGGAGAGAGCGGGGTAATTTAATCGAATTTTTTAAAATTGTGCACAAATTGTATGATCCTTTAACCACTTGTTCTCTTTTAAATTTTAATGATGTTGGTTTAACACGAGGTCACAAATTTAAACTTACTAAAACTTTTAATAATACTCGCAAATTTAACAAGAATTTTACTAATAGAGTGGTAACCCCTTGGAATAACCTGACTGCCGAGGCTGTGGATGCTGGATCACTTAATGTGTTCAAGAATAGTCTGGACAAATTATTTAGGGATAGCATCTACTCCACCAATTTGGGGGCTAAAAAAAGTCTAAATTGGTAGGCACTGATGCCAGGGGGTGGGTCTATGAGGGCCAAAGGCTTTTTAGCCTGCATGCCGTACTACTACTACTACTACTACTACTACTACTACTACTACTACTACTACTACTACTACTACTACTACTACTACTAAAGAAAGTACATTGAGAGAACTGAGTGAAAAGCGACGACAAGCATGGCTTCGTCAGATCAACAAAAAGGGCCCAGCAACCACTGTAAAATCGTGGACAAGAGTATGTTCAAGACATTTCATCACCCTTTAAATATTCTATTTAAGTATAACAATAAATCATTTAGAGTGATTACACTTCTTCTACCTTTTGTAAGTCTTTAGACCTATAGATTAATTAAATCAAAATTTGTTTACACAGATCACTGATTCACTCAAAGTTAAACCACTGACTTCAGTGACGTTCAGTTACAGTTGACTAAGTAAAGTTACTAAACTAAAGCAAAACACTGGTTATGAATAATATCAGCACGTAAATAATAACCTAAACTGCTGCAGTGCTTGATAAAAAGTAATAAAATAAAATCTACACTAGGCCTAGATAGGAAAACAGTCATAAATAATATTAAATCAAACAGGCATGATGCTGATCATCATCACAGGAATTGCACCGCTAGGCTAATTCAAATCATAATTGTATTTGTTTTTTATTTAACAAGTTAGTTTTTATCATTCAGTTTGAAGCCTAGACCTATATCTTGGACTTTAACAATTTATGCCAAACATAAATATATAGTTATTGAACTCTTTAACTCCAAGTCTAAAGTGTGTGGCAGCATTAATTTAGTGTATTAATTTAGTCTTTGATTTGTTATCTGCTTCTGAAAGTAGTTAGCTGTTTGATTTGTTTTTCTGAAGTAAACAAAAATCACTTTTAAAGATATTGAGAATAAGATCTGTATTGATTTAATTTAAAGGTGACAGAGTTACGTAAAATTATTACGGCAATTTATTATATTAAGTTTAAGAAGGAAATATAACATCTTGACATGCGTCTTCTAGCTGCCAACATATTTTGTCAGTTTCAAAGAGTAGACTGTAATTTTTTTTGTAATTAAATTATAAAATTAAAAACAAAAAATTGATAAAATTGAATTTGACCCCCCCCCCCCAAAAAAAAAAAAATTTCCCCTGTAAAATGACCTGATTTTTATGATAGCCTACACTTAACCCTTGTTTTACTGTCAACTTTTATTACAGACACCATTTGCAACCGGCCTACAAATAGTTTATGATTGTTAAATTATATATACTGTATACATCTATATATATATATATATATATATATATATATATATATATATATATATATATATATATATATATATATATATATATATATAGATAGATAGATAGATAGATAGATAGATAGATAATATATAATATATAAAATTATATATACTGTAAAATCATCTATTGCTTACTTAAGAAATGTACAATAAAAACTATTATTATTATTTTATTGTTAATTTATTATTCTATTATTATTATTTTATGACAATAACAATTTTAAGTTAAAAAATATAGCTAAAGGTTGGTTGGTTGTTTTATTAAAGTCTTTTTTCACCAAGATGATAAAGACCGTACGCACGCATTCAAACTCACACATTTAAACAGGAACATATGTACACACACTCAAGCACACGCACTTAGCGCACGCACTTTCTCCATCTCTTTCACATATACTCAAAAATAATTTATAAACGCAGCATAACATAACTTATAAGTAACAATGTCAGTTAAATAAAACGTACAACCAATACTATAAATAATATTACCGACACATCATTAAGTAAGATATACTATTGTTAATCAGAGAAAAGAACCAACAGCAGAACCGATAAACGTTTTTGCTAAAATAATGCAACTATCAAAACTAATTCTGCCGAGTGATGGTACACCGTTAGGCAAGAGGCCTCTTAAATCATTGCAATCAAACAGCAAATGTTTCAAAGAAAACGTCTCGTTACAAACGCATTTAACATTTTTGCAATACTTAGTCTTTATAGCATTTAAATATATTCTATACGCCATTGACACTACAGATCTAGAAATTCCACAGTGTTTTTCATACTGCTGATTAAATGTATAATGTTTCTTCATTTCTTTTTCAATTAGATTATTAATCTCTTTAGCAGAAAGTGAAATATGTAAAGATATTGCATTAATATTCGCAGCTCCGTTTCTGGCAGCTTGATCAGCCCACTCATTGGAAAGAAAACCACAATGTGAAGGAATCCAACAAAAATTTACCTGTGTACCATTAATTATAAGATTATGAACCAAGATTTTGATTTCTAATATAATATCTTGTCTTTCTTTATTATTATTTGAGTTCAAAGCCTCTAAAACAGATTTGGAATCAACACATATTACAATACTAAAGATAGTTAAGGGCATACTAGAAATTGTATTTATAGCCATTAGTACTGCAATCAGTTCTGCAGTGAAAATCGAAAATCCTTTTCCTAAATAGTATGATTGTGTTAGTTTAAAATCTGGAATAACAAAAGCTGCACCACTATCTCCATTTTCTAAGACAGAGCCATCAGTATATATTTTCAAATGACCCGAATATTTTTCATTTAAATGATAGCGAATATCGGAAATCATTAACCCTGTATTATGATTCTTCTTTTCTCCAGTGATATAAATATCATAATTTGCTTTCAGAAGTTCCCATAAAGGAACAGGAGACGCTATTTTCTGGTTATTCATAAGATCCGTATTTTCAATGTATCTCTGTACTAATTCTTTAGTATATGTAGCTATAGTTTGAAAATATTTTATTTTTTGCGATTGCTTTGGAAATTGTATGTCCGATCTTAGTTGCAACTCCTCATTGGTACTGTTATCTACTGCTGTTGCTCTAATAACATATTTAGCACAAAGCAGTTTCCTCCAGTCATCTAAATGGAAAACTCCTGATGTTTCATATGCATATGTTGTTTTTGTATGTATTGGAACACCAAGCGCCAATTTTATAGCTTTACTATCTAAACTCTGTAATTTTTTAATGTAACATACAGGCGCAGAAAAATAAACTTCCTGTCCATATGATAATTTGGAACGAACAAGAGAACATGCTAAATGCACTAAAGTTTTGGAATCCTGACCCCAAGGCTGTTTACTAATGATTTTTATCAAATTATAACTTTTCACTGCTTTTTGCATTAAGTATTCAATATGTTTTTTCCAGTGTAATTTAGAGGTTAGGTAAACACCTAAAAATTTTACTTCTTTCACATATTTGAGTTCCACATTATCAACATAAATTTTTGGTAATTGTCTAGGTTCATGCCCATTATTAAATAAAATCATATTGGTCTTTTCTTTTGAGAGCTCCAGTCCATTAATATTCATATAACTTGAAATATAACTTATTTCCATTTGATATAATTTACTGATGTGTTTAATTTCATAGAGAGACGTCTTTTTCTTCAAGGATACGTTCATCCAGATAGCAATATCGTCTGCATATTGAACAAGAGAAACTCTTTTACTTACAACCTTAGGTAAATCATAAATTAAAATATTAAAAAGAATCGGAGATACTATAGAACCTTGTGGAATTCCCATATCTGTTGTGCGATGTGAAGAATACGAATTACCAACTTTCACGCTTATTTTTCGCCCTGTAAGAAACGTTCTAATATAATTGTACATACGGCCAGACAACCCAATTTGTTTCAACTTATATAACAATCTTGCATGCCATACTCTGTCATAAGCTTTGCATACATCAAAAAACGTGGCTAATGTACATTTTCTCCTTGCAAATTGTCTTTTAACCTGGGTAGTTAATTTTACTAGATGGTCTACTGTAGATCGGCCTTTCTGAAAACCTGCCTGATTTACAGGAATTATTTGCTGTTTAGTACAATAGTATGTTAGTCTCTCTAGTATGATCTTTTCCATTAACTTACAAACGTGTGATGTTAAGGAAATGGGTCTATAACTAGATGCTTCTGCTCTAGATTTACCCGATTTTAAAATTGGTATTACTAGAGAAGACTTCCATATATCTGGCAAAATGCCTCTTATCCAACATTTTTGTATAATATCATGTAGAATATGTGTCCACTTATCAGGAAGATTATTCAATAAAATATAAGACATGCCATCAAGGCCTACAGCAGACTTTTTGTATGCTAAAGCAGATAATGCATCTTTAAGTTCTTTAACAGAAATATTTGCATTAATGAACAACTCGTTGTCTGGAGCCGGAACTCCGTATTCATTTAACTCCTCCTTCATTTTTCTTCCATTTAGCGTATGTTGTGGTAAAGTACTAGAGTTACTAGCGCTAGCAAAAACGTTTACAAATGCTTCAGCCTTTTCTTTTGGTGAGGGGAAATTATTATTATTTAATTTAATAGGAAATTGGGGTAATTGATATCCATTTTTCATTTCCGCTACTTTCTTCCAAGTCTTTAAACAATCTTGAGAACTAGATATTTCATTAAGACAAAAATCTGACCAATACTTCCTCTTTTCAGCAGCAATAGTTTTGTTGCATGCTATCTTTGCTCTTTTCATTGCATCGAAAGACTGGTCTGATTTTGATTTTAACCAATGTTTATATGCACTCTTTTTTTGTTTTACCGCAGTTTCACATTCTTCATTCCACCATATGTTACCATTTCGTGATTTCTTTTTTGATGTTCTTTTTTTAGGAATAGATTTATTTGCTGCAAGATGAATGCTGTTAATAAATTGAGTGTATACATTATTAATATCGTCATCCTCAATAAAATGTGTATCATAAGACAACAATGTATTTTTAAATAATTCCCAATCTGCTCGACCGTAGATGTACTTCGGAATGACATCATCTTCTGATTGCAGATCAACAATATTATTTAAGGTTGTTACAATAGGCAGATGATCACTCCCTAGAGAATCAGATTGAACATCCCACTCACAATTAATAGCGAAATTAGAAGAAACAAGAGTCAAATCAATTGCTGACGGTCTATGAGCTGGAACATCTGGTATACGAGTAAATCGTCCATCATTTAATAAAATTAAATTTGAATCTATAATGGCCTCAGTAAATTGCATGTTAGAAGTATGAACACACAGTTTATCCCAAATCGGCGAATGAGCATTAAAGTCACCGTTGATTATCCACAGTTCTGAATCTGTAATAGATTTAATCCAATCGTTATTATTATCACTAGGCCCTCTCGGATAGTAGACTGAGCAAATATTCACACACAAGTCTTTGTTAACTTTAAGTTTAATACAAGCTGCATAAACTCCATCTGCATCTTTAGGAACCGGAGATGTGGTCATTACATAATCCATATCATTCCTGATGTAAATTGCAGACTGTATTTTATTCCTATTAAAGTTAGTCACAGGCGGGTAGTAGAAACCTTGAAGCTTTGGCAATTTTTGGCTGCTGACATTTAAGGACTGTAATGTTAATATATGATGATCATTGTTGGACAAATATTCACGTAAGTATTGTATATTTGTGGCAATAGATCGGCAATTCCACTGAAATATAGACAATCTTTCTCCTTTCATTTATAGAAAGTTATTCAATTAATCAAAAAAGGAAAAGAAAAAAAATTAAAAAAAAATTGAACATTTAATAATAAACAGTTTTATCTATTAATGTCAAAATTCCTTCAGTAAATGTAAAATAATGTCACAATGGCAACTCTTCTGGTAGCAGTAAATCAGCTAGTACCAACGAACTGGAAACACTGGCTTGGGAGAAAGGTGCCACCTGCCTCTTAGGTCATAGTACCCGAGGCAGTCACTTGCCTGGTAGGGCCGAGCAAGTCTCCTACGGCCTGGTTTCTTCCACAGAAGACTATGGAGGTATCTGCCAATGTTTCCAGCTAAAATACTAGATCCTTTTCGGTTTGGGTGCACCTTGTCTCGGAGGGTGTAGATGGGCATGTTGTCATGATTAACAAACGAAACCCTTGGTTCATCCAGAAGGTCTGATACTGTTAGAGCATTAAACACATCTCTCTTGGAGCGAAGAATCGTATCATTTATTGCTGCAATCTTACTGACGACAATTTTGGCCAGAGGATGTTGAATTGCCACGGTCTTGATGGTCTGTACGAATTCCTTGCTGGCGGACTTTGGATCCTGGTTTTTGAGATCATTCACACCCACATGGATCACGATGGTCTTCAGTGGGGTGTTGACATCTTCCTGAATCCGGTGCAGTGCCCCAATTATTTCTTTAGTGGCCGACGCTTTAGTTTTAATTACTTCAAACCCGTAGGAATGACCAAGTCGGGTTGCCTGAACGCCATTCAAAACAGAATCATGTACGATCGCAATCACATCATCATACTCTTGTTTATTTCCTGACTTTGGTCTTGCATCACAGGAAGAAGACTTGACGTCATCAATGATGTCATTATCGACAGCATTTTTGTTTTGTTTTTTCTCTTTTTTCTGCCTTGCCTTTTCAGCAGCCACGTTGATTTTAGGGGGAAGAGAAGATGTTTGCGAGGGCTGTTGTTGACTGCCACTCGAAGTCGATGGTGCCGATCTTACTGCGGCCGCGTATGAAACACGGGGCTGTGGCAGTTGCAAATGCGTCGTCTGCTCTTCAGCACCCGTACGTTTCGATGTTCGGATCCCTTGCTCATGCAGTTGCTTGATCAGTTTTGCTTGATCCAGAAAATTAGCTAAAGTAAATCTCCTGCAGTTATCTTTATTTTTAAAAAAAAATAGGGGAAAGATAAAGACTGTTTTTATGAGAACTCAAAACCCAAACTCAGAAGTAAGTCAGTGGCTCATCATTAACACACAATTGTTTTTAAATTGATGGTGTTAGTGTTTTTAAACTAATGGCATCTTGTAGTATATAAGATAAAATGCACTCAGAGCATACACGGACAATTAGAAATTTCAGTTCACTAAGTAATTTCATAACTTTAGACCTAGTCTAAAGTAATTTTTAAATATATGGCAAAGATAACTTTAAAAAAAAGTTATTTTATAACCATAAAAGCCATGTTATTGTTAGCCGACTTTATAAAGTGAACTACATGTATGTAATTATTGTATATAATAATGTTATTATTATATAAACTTTGTTATACATGTGTTGTCTTTTTGCTCCATTAAATATTAAGGAACCGTGTTTTTTTTCTCGAAAAAAAAAGAAATTTACAAAATGTTCACATAATATAAGTTCTATGTCATTTGCAAAGTGTTGAATATAAGTTATAATCAGGGGTGGTCAAATCTTTTTTTCTTACATTTCCGAAGCACTAGCTCAACAAAAGGTGAAATATAGTCTGCAAGAATTTTAATAGTCTGAAGGTGCAAAACATAGATCCTATCCTATCCTATCCTGTCCCATAACCCGAAGGTCGTAGGGGCACCACAGATGATCGCTTAACCAGCATACTCCATCTTTCTCTGTCCTCAGCAGCATAGATAGTGGTCGTAAAACTTGAACTTGAACTTGAACTTGAAAAAGTCAATGATATAGGCCACTGCATGCCTTTACATAGATCCTAAAAACTGCTAGACTTGCATGCGTGGCAATTAGCTAAATCTAGTAGTGGCATCTTGGTTCGTATATCTCCGGGCTCTCTGTGAGAAGTAGTTGCTTCTTAGGTTCAGCCTGCAGTGCTGCTTAGTCAGCTTCAATGAGTGACCTCTAGTTAATTCACTTTTAGCAAACTCAAAACAACCATTCTCGCTTGCCTCCATCTGCATTTGCCATCCAGGTCTCCTGCCATTTACACTTTAATTGTTAGCTGCATAGTCGTGTTCTTTTTTCATCTTCCCCCCCCCTTCCCCCCTCTCACTGGAGGATCGATCACTTTTACGAACAAAGCTCGCAAAAATAAAACCGAAAGTATAGTGTCTTCTTGTCTGCTAACAGAAAATTGCGAGACTCATCGCATGGGCATGTGAATACAATTAAAAGGGCAATAATTTCAGTGTACCTAGTACCTGTCAGACCAGAAGAACTGGCCATTATTATTGTAAAAAATATGAACTCTGAAACTGTTGGCTACTTGTACTTCTTAGTCACATCATCGCGCACGAAATCCCCCGAAATCTACCGAAATCCCCCGAAATCTACCAAAATCTACCGAAATCCCTCGTTATTTTCTCCGAAATCCCCCGAAATCTACCAAAATCTACCGAAATCCCCAGAAAATCTACCGAAATCCCCCGAAATCTACCAAAATCTACCGAAATCCTCCGAAATCCCTCGTTATTTTCTCCGAAATCCCCCGAAATCTACCAAAATCCCCCGAAATCTACCGAATATTTTCTCCAAAATCCCCCGAAATCCCCCCAAATCTACCGAATATTTTCTCCCAAATCCCCCGAAATCTACCGAAATCCCCCAAAATCTACCGAAAATCTACCGAAATCCCCCAAAATCTACCGAAATCCCCCCAAATCTACCGAAATCCCCCGATTGATTTTCTTATTTTTGTGTTTGTTTATTTAATAATAATAATAATAATAATAATAATAATAATAATAATAATAATAACTGGCATTTATAAAGCGCCTACCCTGAGGATCTAAGAGCTTATACACGCACACTTTCTTACGCAAACACATATACGCACTATACATCTATATATTAATCGAGCAGCCTGTTCAGATCACGAGGGGCCGTTTTAGCCAACCAGCGGCTTTGTTGTGAAGTTAATTTCGAGCTTCAGTTGGCTCCAAGTTTTACAGATTACAGCGGAACTGTCCATATAATTGCTTCCACGCGAGTTTTGCCATTCGGCGCTCGATCACCCGCTGCCGATACAACGAAACTTAACATTCTTTTCGATCGCAAAACGGCTTTAGTTTGCATTTTAATGCCTCCCAAAACACTGTAAAAACACATGTGTGAGACGGTATTTTTAGAACCAATCATTTTTGTCCTTAGCCCTGCCATCATTTCCGCATACCATTTCTACCAAGGATTTCGTATTTTATTCCAAATCGCTTTTAATCGATCGGCGTTCGCTATATTGTTGTTTAATCCAGTTTCAAGTTTATAACACTAATAAAATCGACGGGTTCAACATGTTTTATGATATGGGACCTAAAATCAGTTTAGAGAATTATAGCATCCC
Organism: Oncomelania hupensis; assembly: GCA_036898135.1. Lineage (NCBI taxonomy): Eukaryota > Metazoa > Mollusca > Gastropoda > Littorinimorpha > Pomatiopsidae > Oncomelania > Oncomelania hupensis. The sequence continues at coordinate 44,785,808 of CM072525.1, read as the reverse complement.
GTGGCTCAATGGATAAGGCGTTTGACTGACAATAAGGAGACCCGGGTTCGAATCTCGCTTGGTCCTTTTGTTTTTTAAAATAAAATTTAATAATACAGAGCGAGAGAGATATAAGAGAGATATAGATAATAAAGAAAAAGAGCGGAACAGAGGCAACTGAAAAACGAAACGAGGTGCAAGTAAAAAAAAAAAATATATATATATATATATATATATATAAATAAGAATAAAATCATAGCACGGGTATTAATAACTGCTTCATATTCTTTTTTTTTCATTTATCCATGATGCGTGTACTTCTTAGAACACTTAACATCTTATGCTTTTAAAAAAAAAAAAAGGTATAGGTAGGTCTGTTTAAAAAAAAAAACATTTAGAAAATAACATTATAGTTTGATTGTAAATTTCATAGCATAATTAATTGTCATTCGATTCATCAGAAAAAAAAATTAAATTAAGAGCAAACTTTACATTAAAAATAAATATTTAGAATCTAAATTAAAACTAAATTGTTCCCAAATAAATATCTGTAGGGACTAAAGGTCCATATTTACATTTACATGGCTTGGTGCTTTTTTTAATGATTGCCTCAATTTGGTATTTCATTGGTATGTATTATAAGGAAAAAAGTTCTGTGCATGCAGTGATAGCATTGCCTTATTGCTTTAATCACATGCATGTGCAATAAATCAGTAATGCTGTTCTCCTCAAATAAATGATTATTGTGTTTTATTACAATTATAAGTTTATTTTTAATCTATGTCTCTTTTTAGTGATTCACCACTGACAGTGTACTTCAGCCTTCCACTTCCAGAATCATAAACACAACAAAGATTATTATATCAAAGATACTTTTATACAATGTGAGTTAATTTTCGAGCTAATGTTAATTAAAAGTATCTTTGATATACTGTATATCTTAGTTGTGTTTATGATTCTGGAAGTGGAAGGCTGAAGTGCACTGTCAGTGGTGAATCACTAAAAAGAGACATAGATTAAAGATAAACATATAATTGTATTTTACTTTCAAAATACTTAGCAGTTCCTGTTGTGTTTACAATTTCTTCCACTTTCAGGCAATTGATATTTCCTACATGTAGTTATTGTACCAACACCACAACATAAACTATACACTATGTAGGCTACAATGGAACATTATAGTCTCAAATAAATTTGACTTCACTCAGTGGCTGACAGCTTGGACACCCAAAGATAACCTATAACGGGCATAAAATCAGCAACACAACAACAAAATATAATAGATACTTTTAATTATACAACAATACAAGACAAATGAATTTTCGTGCTTTGCTCTTCTTCAGATTAAAAACAAACATAAAATGACAAAATGCTGCAGAATGCACAAAAAAAGTCACTTCCAGGAAAATTTTTGAAACGGGCATATAACATCAGGCCCAGCAATTGGGTCATCAAAAATTTATTTGGACGGGTAATAACTGCTAGTATACTTTAATTATAAGACTAGTTACTCTTTCACGCATACATACTACTGCTGTGTAAATCAATATGACAAAAACATTCTAAATTACTACTTAACCCCCCACCCCTCCAAACCCTTTTTACAACTACAGATACTGCTGAAAGAATTTTGAGAAGAGATACGTTTTAAGGTAGGATTTGAACGATTCACAGCAGGTAGAATGTCTAACATGAAAGGGAAAAGAATTCCATAAGTGAGGGCCGTGGACAGCAAAAGAGCGGAAACCATGAGATTTTCTTTTGTAACGGCCCTGACGGAGAAAGCGACAGTCAGTGGATTAGCGAAGGGAACGAGATGGAGTGTAAAGGGAGACAAGGTCAGATAGATAAGAAGGAGCAGAACCGATGACAATATTGGAGCAGATACAGGCAGTTTTATACTTAACACGTTCTGCGACAGGAAGCCAGTGTAGCTTAACAAGGAGAGGTGTGGAGGGTTGGCGATGATTTACTTTAAAGATAAGACGGGCAGCAGAGTTCTGAACTTTTTGATGATATTTATTGATGAGTTCCTTTCTTTAATGTACGCAGTGTATGAAGTGTATATATGCAGTGTATAAAGTATAGTGTATTTTGTTCATTCCATAACTACTGATGTACCCCCCACCACCCCACATCAACCTACCTCATATACATACACACCTATCAACCTATTTCTTCAAAATGTTAGTATAGTATATTTTTTTACGTAGAGATAATATCACTAACCCGCCTACATTTCATTCATTTATTTATTTAATCCTTTTAAAATTTACCACTTTTTAAATGACGATATTTATTTTTTTAATTACTGATTTATTACAAGAACTACTTTTCTACTCACCCACGCATCCATACACCTTACCAATCTACCTATTTCGTAAAATAAACAAGAAGTCGTTTATTTAATTAATTAATAAATTATTAAATTTAATTAATTAATTAATTGAGTCATACGATCGTGCATACATTCATTCATACAGTTATTTATTTTAGTTAGTTTTTTCTTTTTGTTTTCTTGTCCTAAAGCTTCCTATTGTCCTGATTTGGCTTTTTGCACCCGCTGGACCCGCTGGACCCAATAAACAATGACTAACTTCATATTGTAAACGGGATAAATGAAAAATTGAAATTAAAGGATTAGAACGGGGAGGGGAGGGACGGGGAGGGGAGGGACGGGGAGAGGACCCGACAGTCCACCATGACATAAGACAACAGTCCAATCCGACCTCACTCCAAAGACTATGGAAGATTATAATAGATCTTCGTCACGCCAATTGTATGTTCATATGGTACACTCATTTTTATATATAATAAAAAAAATAATAATAAATTATTACTGCATTGAAAACATATCTAATGATGGCTTCAATGATGGAGTTGATTCAATTTCTTTTTCTACAAGTAGTTTTGAGGGTTTCTGTTTATTTTTTCCTTGGCGGTACCCACTTGCACCCACTACACCGGCTATACATAAATAATATATCTTATTGAAGATTGTACTGGTTGTATTGGTTCTTCTTTATTTGTTGTTCATGTTTGTTGCGTTATTGTTTCTTCTTTTAATGATTCCTTTTTTCTTAATAATTATGTTTGCTTTTGTTTGTCTATTCCATCTATGTAACTTGTTTAACTCTGCTGACTTCTTTCCAGCTGCAATTCTTCCTAGGCTCTTTTGTTTAGTGACTGTCACTGGGTTCTGTTGGTTTTCCGAATTCTTCACCTCCATCTCCATCTTCATCTCCGGATTGGAAGAGTCCATTTTTAATAGCAGAGAAATTTATGGGTTGAAAAGTAATTAGCCAGGCTGAAAATGGTGCCAACAAGCTTCCAAACTTATAATACAAATTTCTTGATACCTCACTAATACCATTGACAATAACAGGATCTTGAATCAAATCATCAAATAAATCATTCTCACAATCTAAAGTAACAACAAAGGTCGACACAGCTTTGGTATAGAACTTCACAATCGAACGCCCTAAACTTTTAACCATTACAGCGCCGAGAACTTTATCATATTTATTATGTAATATAATGATCTCTTCGGGCCTCAGTCTTTGTACTTGTTCAGGTATTAAGTCAACACCGAGATAATACTTTGACTTTCCGGAAGCTACTAATGCAACCAGCCTGTCTTTTTTCTTGTTGTCAACACCTGTAGCTGTGACATTAATAGCTTCTTGCATTAACAAGTCATCACAATTCATTTTAAATACAAATTAAAAAAAAACTAAATTAAAAAATGGCTGGTGCTGCAATGGTGCTCGGTTCTGCTGCTGTCAATGCCTTAGCCTTTCCAGGATCAAATTATTTGTTTTCAAAACTGGACAGTAAAGAAGAATCAAAACGGCATATCTTAGCAATGGAAAAATTACAACAAGATCAGGCTGAATACGAGAAGAACAGACTAAAGCAGCTTGATATTGTTAATAAAAGATTGAAAGAAGAAGGTCATGCTGATAAAACATTCGAAGACGTTGATGAAGTTTTGCACCAATATTATTTATTTACTGGCACGACACTACCTTCATTAAAACAGCCAGTGTTATCTGATTACTACACATCTAACATTGCACCTACAATGTCAGAGACTGGAGAATTAATTTTAATTGTGTTTGGAATAACAATAGTTTATTACCTTGTTAAACAAAAATATAAATATAAATAAAATATGACTTCGTGTTTATCTAGATTATATTATTCTCAATCCGGATATTGGAAAGGGATGATGGCAGTTAATAAACTAGTAGAAAAGACTGGCTTGTCAGCAAACGTAGTTAAACAATGGTTATCAAAGCAAGCTGTATGGCAAATCTATCTTCCACCCCCGAAGAAAATAATAAGACCAAAATGTGAAAACTCCAGACCAAATGACATGCATCAAATAGATTTGTTATTTCTTCCCCATGACAAAATACATAGAAAGAAATATAGATATGCCCTTACTGTTATTGATATAGCTACCAGGTTTAAAGACGCACATGCTCTTAGGACTAAAAATTCTGCTGAGGTCGCTCAAGCCTTAAATGCGATTTATTCAAGAGGGCCTCTAAGGTTCCCTAGACTTATTCAAGGTGATGAAGGGTCTGAATTCAAAGGAGCTGTTAACCAGCTTTTGTTAAAACATAATGTAACTGTTAGAAGAGGAGTTGTTGGATTACACAGATCACAAGGTATTGTAGAAAACCTTAATCGGCAACTGGCAGAAAGATTATTCACTTATCAGTATTCAAAGGAGTTGTTTACTGAAACCACTAATACAGAATGGGTTATTAGGCTACCTCGAGTTTTAAGGGAAATGAATTCAGAACCAACCAGAGTTACAGGATGAAAACCAGTTGAGGCTATTAAAAAGAAACAGACCATTGTCACCATTTCAAAACCTGGTCAGCCGGACCTAACTTTGATGAACAAAATTGTTAGATACCTTTATCAGCCTGGAAAAGTTGCTAATGACACTAGAAGAAGAGCTACAGACCCAATTTGGTCATTAAGCGTTTATGAAGTTGACAGAGCATTATCTACTGATCCGCCTGTATATTTTATTATTTAAGACCGAGAAGCGATCGTAGAACACCGCAAAGAAATTTTGTAAAAGAACTCAGATTGTTCCACCAGACACAGAGCCATTAAGATTTTCTAATTAAGAAAATAAAAATGTCTAAAAATGACGGACACAGTAAGGAGCTTGCCAAGTATATTAGAAGACCTTTCACCAATGTTTGCCATATTGAATTATGAATATTGGACCACCTTTTTCAGAGCCTTACCTACAAAATACATCTTTATGTATAATAACTATACTAAACAACACCAAATTAATAAAGAATTGAAATTTGCATGCGAAATAGAATTTGAAAAAGATTTATAGAATTGTTGAGTGTGGAAATTATAATAAAAACCTTTTACTACCATATACATTTTACTTCGAGAGATTGTGGGAGAATTTTATCCATAAGATCTGTAAGGTCTATAAAGTCCATAAAATGAACCAATAACATGATTGTAAATGCGAATGTTTCGCTAGTAAATTACATGTAGTTTTAAGCTTAAATTATAGTTTATTTAATTATTTAATTAATTATTTTTTTAATTTAAAGTTTTGTCATCAGTATAAAAATGACGGACTTAAAAAGTCTTTCGCAATCTCCTTTGTTTAAAGACATCTTTCAGACATTACAACTCCCTATTCTTTACAGTCAAAATGTTATTAAATCTGTCTATAATAATTGGCCATTTGTACTCAACAGTTTTAATTTCAAATCCCCCGTTAAAATACGCATCCACGCTCAGGTAACCTTTATTAAACCTGGCAGTATTGATGAAACGGTGACTGTTTCTTCAAGTCAAATTGAAGTATTAAAATCTTCAGACCTAGACAATGCTTGTAACAACATCTTGTGACAACCAACACCAAATAGTATGTTTTTTATTTATGCAATAATTTTAGAATGTTTCTTTTTGTTGAGATTGGATCACCTAAATGGCTGTATACAAAATAATTAGATTGAACCTGCCCATTACCTTTAGTTTTGATACAGAATAAATGGAATGGTGAGAATTAGTGTTGGTTGTCACAGTGGACATACCTACATTTTGTTAAAATTGTCAATACCCTTCACACAAAAAATTCTTTTGAATCTAGAATTAGAATAGTAGATTAACTAACTATAAAGGCAATTATACTATAATGGTTTACTGCAAAGTGCATTTGATAACTGAATCATGTTGTAATGTATGTCCAGTGTGACTCCCACATTAACAAGCATAAAACTATGCCTGTATTTTAACTGTCATGTTTCAAACTATCTTTTTTATAGTGATGCACTGTAACTGATGCATCAGGCAACCTATATATGCATTTTGGACAGGTTTTTTTCCAATATCTTAAATGTGGCATTTATTGGAAAAATAAAAACGACCTTTTGTCACATATATGTATCTCGCACATAAAAAGCAAAAAAAAAGGAAAAGAAAAAAAAACACTCAAGAAACAAAATATGAAAGCGTCATACACTTCCAAACCAGAGCTCTCTCTCTCTCTCTCTCTCTCTCTCTCTCTCTCTCTCTCTCTCTCTCTCTCTCTCTCTCTCTCTCTCTCTCTCTCTCTAACAATAAAGAGAGAGAAAAAAGGTACATAGGGAAGTGACGGAAAGATACTGACCTCCAGGAACGAGTCGGGGGAGAACGATGTTCAGTGACCAAGTCTAACAAAGCGCTAAAGAGGGGCTGAAGTGAAAAAAAAAGTAAAAGAAAGGAAGAGGAGAGGTATATGTTTTGTTGAATATGTTTTGCATACTTTTAAACCTTAAAAAAATAAATAATGAAAAAAAAATGCACAAGAAAAAAAGCAAAATTTGTGTGTGGTTAAACTGCTACTTAAGTTTCTCTCCAAAATGCACCAGATTGCACAGATTTTAATATACGTTTTCAAAATCCCCTAGAAGAAGGGGTCTTTCCATTAATAAGGACTTGTCAAAATTCGAACCCCCCCCTTTCCCACACACACACACACACAAAATGAACTGATCCGCCTCTGCATCATAATAATAATGCATCTTATTTATGAAGCACCTAATCCAGTGGTTTTAAGCGCATGAAAGCAAAGACAAAAAATGAATAACGGGGGATTTCGGAGAAAATAACGGTGGATTTCGGGGTATTTCGGTAGATTTTGGGGGATTTCGGTAGATTTTGGGGGATTTCGGGAGATTTCGAGGGATTTTGGAGAAAATATTCCGTAGATTTCGGGGGATTTCGGTAGATTTCGGGGGATTTTGGTAGATTTCGGGGGATTTCGGTAGATTTCGGGGGATTTTGGGGAAAATAACAACCGTTTTAAAACAGTCGCAGTAAAGATCGGTGCTCGTGAATTTAAAACATGGCGTTCAAACGAATGGCTAAGCAAAGTGATTGTGAATCTGAATCTTTAAAAAAAAACGCCCAAGGGGCAGACATTTCTTGCCTCGTATTCGGAAAAGTGTCCTTTCGTTATTCTCGGCAGCACTGACTCAAAAGTACGATTTGTGCCAACCAGTTTGGCATCTACGCCGGTGAAATGAACGACATCAAGCGGCACGCGGAAGGCCCACAGTATATGAAGAATTACGAGGCTTTGGAGAAGAAAAAGATCATTGTGGCAGCAAATCAATCTATCACTGGATTCTTCGCATAATATCAAAAAGGATGAGTGCAAAAACAAGGTAGTAAAAGTAAATACGGAAATCGTAATAGTGATACTGAAATTTGAAAAAGCTAATACGGAAACTTCAAATTGAGGGTAGGCATGTCTGCAACTGCTGCCCTGACAAGGTTGAAGCCCATTTGGAAAGACAGGACCATCAGTCTTCATTCCAAAGTAAGACTGCTGCGCTCCCTTGTCATCTCTTGCGAAGCATGGACCCTCACAGCAGATCTCCAACGGTATATATGTTCCGCGCTTTTTTGGAATCTGCGCAATTCTAGAATTGCCCTGCCCATTTTCGGAATTCCTACATTGGCCGCCATTATTGGAATTACAAGAATGGCCAGGCGTTTATAGAATTATGCCGTGCGCTTTTTTGGAATTTGGGTTAGGGTTAGGGTTAGGGTTAGCCCTAACCCAAACCCTAACCCTAACCCTAAACCTAACCCAAATTCTAAAAAGGCGCCCGGCCATTGTTGTAATTCCAATAATGGCGGCCAATGTTGGAATTCCAAAAATGGGCAGTGCAATTCTAGAATTGCGCAGATTCCAAAAAAGCGCGGAACATATATAAATGTTTCTTGACAGATGATGTGACATAAGTGTTCATTATTTTACAGAGTACTGTAAAGAAAAGCAATCCAGTACATGCTCCAGTCAAGGTTGCTTCTGCTACAATGCAATCTGCAACTCAACGACCAACATCAGCAACTGCTTCTTCTGCTTCAAGCCAGGTAAAATTTAAGCACGCAGCTAGTAAAAAAAAAACATCTGCTGCCACAGCAGGCACCAAAATTGGGTATATAAAACCCAAAATGGCCCAATAAAGGGTCAATATTGGATACAATATTGGAGCAGTATTGGATTCCAAGATTGGTCCAATCTTAAGTGAAAATCGGGTCTTTAATTAGAGCATTATTGGAATAAATTGGAATCCATTATTGGTCCATTATTTCTCCAACATGGGTGGATATCGGTATCTTGGACATACTGGTTATCCAATATTGGTATAATCTTGGTCCATTATCTCTCTTCTCTAATATTGGTCCAATCTTAAAGTGAAAATCGGGTCTTTATTGGAGCATTATTGGAATAAATTGGAATCCATTATTGGTCTATTTCTCCAACATGGGTGGATATCGGTATCTTGGACATACTGGTTATCCAATATTGGTATAATCTTGGTCCATTATCTCTCTAATATTGGTCCATCACATATAGCATGGCTAAAATTCGTTCATAATCTATAACTGAGGAGGTGTTTTTCCAAACGGCGACACCTTTATTTCCCTTACCAGGAGTTATTACCTGGCTTTGGAAAAAAAAAGCCATTTTTTTTCTCATTCTTCTTGAAGAACATTGTAACCGTCTTGAGAAACCGATAAATGGAAATGAATTTCCTGTGTCATGTAGGCTACATGCACAGCAGGTAAGGGAAATAACTACATTTTCATCGATGTCACCGTTAATAGGGCCTGGAAAAAACTCCTCAATTGCATAGGTCCGGATGGAAAAGCAATATTGTCTTGAATGTTACTGTACAGGATAAGTTTTGAAATAAGCAATATAAGTGATATCATTGATAGCAGCAAACAATAATTAAACTAAATGAAATATGAGAGTGGCCCTTCAATTATTTTGAGTAGTATATGGCGTGATGTCAAAAGGTGCTCAAAGCAATACTAGCTATGCATAAACATTCATAACTAGTTTAATATTACATATTATTGTTAAAAATTTAGAGATTTTTGAATCATACATATTTTACTTGAGAATCTGAGCTGGTCATACGCATGGAAACAATATTTTAGGTAGTAAAAAAATAATATACTGTGAACTTGGGGTGGAAATTGCTGTGCAAAATGACACACAAAGAGGGGTGCTTGACATTTGATCAAATATTTGCAAAAAAAGGTGTTATATTCCTGCTAATGTTACTGAAAACAACAAGAAACATATTATTCTAAAGTTTGTTGCAGCTTATACCCCATACTGCTGCATAATTATGGGAATATTGGCTGCAGAAATCGTGTGACATTTGTGACAAATTTTTGTCACACACCTCTCACACAAAAAAAAAATCCTGCCACGAGTCTAAAAGTTGGATTGGAACAGCTTTGATGGTGTTAAATGTACTCATTATTAGCCTCAATAAAAAGTACAATATTGTAAATTAATTGCAGTAGTTAAAAAAATATGCCCAACTAAAATATTTTTGTCACACCGTCACAAATGTCACTTCACTTCTTATCAAGAAAACCAAACGGCACCCATATTTCAATCTACATTTTTTGTAAACCGGATTTTCAGTAGTTCAAAGGCGAGCACTCCATTTCATGTTCAAAAATGGAGGGAAACGAGAACGGTGAGTGCAAGTTGTTTTGTCACACTTTATTTCTTATGTTTCGTGTGTCACAAATGTCACTTTTTGTCACAAATGTCACAAATATGTGTAATTTTGCTAGGATATGAACTAAAATAAGCAAAATTAAAAACAGCAACCAAGACTAGAGAAAGTTTTATAGGCGTTACATATCTCCTTACCTAAGTGTGTTAATGGGAAAAAAAAGCATGAAAAAATAAAGGTCATACTTTTTTTTTTTTGAAATTTGAAGAAACATTAGCTTTTGGGTTTTAACCCCATTAGATACAACTGCAAGCTAACTAAATTACTAGGGGGTCGGTAGGTTTAGTTCAAGGGTAATCATGATTTAATTTTGTCATTATTAAAAATACATCCCGTTCTAGACAGCCATACTGTAATTTAACTGAGTTTAACAAGCCTGTCAGCAATGTCAGCCATCTCTGATCTTATGCCTTTTTCCTTGATCTAAGTCCAAGGCCAATCCCTCAACACAGTGCATAGCTTCAAATATTTGGGAGCCATTGTGTCAGACAATGGGTCCCGACAGGAAGTCCTCTCCAGGATCGCACAAACAACTGCTGCCCTGACAAGGTTGAAGCTCATTTGGAAAGACAGGACCATCAGTCTACATTCCAAAGTAAGACTGCTGCGCTCCCTTGTCATCTCCATCTTCCTATATGCTTGCGAGGCATGGACCCTCACAGCAAATCTTCAACGAAGAATACAAAGCATGGAGATGAGGTGCTACAAAAGACTTCTGGGCATTTCCTATACCCAACACATCACCAATGACGAAGTCCGACAGACCATCACACAGGCCATTGGACAACACAATGACCTGCTCACAGTGGTGAAGAAACGGAAACTCCGATGGTATGGCCACGTCACCAGATCATCAGGCCTTTCAAAGACCATTCTGCAAGGCACAGTGCAAGAAGGTAGAAGAAGAGGGAGACCGAAAAAGAGGTGGGAGGACAACATTCGAGAATGGACTGGTTTGACACTGAGCGAAGCCATGAGGGCTGCTGAGGACAGAGAAAGATGGAGTATGCTGGTTAAACGATCATCTGAACTACGACCTCCGGGTTATGGGACAGGATAGGAGGATAGGATAGGAATTTATATACTCAGGCATGAATTAAATTTTCTATCTGTTTATAACTGTACCACTTTTTTCTTTTCTGTTTCTTTTTGTTTGAGTTAGAGACAAAGATGTAAAATCAAAAATATCACAGCTTATGTGACAAAACTGTTTAGTGTTGGTTGTCACTAAATGTCCAGATAGAAAAAATGTTCTGCTTTAAATTATTATGAGCACATTCTTCAATAACATATTTTTTTTTAACTTCAGTTGTAAAAACTACATGTATTTATTATGAAACAAATAAATATAACAATATTTTTTTTAATTAAAATGACTTAAAATGTCTTTTTTTTTAAAGTGTTGGTTGTCACATTTTTCATTGATTCTGAACAACTGGACATCTTACAGAAACTTACCTGCTGGAAGTCTACTTGCTAGCTACAAATAAAGAGGGACTAGGATTATTGTTTGTGGTATCTCATGTTGCAGTCCTGTATAGTAATAATAATAATAATAATAATAATAATAATAATAATAATACTGGATGCTATGTACGCGCCTTATCCCAAGGCTCAAAGCTCGGCGATCTGTACTAACATACACGCTCACCTGTCTCATACACCCTCATACACCCTCACTCACACAACAAATACACATCCGTCACTCAAGCAGGTGGTGTAAAAGCAGGGAGATCGCTGTTACAAGTCAGACAGAAAATCATTTTTTTAGTCCTGTATAGCCCTCGCCATTTTATGTAGTGGACTAGTATAGTCCTTGCCATATCATTAAATAGACTAGTATGGTCATCGCCATTTCATGTAGTAGACTAGTATAGTCCTCGCCAATTTATATAGTACACTAGTATGGTCCTTGCCATTTTTTGTAGAAGACTTTATGGTCTTTGCCATTTCATGTAGCAGTCCTGTATGTTCCTCGCCATTTCATGTAGTAGACTAGAATGGTCCTCGCAAATTTATATAGTACACTAGTATGGTCCTCACCATTTTTTGTAGTAGACTTTGTCGTCCTCGCCATTTCATGCAGCAGTCCTGTATGGTCCTCGCCATATCATGTAGGAGTCTTGTATAGTCCTCACCATTTCATGTAGGAGACTAGTATGGTCCTCACCATTTCATGTAGTAGACTAGTATGGTCCTCACCATTTAATGTAGTAGATTAGTATGGTCCTCGCCATTTCATGTAGTAGACTAGTATGGTCCTCGCCATTTCATGTAGTAGACTAGTATGGTCCTCGCCATTTCATGTAGTAGACTAGTATGGTCCTCGCCATTTCATGTAGTAGACTAGTATGGTCCTCGCCATTTCATGTAGCAGTCCTGGCTGACCTGTATGGTCCTCACCATTTCATGTAGTAGACTAGTATGGTCCTCACCATTTCATGTAGTAGACTAGTATGGTCCTCACCATTTCATGTAGTAGACTAGTATGGTCCTCGCCATTTCATGTAGCAGCCCTGTATGGTCCTCACCATTTCATGTAGTATAGACTAGTATGGTCCTCACCATTTCATGTAATAGACTAGTATGGTCCTCGCCATTTCATGTATAAGACTAGTATGGTCCTCACCATTTCATGTAGGAGACTAGTATGGTCCTCGCCATTTCATGTAGCAGTCCTATATGGTCCTCACCATTTCATGTAGGAGGCTAGTAGGGTCCTCGCCATTTCATCTAGCAGTCCTGTATGGTCCTCACCATTTCATGTAGGAGACTAGTATGGTCCTTGCCATTTTATGCATCAGAGTTGTTGTCACTGATTGATTAACATGTTTATTTCAATGTTGAAACTGTTTTGATAGTAATAATACAACCATTTTTAATTCATTATTTTATAGAACTTAATTAATTTAATAAATAAAAATTGAAATAAGAAACAAAGAAAACTTAAAAAAGAAACCTTTCTTAGCCTTGTTGTGTCTTTAATTTTTTGGTAGACTTAATCACTGTTTATGTCTGTTTTGTGTGTGTTGACTTGTTGCGTGTGCTTGGTAGTAATAAAAAGAAACGAGTACCCTTTTCCCCAAAGAACAAAAACAAAACAAAACACTAAAAGAAAACACACACACACATGTATATAAAGACATTGATTGTTAAAAAAAAAATCAACTTAACCATGTGTTTGTTTTACATCACAGAGCTCTTCTGGGAACAAAACAAACGAGCCTAGCTTATAAATGCTCAACATGCACACACTCACGTTAAGTATCAAAACAATGAATTTATAATTCAATAAAAACAAATTTTTAAAAACAAACACACACATACACAATCAGCAGCATCTGTACTGACACACTCAAAATGAAATGCTACTATTAAACAGTGTGAAACATAAATCAAAACAATGATTTAAAAAAAAATCAATGCATGGGTTTTTTTAAAAGTCAATTCTCTTTATTCTTGACCCAATAAAGAATGCTGGGTATATAGAATTTATAATTAGAATATAATATATCCCTCACCAAGAGATGGATTACAAGTTTACGTTATTATTGACAACCAAGCACAAAAGAAAACAATAATAATAAATAAAAAGGTAAATAAATAAATAAATAAAAGGAATAAAAATAAAATAATAAAGTAAATTTAAACATGTTGATTGATTGATTGATTGATTGATTGTTGCTTTAGGTCCAGCGGACTCTTCCGAGCCAAATCAGGACCGGACAACCCCACATCCGCATAAAAGATCTGCCGAAACAACCCTAGTGGGAAAATTGAATGCCCTCCACCGGCCAGTCACTTTACAATAAAGACATCCCACGCAGGGGACGGCTGAGGCTTTACCCCAACTACTCGAACCCCCGGTTACAAAAACAAAATAGAATACAAACATCATTATAAATCATCAACAAAACACATACATATAAAATGGCTATAGTGCTAAATAATAACATCATAGGAAGCCCTAGTGACCACCCGGCAGAAAGCGTCCAACACTCCCAAGCTGATCCAACAGACCTCATACACAAACAAGGAGTCTTGTCCAGGAAGAGTTTTCAAGAAAAAAGGCAGGTAATTGATCTAGCGAAGAAGAAGATAGTATAGCAGAGTGATAGGACAGATCAGGAATGGGAAAGAGCAAATGAGGAAGACAGCGACAGTGGGAATTTAAAGCACTAAATTTCCAGAAAGTGGGGATACTATTTATACTGAAACCCCCGGCACTCCAACGGGGGTACTGTTGCCGCAGTGAATCAGTCATGCCTACAAAGGCAAGACAGGTTTTCAACTGGGGCTTTCACTTTTCCCTTTATAGGTTAGAACAATCTACAGTGGCAAGATTGCTCATGACCCCAAGGGGTAATTTAAACATAAGTAAATAAATAAATTAAAAGGATAAATCAACATGCTAGCTAGTACAAATAGAACAAAATTAAATCATCTAAAATAAAAAAAACAAACACAATCAAATTGTTTTCAGTTCTGATAAATATACATTTAATCTAATTTTCTATATATTAAACAAAACAATCATTGCTTTAATGATAAATATAAACAATCGGAAATACAGTACTACAGCATGCGTGTAAAATAAATGTACAACTCAACTTTGCTTAGGTGCGTAGGAGAAGGACTTTAGGCCTACTATCATGGACCCTATAGGGTCCATGCCTACTGTAGGGCCGGGTAGCTCAGTTGGTAAGAGCGTCTTGCTAGTAACCGAAAGGTCGCTGGTTCGAATCCCGGATTGGTCAACGTGTGATCATATTATTTTCCCCTTTACCAACAACTGGCCCGCTGGTGTCAGTATAAATCGGTCCAGTAGTCACCTATATGCGAAAGTGTTGTGTGACTATAATCTACATACAAACAAGCATTCCCGCGAGTTGAGTTTCCCAGCAGCAGTCTAATTTTAGACACGCGAAGGGTTTTCCTATCTAATTATAGAGAACGCAACGTCACTTCCACATGAAAAGGCGAGAGCCCAGCGTATACCGCTCAATCGGAGGATTTCGGGATATTTTGGAGAAAATAACGGGAGATTTCGGTAGATTTCGATAGATTTCGGGGGATTTCGGTAGATTTCTGGGGATTTCGGAGAAAATAACGGTAGATTTCGGGGGATTTCGGTAGATTTCGGGGGGATTTCGGAGAAAATAAAAAAAAACGGAGAAAATAACGGGGGATTTCGGTAGATTTCGGGGGATTTCGATAGATTTCGGGAGATTTCGGGGGATTTCGGTAGATTTCGGGGGATTTCGGAGAAAATAACAACCGCAGAATTACAAAGATCAATGTGGGGGAGTCTAACACAAAGCATAAAAGGCTGTGTATTTTGTGCTACAAAGGCATGCAGAGGACATGGCTTCTAATGTTTGTCAATCCACGGATGACAATCCAGGGAAGCAACAACATTGCCCCAGAGGACATGGCGATCCCCATGTTGCGTGTTGTGTGGTGTGTGGTGTGTGGTGGCGTTGTGTATCTTACATTGGCAATCGTCGACATGTAGACGCGGACCTGTTAATTTTACGACGACATTTGTTTGAAAATTTCTTCTTTGGCAATTCGGAAATTAAATGAATTTTTGAAGCTAACTAAGACCTGCAAGTATCTGCCGGAATCCTTGGATTTGTCCGTTTCCAAAAGATGGCAGTTGGGGGAGAGACCTGTAAAGGACGGACGAGTTCAAAGGTCACTAGCCTAGGTGCCGCCGAAAGACTCCTAGCGTCTATGCGAAAACGAAGCTGTGGTATTTTTCTTGAAATTATTTTAGGATTCGAATCGTCGTGTTTTGGTCGTGATATTTGGTTTGTGTTGTAGTGCTTTGTCCTTTCTGTGATTTTATTGGTAAATAGAGGTAGGAAATGCATAAGGTTAATTTGGGTGTGGTATTTTTCTATTTTAGGCTTATTTTATTATCTTATGCTCAGTGAAAATGAATGAGGGTACAATTTTATTTGGAGAGTTTTGCTTGAATGTAGTCTATATATTGTTGTTAGGATGTGATATTTCAGTTTGATTTGGAATTAAGTTTTTGAAGGCGTCACTTGTAGGGATGTTGCGTAAAAACATAATCAATTTCTTATTACCTTATTATTTATTGTGGGTGCCATTATTTCACAAATATGGGATACATGTAGCGGTGATGTGGTGGTGATAGGTTTTTGTGACATTTATTGTAATTGTATTTGACAGAAATTATATCAATAAAGCATAGTATCAATAAAATATTTGGATATGACTTCAACTTGAGACCTTTTCATTTAAAATAAAAACTTAAACATTAATTACATTTGTGGACTGTATAAAATTGCAATTATAAATAAGTAAATAAATAAATAAGTGATATTTCTATGAGTGTTGTAAGATTGTGGTATTTCAAAAAAACGCACATCTATAAATATTAGTACATTTGAATATGAGTCATTCTGTTTGCAGTAAAAGTATTAAATCAAAATACTTTCTCAAAGAAATATTGCTTCTGTAATAGCGTTTGTTAGAGTTATTGGTATTGGTGAATTGGCCATTCATTAAATTAATAAGGTCTACCGGCGCTATTGTTTTACCAAAATATTAGGAGTACTACTAATAATAAACATATATTATACTACATTGTAATATTCATGGAATAATTCACACTATTCAGGGTTTTGAAGAAGCATTGCAGTATTTACATTTTACATGCAAGTGCTCATAATTTAGAATGTTGCATGCTTTTGCTTCTAATATATGAACATATCTCATATACTATTACAACAAGTGAAAAACACAATTTTGTTGAAGCAAATTGGATACAGTTAGGAGATGAGGTGCTACAGAAGACTTCTGGGCATTTCCTATACCCAACACATCATCAACGACGAAGTCCGACAGACCATCATACAAGCCATTGGACAACACGATGACCTGCTCACAGTGGTGAAGAAACGGAAACTCCGATGGTATGGCCACGTCACCAGATCATCAGGTCTTGCAAAGACCATTCTGCAAGGCACAGTGCAGGAGGTAGAAGAAAAGGGAGACAGAAAAAGAGGTGGGAGGACAACATTCGAGAATGGACTGGTTTGACACTGAGCAAAGCCATCAGGGCTGCTGAGGACAGAGAAAGATGGAGTATGCTGGTTAAACCATCATCTGTGGTGCCCCTACGACCTCCGGGTTACAGGATAGGATAGGATAGGTCACACTCTAACCTCACAAAATGACATTCCAGGCAACATTCATTATACATCCTGCGGTTTCTGGTGTTTTCACTGCAGTTTTAGAGTGTAGACCGCACACAAATGAAGTTTTAAAGTTTATTTAAAGTTTGAATTTTGAGAGGCAGAGAATTATGGCGTCAGATTCTTGCAGAATCTGATGAAGAGGATGGCTTATTTGAAAGATTTTAGGAGGCTGATTTGGTGCAGGTGAATGAAAGAGAGACAAGTGATTTGGACTTTCACTTTGACGATCTGCTTCCATCGGATTTTATTAACAACAATGATGAAGAACCTGTGCTTTATTATTTATGGCAGTGATCGTTGCTGCATGTTGTGCAGTATTCAATGTTGACATTAGGATTTTTTTTCCCAGTTGCAACACATTATACAATTGTATGTGTAACATTTCATTTAGAAGAAAAATATGTTGTTGATATATTAGTAATGTTGAGTGTAACATAATTTTGGGTTGTGTTTTTAATTAATTTTTGGGTGTGCATGGTATAGCATTTTGACGGAGTTATTTACCTTGATCTAGGAAATAGAAGCTGATAAGCCTTAAGCACCTCGAGGGGTTAGAGGGTTAATTATCTAAGGTTCATTTGTTTTAAACTGGGCATTTGCCTATTGCTTATTTACTTATGTCTTGCATGTTGTTTGTGCAGAATTCTCATTTACCCATCTCAAAGCAAAGGAGCCATCTGCATTACCAACCAGGACATGAACCTGTCTCGCAGTCTTGAGGAGATGCAGGACCGCATCGACCAGCTGGATAGAGTCAGGCAGCAACAAGTACGTCTCTTCCAAAGATGACGTCGGCAAGAATGTGAGTCTCGTGTTCTTCATAAGAAAAAAAAAAAAAAGAAAAGAACGGATATATGTAAAAGAATGTTGGTTAGTGTAGTGTTTTGATATCTAGTTTCGTTTTTAAATGCAAGGGCATTCACCCTGTAGTTATTTGGTTGTTCACGTTAAGAATAAGGTCCCTTGCAGTGGTGGCTGTTGATGGCGGTTGCCCATGATCTATGCTTTGAGTCAAGTTTACATAAAGCGATGCAAGGAATCAATACGTGTTTGTGATTACACTGCAGAGTGTTGAGTGCTTGTTACTAGTCTATATCTATACTGCAAGCACATGCATTACATTGGCGACGAGGACGGGATTCTCTCAGACTACGCGACAAGCAATTTTTAGATCTAGAAATCCAGATCTAGATCTTACCGTTTATCATGGCTGCAGCACCGTTACCTTTCGGGCCCTACCCTCCGTTTGACTGCACGTCTGATGGTCGAGCGTTGAGGTGGCAGAAGTATGTCCAGCGATTGCAGAATTTTTTCGTCGCGTACAACATTCGAGACGATCGACAACAAAAATCCATGCTGTTGACCTTCGCAGGCTCCGATCTAAATGACATTGTTGAAACATTTGCGGAACAGGACCTTCAGCCTCTCAAAGACGAAACACACTTTGGCAAGCTCGTTGGTGTCTTGGCTAAGTACTTTAACCCAGAAATCAATGTAGAATTCCAACGTTATCAGTTCCGCCGTCTACAACAAAAGACTGACAACATTGACGAGTTTTATTCAGATCTAAAGCAGCTTGCAACCACATGCGGTTTCGCAGACCCAAACAGCGAAATTAAATCTCAGTTGATTGCTGGGTGCAAGTCCCCCAAGGTGAGGGAAAAAGGATTGGCAAGCCCCAAGTTCACGTTGCATGATCTCTGACGTATGCACGCACTGTTCAACTGTCTGCTCAACAAGCCCAAGCCATGAATTCTGACATGCAGACTGCTGCTGCAGTAAACTGCGCATGCAAAGGCCATGCATCAAGTCAAAACCCCGAACCTGGCGATGTCAACTTTGTACGCAAGCCGCCGCAAGGTCGTCGACATCCTCAGCAGCAACAACAACAACAACAGCAGCAGCAAATTTGTCGCTATTGTGGAGGCAGCTGGCCACACCTAGGAGGCAAAGAAAGATGCCCAGCTTACAACAAGCAGTGCAGTGCATGTGGAAAAATGCACCACTTCGCTGCAGTTTGTATGTCAAATCCCCCACGACGCCAGCCAGCTCGTTCATCCAAGACGTGCGTTGTGGATGTTGAAGAAGAAGAAGAAGAAGCATGTTATGTGTTTGCCACATCTGGTCGGGAATTGCCAATGTTCCCTGTCAACGGGGTCGTCTTCTCTTGCCTTGCTGACTTGGGCTCCTCCATCAATTTGTTGTCGAAGAGTGATTTTGACAAGATTGTTCCCCAGCCAGTTCTTGAGCCCACAAGAAGAAGAGTGACGGCCTACAGCAGCGAACAGCCCATCCCGTTACTTGGCACATTCAACGCACATTTGTGTTACGGTGTTACGGGGAGTGCGTCATCAACATGGCGGAGCCAGGTAACTAGACCTAAAGCAGAAGCTGAAAAATGTCGCAGTTACTACGGAAAATGCGATCAAAAAGACTTCTGAGGCAGAATCTGATGAAGAGGATGGCTTATTTGAAAGATCGCTGGACCTAAAGCAACAATTATGTAATGTAATGTAATTTGAAAGATTTTAGGAGGCTGATTTGGTGCAGGTGAATGAAAGAGAGACAAGTGATTTGGACTTTCACTTTGACGATCTGCTTCCATCGGATTTTATTAACAACAATGATGAAGAACCTGTGCTTTATTATTTGTGGCAGTGATCGTTGTTGCATGTTGTGCAGTATTCAATGTTGACAATAGGATTATTTTTTCCAGTTGCAACACATTATACAATTGTATGTGTAACATTTCATTTAGAAGAAAAATATGTTGTTGATATATTAGTAATGTTGAGTGTAACATAATTTTGGGTTGTGTTTTTAATTAATTTTTGGGTGTGCATGGTATAGCATTTTGACGGAGTTATTTACCTTGATCTAGGAAATAGAAGCTGATAAGCCTTAAGCACCTCGAGGGGTTAGAGGGTTAATTATCTAAGGTTCATTTGTTTTAAACTGGGCATTTGCCTATTGCTTATTTACTTATGTCTTGCATGTTGTTTGTGCAGAATTCTCATTTACCCATCTCAAAGCAAAGGAGCCATCTGCATTACCAACCAGGACATGAACCTGTCTCGCAGTCTTGAGGAGATGCAGGACCGCATCGACCAGCTGGAGAGTCAGGCAGCAACAAGTACGTGAGCTTGAGGACCTCGTCTCTTCCAAAGATGACGTCGGCAAGAATGTGAGTCTCGTGTTCTTCATAAGAAAAAAAAAAGAAGAAAAGAACGGATAGATGTAAAAGAATGTTGGTTAGTGTAGTGTTTTGATATCTAGTTTCGTTTTTAAATGCAAGGGCATTCACCCTGTAGTTATTTGGTTGTTCCCGTTAAGAATAAGGTCCCTTGCAGTGGTGGCTGTTGATGGCGGTTGCCCATGATCTATGCTTTGAGTCAAGTTTACATAAAGCGATGCAAGGAATCAATACGTGTTTGTGATTACACTGCAGAGTGTTGAGTGCTCGTTACTAGTCTATATCTATACTGCAAGCACATAAATTACATTGGCGACGAGGACGGGATTCTCTCAGACTACGCGACAAGCAATTTTTAGATCTAGAAATCCAGATCTAGATCTTACCGTTTATCATGGCTGCAGCACCGTTACCTTTCGGGCCCTACCCTCCGTTTGACTGCACGTCTGATGGTCGAGCGTTGAGGTGGCAGAAGTATGTCCAGCGATTGCAGAATTTTTTCGTCGCGTACAACATTCGAGACGATCGACAACAAAAATCCATGCTGTTGACCTTCGCAGGCTCCGATCTAAATGACATTGTTGAAACATTTGCGGAACAGGACCTTCAGCCTCTCAAAGACAAAACACACTTTGGCAAGCTCGTTGGTGTCTTGGCTAAGTACTTTAACCCAGAAATCAATGTAGAATTCCAACGTTATCAGTTCCGCCGTCTACAACAAAAGACTGACAACATTGACGAGTTTTATTCAGATCTAAAGCAGCTTGCAACCACATGCGGTTTCGCAGACCCAAACAGCGAAATTAAATCTCAGTTGATTGCTGGGTGCAAGTCCCCCAAGGTGAGGGAAAAAGGATTGGCAAGCCCCAAGTTCACGTTGCATGATCTCTGACGTATGCACGCACTGTTCAACTGTCTGCTCAACAAGCCCAAGCCATGAATTCTGACATGCAGACTGCTGCTGCAGTAAACTGCGCATGCAAAGGCCATGCATCAAGTCAAAACCCCGAACCTGGCGATGTCAACTTTGTACGCAAGCCGCCGCAAGGTCGTCGACATCCTCAGCAGCAACAACAACAACAACAGCAGCAGCAAATTTGTCGCTATTGTGGAGGCAGCTGGCCACACCTAGGAGGCAAAGAAAGATGCCCAGCTTACAACAAGCAGTGCAGTGCATGTGGAAAAATGCACCACTTCGCTGCAGTTTGTATGTCAAATCCCCCACGACGCCAGCCAGCTCGTTCATCCAAGACGTGCGTTGTGGATGTTGAAGAAGAAGAAGAAGAAGCATGTTATGTGTTTGCCACATCTGGTCGGGAATTGCCAATGTTCCCTGTCAACGGGGTCGTCTTCTCTTGCCTTGCTGACTTGGGCTCCTCCATCAATTTGTTGTCGAAGAGTGATTTTGACAAGATTGTTCCCCAGCCAGTTCTTGAGCCCACAAGAAGAAGAGTGACGGCCTACAGCAGCGAACAGCCCATCCCGTTACTTGGCACATTCAACGCACATTTGTGTTACGGTGTTACGGGGAGTGCGTCATCAACATGGCGGAGCCAGGTAACTAGACCTAAAGCAGAAGCTGAAAAATGTCGCAGTTACTACGGAAAATGCGATCAAAAAGACTTCTGAGGCAGAATCTGATGAAGAGGATGGCTTATTTGAAAGATCGCTGGACCTAAAGCAACAATTATGTAATGTAATGTAATTTGAAAGATTTTAGGAGGCTGATTTGGTGCAGGTGAATGAAAGAGAGACAAGTGATTTGGACTTTCACTTTGACGATCTGCTTCCATCGGATTTTATTAACAACAATGATGAAGAACCTGTGCTTTATTATTTGTGGCAGTGATCGTTGTTGCATGTTGTGCAGTATTCAATGTTGACAATAGGATTATTTTTTCCAGTTGCAACACATTATACAATTGTATGTGTAACATTTCATTTAGAAGAAAAATATGTTGTTGATATATTAGTAATGTTGAGTGTAACATAATTTTGGGTTGTGTTTTTAATTAATTTTTGGGTGTGCATGGTATAGCATTTTGACGGAGTTATTTACCTTGATCTAGGAAATAGAAGCTGATAAGCCTTAAGCACCTCGAGGGGTTAGAGGGTTAATTATCTAAGGTTCATTTGTTTTAAACTGGGCATTTGCCTATTGCTTATTTACTTATGTCTTGCATGTTGTTTGTGCAGAATTCTCATTTACCCATCTCAAAGCAAAGGAGCCATCTGCATTACCAACCAGGACATGAACCTGTCTCGCAGTCTTGAGGAGATGCAGGACCGCATCGACCAGCTGGAGAGTCAGGCAGCAACAAGTACGTGAGCTTGAGGACCTCGTCTCTTCCAAAGATGACGTCGGCAAGAATGTGAGTCTCGTGTTCTTCATAAGAAAAAAAAAAAAAGAAAAGAACGGATAGATGTAAAAGAATGTTGGTTAGTGTAGTGTTTTGATATCTAGTTTCGTTTTTAAATGCAAGGGCATTCACCCTGTAGTTATTTGGTTGTTCCCGTTAAGAATAAGGTCCCTTGCAGTGGTGGCTGTTGATGGCGGTTGCCCATGATCTATGCTTTGAGTCAAGTTTACATAAAGCGATGCAAGGAATCAATACGTGTTTGTGATTACACTGCAGAGTGTTGAGTGCTCGTTACTAGTCTATATCTATACTGCAAGCACATAAATTACATTGGCGACGAGGACGGGATTCTCTCAGACTACGCGACAAGCAATTTTTAGATCTAGAAATCCAGATCTAGATCTTACCGTTTATCATGGCTGCAGCACCGTTACCTTTCGGGCCCTACCCTCCGTTTGACTGCACGTCTGATGGTCGAGCGTTGAGGTGGCAGAAGTATGTCCAGCGATTGCAGAATTTTTTCGTCGCGTACAACATTCGAGACGATCGACAACAAAAATCCATGCTGTTGACCTTCGCAGGCTCCGATCTAAATGACATTGTTGAAACATTTGCGGAACAGGACCTTCAGCCTCTCAAAGACGAAACACACTTTGGCAAGCTCGTTGGTGTCTTGGCTAAGTACTTTAACCCAGAAATCAATGTAGAATTCCAACGTTATCAGTTCCGCCGTCTACAACAAAAGACTGACAACATTGACGAGTTTTATTCAGATCTAAAGCAGCTTGCAACCACATGCGGTTTCGCAGACCCAAACAGCGAAATTAAATCTCAGTTGATTGCTGGGTGCAAGTCCCCCAAGGTGAGGGAAAAAGGATTGGCAAGCCCCAAGTTCACGTTGCATGATCTCTGACGTATGCACGCACTGTTCAACTGTCTGCTCAACAAGCCCAAGCCATGAATTCTGACATGCAGACTGCTGCTGCAGTAAACTGCGCATGCAAAGGCCATGCATCAAGTCAAAACCCCGAACCTGGCGATGTCAACTTTGTACGCAAGCCGCCGCAAGGTCGTCGACATCCTCAGCAGCAACAACAACAACAACAGCAGCAGCAAATTTGTCGCTATTGTGGAGGCAGCTGGCCACACCTAGGAGGCAAAGAAAGATGCCCAGCTTACAACAAGCAGTGCAGTGCATGTGGAAAAATGCACCACTTCGCTGCAGTTTGTATGTCAAATCCCCCACGACGCCAGCCAGCTCGTTCATCCAAGACGTGCGTTGTGGATGTTGAAGAAGAAGAAGAAGAAGCATGTTATGTGTTTGCCACATCTGGTCGGGAATTGCCAATGTTCCCTGTCAACGGGGTCGTCTTCTCTTGCCTTGCTGACTTGGGCTCCTCCATCAATTTGTTGTCGAAGAGTGATTTTGACAAGATTGTTCCCCAGCCAGTTCTTGAGCCCACAAGAAGAAGAGTGACGGCCTACAGCAGCGAACAGCCCATCCCGTTACTTGGCACATTCAACGCACATTTGTGTTACGGTGTTACGGGGAGTGCGTCATCAACATGGCGGAGCCAGGTAACTAGACCTAAAGCAGAAGCTGAAAAATGTCGCAGTTACTACGGAAAATGCGATCAAAAAGACTTCTGAGGCAGAATCTGATGAAGAGGATGGCTTATTTGAAAGATCGCTGGACCTAAAGCAACAATTATGTAATGTAATGTAATTTGAAAGATTTTAGGAGGCTGATTTGGTGCAGGTGAATGAAAGAGAGACAAGTGATTTGGACTTTCACTTTGACGATCTGCTTCCATCGGATTTTATTAACAACAATGATGAAGAACCTGTGCTTTATTATTTGTGGCAGTGATCGTTGTTGCATGTTGTGCAGTATTCAATGTTGACAATAGGATTATTTTTTCCAGTTGCAACACATTATACAATTGTATGTGTAACATTTCATTTAGAAGAAAAATATGTTGTTGATATATTAGTAATGTTGAGTGTAACATAATTTTGGGTTGTGTTTTTAATTAATTTTTGGGTGTGCATGGTATAGCATTTTGACGGAGTTATTTACCTTGATCTAGGAAATAGAAGCTGATAAGCCTTAAGCACCTCGAGGGGTTAGAGGGTTAATTATCTAAGGTTCATTTGTTTTAAACTGGGCATTTGCCTATTGCTTATTTACTTATGTCTTGCATGTTGTTTGTGCAGAATTCTCATTTACCCATCTCAAAGCAAAGGAGCCATCTGCATTACCAACCAGGACATGAACCTGTCTCGCAGTCTTGAGGAGATGCAGGACCGCATCGACCAGCTGGAGAGTCAGGCAGCAACAAGTACGTGAGCTTGAGGACCTCGTCTCTTCCAAAGATGACGTCGGCAAGAATGTGAGTCTCGTGTTCTTCATAAGAAAAAAAAAAAGAAGAAAAGAACGGATAGATGTAAAAGAATGTTGGTTAGTGTAGTGTTTTGATATCTAGTTTCGTTTTTAAATGCAAGGGCATTCACCCTGTAGTTATTTGGTTGTTCACGTTAAGAATAAGGTCCCTTGCAGTGGTGGCTGTTGATGGCGGTTGCCCATGATCTATGCTTTGAGTCAAGTTTACATAAAGCGATGCAAGGAATCAATACGTGTTTGTGATTACACTGCAGAGTGTTGAGTGCTCGTTACTAGTCTATATCTATACTGCAAGCACATAAATTACGTTGGCGACGAGGACGGGATTCTCTCAGACTACGCGACAAGCAATTTTTAGATCTAGAAATCCAGATCTAGATCTTACCGTTTATCATGGCTGCAGCACCGTTACCTTTCGGGCCCTACCCTCCGTTTGACTGCACGTCTGATGGTCGAGCGGTGAGGTGGCAGAAGTATGTCCAGCGATTGCAGAATTTTTTCGTCGCGTACAACATTCGAGACGATCGACAACAAAAATCCATGCTGTTGACCTTCGCAGGCTCCGATCTAAATGACATTGTTGAAACATTTGCGGAACAGGACCTTCAGCCTCTCAAAGACGAAACACACTTTGGCAAGCTCGTTGGTGTCTTGGCTAAGTACTTTAACCCAGAAATCAATGTAGAATTCCAACGTTATCAGTTCCGCCGTCTACAACAAAAGACTGACAACATTGACGAGTTTTATTCAGATCTAAAGCAGCTTGCAACCACATGCGGTTTCGCAGACCCAAACAGCGAAATTAAATCTCAGTTGATTGCTGGGTGCAAGTCCCCCAAGGTGAGGGAAAAAGGATTGGCAAGCCCCAAGTTCACGTTGCATGATCTCTGACGTATGCACGCACTGTTCAACTGTCTGCTCAACAAGCCCAAGCCATGAATTCTGACATGCAGACTGCTGCTGCAGTAAACTGCGCATGCAAAGGCCATGCATCAAGTCAAAACCCCGAACCTGGCGATGTCAACTTTGTACGCAAGCCGCCGCAAGGTCGTCGACATCCTCAGCAGCAACAACAACAACAGCAGCAGCAGCAAATTTGTCGCTATTGTGGAGGCAGCTGGCCACACCTAGGAGGCAAAGAAAGATGCCCAGCTTACAACAAGCAGTGCAGTGCATGTGGAAAAATGCACCGCTGCAGTTTGTATGTCAAATCCCCCACGACGCCAGCCAGCTCGTTCATCCAAGACGTGCGTTGTGGATGTTGAAGAAGAAGAAGAAGAAGCATGTTATGTGTTTGCCACATCTGGTCGGGAATTGCCAATGTTCCCTGTCAACGGGGTCGTCTTCTCTTGCCTTGCTGACTTGGGCTCCTCCATCAATTTGTTGTCGAAGAGTGATTTTGACAAGATTGTTCCCCAGCCAGTTCTTGAGCCCACAAGAAGAAGAGTGACGGCCTACAGCAGCGAACAGCCCATCCCGTTACTTGGCACATTCAACGCACATTTGTGTTACGGTGTTACGGGGAGTGCGTCATCAACATGGCGGAGCCAGGTAACTAGACCTAAAGCAGAAGCTGAAAAATTTCGCAGTTACTACGGAAAATGCGATCAAAAAGACTTCTGAGGCTTAAAAGTCTCACTCAAGGCCTCAGGGTCGGAAGGCAAGACCCCAATCGGTCAGAGGAAGGGACAGGAGATGTCCAGAAGGAAGAAATTGGATTGGAATGTGGCGGAGCGTCCTTGGCAACAACAGCTACAAGCTCAACAGACAAGGAGATCCAAACAGAGTCAGTAGGAGACTTCAGCATCGAAGTAAATAATCAACTTCAACATCTTACTACTCTGGTTTTGGAAATGAGCAAAGAGATCGCCAACCTTGAACGAATTCTTCAAGAAAAATCTCAAAAAGTGTAAGGGTGAATCAGAAAGAGAGCACGCGCTGAGTTTAGGAAATGACCTCTTGTCTGTGATGTGACGTGCTGTGTGACGTGTGTGTGTGTCTGTTGGTTTGCCTTCTTCCCGAGAGCACGAAAACAGTGACTGGATTGTGGACACTGACGGTGGACAAAGACAGTAGTTAGTTAGGTTAGACAGGTATGTTTGGATACAGAAGCGTTGACTGTTTCTGAGTGACAGAATTACAAAGATCAATGTGGGGGAGTCTAACACAAAGCATAAAAGGCTGTGTATTTTGTGCTACAAAGGCATGCAGAGGACATGGCTTCTAATGTTTGTCAATCCACGGATGACAATCCAGGGAAGCAACAACATTGCCCCAGAGGACATGGCGATCCCCATGTTGCATGTTGTGTGGTGTGTGGTGGCGTTGTGTATCTTACATTGGCGATCGTCAACATGTAGATGCGGACCTGTTATTTTTACGACGACATTTGTTTGAAAATTTCTTCTTTGGCAATTCGGAAATTAAATGAATTTTTGAAGCTAAGACCTGCAAGTATCTGCCGGAATCCTTGGATTTGTCCGTTTCCAATAGATGGCAGTTGGGGGAGAGGTAAAGGACGGACGAGTTCAAAGGTCACTAGCCTAGGTGCCGCCGAAAGACTCCTAGCGTCTATGCGAAAACGAAGCTGTGGTATTTTTCTTGAAATTATTTTAGGATTCGAATCGTCGTGTTTTGGTCGTGATATTTGGTTTGTGTTGTAGTGCTTTGTCCTTTCTGTGATTTTATTGGTAAATAGAGGTAGGAAATGCATAAGGTTAATTTGGGTGTGGTATTTTTCTATTTTAGGCTTATTTTATTATCTTATGCTCAGTGAAAATGAATGAGGGTACAATTTTATTTGGAGAGTTTTGCTTGAATGTAGTCTATATATTGTTGTTAGGATGTGATATTTCAGTTTGATTTGGAATTAAGTTTTTGAAGGCGTCACTTGTAGGGATGTTGCGTAAAAACATAATCAATTTCTTATTACCTTATTATTTATTGTGGGTGCCATTATTTCACAAATATGGGATACATGTAGCGGTGATGTGGTGGTGATAGGTTTTTGTGACATTTATTGTAATTGTATTTGACAGAAATTATATCAATAAAGCATAGTATCAATAAAATATTTGGATATGACTTCAACTTGAGACCTTTTCATTTAAAATAAAAACTTAAACATTAATTACATTTGTGGACTGTATAAAATTGCAATTATAAATAAGTAAATAAATAAATAAGTGATATTTCTATGAGTGTTGTAAGATTGTGGTATTTCAAAAAAACGCACATCTATAAATATTAGTACATTTGAATATGAGTCATTCTGTTTGCAGTAAAAGTATTAAATCAAAATACTTTCTCAAAGAAATATTGCTTTTGTAATAGCGTTTGTTAGAGTTATTGGTATTGGTGAATTGGCCATTCATTAAATTAATAAGGTCTACCGGCGCTATTGTTTTACCAAAATATTAGGAGTACTACTAATAATAAACATATATTATACTACATTGTAATATTCATGGAATAATTCACACTATTCAGGGTTTTGAAGAAGCATTGCAGTATTTACATTTTACATGCAAGTGCTCATAATTTAGAATGTTGCATGCTTTTGCTTCTAATATATGAACATATCTCATATACTATTACAACAAGTGAAAAACACAATTTTGTTGAAGCAAATTGGATACAGTTAGGAGATGAGGTGCTACAGAAGACTTCTGGGCATTTCCTATACCCAACACATCATCAACGACGAAGTCCGACAGACCATCATACAAGCCATTGGACAACACGATGACCTGCTCACAGTGGTGAAGAAACGGAAACTCCGATGGTATGGCCACGTCACCAGATCATCAGGTCTTGCAAAGACCATTCTGCAAGGCACAGTGCAGGAGGTAGAAGAAAAGGGAGACAGAAAAAGAGGTGGGAGGACAACATTCGAGAATGGACTGGTTTGACACTGAGCAAAGCCATCAGGGCTGCTGAGGACAGAGAAAGATGGAGTATGCTGGTTAAACCATCATCTGTGGTGCCCCTACGACCTCCGGGTTACAGGATAGGATAGGATAGGTCACACTCTAACCTCACAAAATGACATTCCAGGCAACATTCATTATACATCCTGCGGTTTCTGGTGTTTTCACTGCAGTTTTAGAGTGTAGACCGCACACAAATGAAGTTTTAAAGTTTATTTAAAGTTTGAATTTTGAGAGGCAGAGAATTATGGCGTCAGATTCTTGCAGAATCTGATGAAGAGGATGGCTTATTTGAAAGATCGCTGGACCTAAAGCAACAATTATGTAATGTAATGTAATTTGAAAGATTTTAGGAGGCTGATTTGGTGCAGGTGAATGAAAGAGAGACAAGTGATTTGGACTTTCACTTTGACGATCTGCTTCCATCGGATTTTATTAACAACAATGATGAAGAACCTGTGCTTTATTATTTGTGGCAGTGATCGTTGTTGCATGTTGTGCAGTATTCAATGTTGACAATAGGATTATTTTTTCCAGTTGCAACACATTATACAATTGTATGTGTAACATTTCATTTAGAAGAAAAATATGTTGTTGATATATTAGTACTGTTGAGTGTAACATAATTTTGGGTTGTGTTTTTAATTAATTTTTGGGTGTGCATGGTATAGCATTTTGACGGAGTTATTTACCTTGATCTAGGAAATAGAAGCTGATAAGCCTTAAGCACCTCGAGGGGTTAGAGGGTTAATTATCTAAGGTTCATTTGTTTTAAACTGGGCATTTGCCTATTGCTTATTTACTTATGTCTTGCATGTTGTTTGTGCAGAATTCTCATTTACCCATCTCAAAGCAAAGGAGCCATCTGCATTACCAACCAGGACATGAACCTGTCTCGCAGTCTTGAGGAGATGCAGGACCGCATCGACCAGCTGGAGAGAGTCAGGCAGCAACAAGTACGTGAGCTTGAGGACCTCGTCTCTTCCAAAGATGACGTCGGCAAGAATGTGAGTCTCGTGTTCTTCATAAGAAAAAAAAAAAAAGAAAAGAACGGATAGATGTAAAAGAATGTTGGTTAGTGTAGTGTTTTGATATCTAGTTTCGTTTTTAAATGCAAGGGCATTCACCCTGTAGTTATTTGGTTGTTCACGTTAAGAATAAGGTCCCTTGCAGTGGTGGCTGTTGATGGCGGTTGCCCATGATCTATGCTTTGAGTCAAGTTTACATAAAGCGATGCAAGGAATCAATACGTGTTTGTGATTACACTGCAGAGTGTTGAGTGCTCGTTACTAGTCTATATCTATACTGCAAGCACATAAATTACATTGGCGACGAGGACGGGATTCTCTCAGACTACGCGACAAGCAATTTTTAGATCTAGAAATCCAGATCTAGATCTTACCGTTTATCATGGCTGCAGCACCGTTACCTTTCGGGCCCTACCCTCCGTTTGACTGCACGTCTGATGGTCGAGCGGTGAGGTGGCAGAAGTATGTCCAGCGATTGCAGAATTTTTTCGTCGCGTACAACATTCGAGACGATCGACAACAAAAATCCATGCTGTTGACCTTCGCAGGCTCCGATCTAAATGACATTGTTGAAACATTTGCGGAACAGGACCTTCAGCCTCTCAAAGACGAAACACACTTTGGCAAGCTCGTTGGTGTCTTGGCTAAGTACTTTAACCCAGAAATCAATGTAGAATTCCAACGTTATCAGTTCCGCCGTCTACAACAAAAGACTGACAACATTGACGAGTTTTATTCAGATCTAAAGCAGCTTGCAACCACATGCGGTTTCGCAGACCCAAACAGCGAAATTAAATCTCAGTTGATTGCTGGGTGCAAGTCCCCCAAGGTGAGGGAAAAAGGATTGGCAAGCCCCAAGTTCACGTTGCATGATCTCTGACGTATGCACGCACTGTTCAACTGTCTGCTCAACAAGCCCAAGCCATGAATTCTGACATGCAGACTGCTGCTGCAGTAAACTGCGCATGCAAAGGCCATGCATCAAGTCAAAACCCCGAACCTGGCGATGTCAACTTTGTACGCAAGCCGCCGCAAGGTCGTCGACATCCTCAGCAGCAACAACAACAACAGCAGCAGCAGCAAATTTGTCGCTATTGTGGAGGCAGCTGGCCACACCTAGGAGGCAAAGAAAGATGCCCAGCTTACAACAAGCAGTGCAGTGCATGTGGAAAAATGCACCACTTCGCTGCAGTTTGTATGTCAAATCCCCCACGACGCCAGCCAGCTCGTTCATCCAAGACGTGCGTTGTGGATGTTGAAGAAGAAGAAGAAGAAGAAGCATGTTATGTGTTTGCCACATCTGGTCGGGAATTGCCAATGTTCCCTGTCAACGGGGTCGTCTTCTCTTGCCTTGCTGACTCGGGCTCCTCCATCAATTTGTTGTCGAAGAGTGATTTTGACAAGATTGTTCCCCAGCCAGTTCTTGAGCCCACAAGAAGAAGAGTGACGGCCTACAGCAGCGAACAGCCCATCCCGTTACTTGGCACATTCAACGCACATTTGTGTTACGGTGTTACGGGGAGTGCGTCATCAACATGGCGGAGCCAGGTAACTAGACCTAAAGCAGAAGCTGAAAAATTTCGCAGTTACTACGGAAAATGCGATCAAAAAGACTTCTGAGGCTTAAAAGTCTCACTCAAGGCCTCAGGGTCGGAAGGCAAGACCCCAATCGGTCAGAGGAAGGGACAGGAGATGTCCAGAAGGAAGAAATTGGATTGGAATGTGGCGGAGCGTCCTTGGCAACAACAGCTACAAGCTCAACAGACAAGGAGATCCAAACAGAGTCAGTAGGAGACTTCAGCATCGAAGTAAATAATCAACTTCAACATCTTACTACTCTGGTTTTGGAAATGAGCAAAAAGATCGCCAACCTTGAACGAATTCTTCAAGAAAAATCTCAAAAAGTGTAAGGGTGAATCAGAAAGAGAGCACGCGCTGTGTTTAGGAAATGACCTCTTGTCTGTGATGTGACGTGCTGTGTGACGTGTGTGTGTGTCTGTTGGTTTGCCTTCTTCCCGAGAGCACGAAAACAGTGACTGGACTGTGGACACTGACGGTGGACAAAGACAGTAGTTAGTTAGGTTAGACAGGTATGTTTGGATACAGAAGCGTTGACTGTTTCTGAGTGACAGAATTACAAAGATCAATGTGGGGGAGTCTAACACAAAGCATAAAAGGCTGTGTATTTTGTGCTACAAAGGCATGCAGAGGACATGGCTTCTAATGTTTGTCAATCCACGGATGACAATCCAGGGAAGCAACAACATTGCCCCAGAGGACATGGCGATCCCCATGTTGCATGTTGTGTGGTGTGTGGTGTGTGGTGGCGTTGTGTATCTTACATTGGCGATCGTCAACATGTAGATGCGGACCTGTTATTTTTACGACGACATTTGTTTGAAAATTTCTTCTTTGGCAATTCGGAAATTAAATGAATTTTTGAAGCTAAGACCTGCAAGTATCTGCCGGAATCCTTGGATTTGTCCGTTTCCAATAGATGGCAGTTGGGGGAGAGGTAAAGGACGGACGAGTTCAAAGGTCACTAGCCTAGGTGCCGCCAAAAGACTCCTAGCGTCTATGCGAAAACGAAGCTGTGGTATTTTTCTTGAAATTATTTTAGGATTCGAATCGTCGTGTTTTGGTCGTGATATTTGGTTTGTGTTGTAGTGCTTTGTCCTTTCTGTGATTTTATTGGTAAATAGAGGTAGGAAATGCATAAGGTTAATTTGGGTGTGGTATTTTTCTATTTTAGGCTTATTTTATTATCTTATGCTCAGTGAAAATGAATGAGGGTACAATTTTATTTGGAGAGTTTTGCTTGAATGTAGTCTATTGTTGTTAGGATGTGATATTTCAGTTTGATTTGGAATTAAGTTTTTGAAGGCGTCACTTGTAGGGATGTTGCGTAAAAACATAATCAATTTCTTATTACCTTATTATTTATTGTGGGTGCCAATATTTAACAAATATGGGATACATGTAGCGGTGATGTGGTGGTGATAGGTTTTTGTGACATTTATTGTAATTGTATTTGACAGAAATTATATCAATAAAGCATAGTATCAATAAAATATTTGGATATGACTTCAACTTGAGACCTTTTCATTTAAAATAAAAACTTAAACATTAATTACATTTGTGGACTGTATAAAATTGCAATTATAAATAAGTAAATAAATAAATAAGTGATATTTCTATGAGTGTTGTAAGATTGTGGTATTTCAAAAAAACGCACATCTATAAATATTAGTACATTTGAATATGAGTCATTCTGTTTGCAGTAAAAGTATTAAATCAAAATACTTTCTCAAAGAAATATTGCTTCTGTAATAGCGTTTGTTAGAGTTATTGGTATTGGTGAATTGGCCATTCATTAAATTAATAAGGTCTACCGGCGCTATTGTTTTACCAAAATATTAGGAGTACTACTAATAATAAACATATATTATACTACATTGTAATATTCATGGAATAATTCACACTATTCAGGGTTTTGAAGAAGCATTGCAGTATTTACATTTTACATGCAAGTGCTCATAATTTAGAATGTTGCATGCTTTTGCTTCTAATATATGAACATATCTCATATACTATTACAACAAATGAAAAACACAATTTTGTTGAAGCAAATTGGATACAGTTAGGAGATGAGGTGCTACAGAAGACTTCTGGGCATTTCCTATACCCAACACATCATCAACGACGAAGTCTGACAGACCATCATACAAGCCATTGGACAACACGATGACCTGCTCACAGTGGTGAAGAAACGGAAACTCCGATGGTATGGCCACGTCACCAGATCATCAGGTCTTGCAAAGACCATTCTGCAAGGCACAGTGCAGGAGGTAGAAGAAAAGGGAGACAGAAAAAGAGGTGGGAGGACAACATTCGAGAATGGACTGGTTTGACACTGAGCAAAGCCATCAGGGCTGCTGAGGACAGAGAAAGATGGAGTATGCTGGTTAAACCATCATCTGTGGTGCCCCTACGACCTCCGGGTTACAGGATAGGATAGGATAGGTCACACTCTAACCTCACAAAATGACATTCCAGGCAACATTCATTATACATCCTGCGGTTTCTGGTGTTTTCACTGCAGTTTTAGAGTGTAGACCGCACACATATGAAGTTTTAAAGTTTATTTAAAGTTTGAATTTTGAGAGGCAGAGAATTATGGCGTCAGATTCTTGCAGAATCTGATGAAGAGGATGGCTTATTTGAAAGATTTTAGGAGGCTGATTTGGTGCAGGTGAATGAAAGAGAGACAAGTGATTTGGACTTTCACTTTGACGATCTGCTTCCATCGGATTTTATTAACAACAATGATGAAGAACCTGTGCTTTATTATTTGTGGCAGTGAAAGGGTCACGTGATCAAGATGGCGGAACCACACCTCAACTGAATTCCTGCCTCAGTTGACCATCCATTCAAGACATAAGGATGACAAGGACAAGGCGACAGAGCACCAAGTTTACCGAAGGAAAGTCTCCTGCGGCTAAATTTGTGACCGAGAAGTCGATTAAAATAAGCGAGGGCCCTGAATTCAAGAAAGATGCGGCCACTGATACCGACAGACTCCTGGACAACAACGGTCTAGATGAACATGAGCATGACGAGGTCGTTCATTTTGAGACGAGATCTTTAATTAAACAACTCTGCGACCGCTTGACATCTCTTGAAATCATCGTGCGTGAGCAGTGCGTCGTGATCATTGATCTGAAAAAGGCTGTGATTACGCAAAGTCGCGATACCCTAGAGGTTAGTGAAAACAAGTCGGAAAGAGACCGCTCTTATGCAGATGCCGTTAGAGCTTCGCCGTTAGCCTCTACTGATCTTACCTCATCTGGATCGAAGCCTGACCAGTTCCCGTGCCCTCCAAAACGGTCAAGCGGCAAAACATCCGCAGGTGGGCTTGGAAATGGGGAAAGAAATAATAGGTCTGGAAGGGGTGACCTCACAGCTTTCTCGACGACAAATGACGTTTCATGTGACGCAAAGTTGCCTGGAGGAATGCGGAAGCAAGCTCAGCACTGTGTCAGAAGACAAAACTACCTCTCAAATCGTCCCATTGTTGTAGTCCTGCACGACTCAGTACTGAACGGGGTGCAAGCCAGGAGACTGGGACTTTCATATGGTGTTCATATTACCAAGAAAAGAGCGTCTACCATTGCTGAAATTGAAAGTGCTCTCAAGTCTGCTGAAGCTTCTCTGACAGATCCCGTCAGTGCCATTGTTCTACACTGTGGCATCAACAACGTTAAGACCCAAGACCCGAAGATAGCCAGTAAGACCTTTGTGGATGCAGTTCGAAAGATCAAGGCTGATCATCCAAAGGTGAAAGTGGTTGTGAGCAGAGTGTCACCTGTGCAAGACTCCAACCTTCAAGCCAAGCGAGATTTGTTTAACGCTCTTGTCTTTGCTGATCTGGTGGATGAAGAAAACGTAACTTTTGTCGCCCATGAAAACGTCCAGCAGTCAAGAGCCTTTTACGACCATATCCACCTCAATGCCACCGGGTCGTCAGTGGTAGCGGGCAACTTGGGACGGCACCTCCATCAATTGTTCTGGAAGAAGCCGAGACGGTTTGTTCGCCCTCGCCAAATCCAACCACAGGGTTATTATAATTGGAGGGGACAGTGGCGAGAGGACAGAGACAATGGGAGAGTTTGGTAGTCTTTATGTCTTGTATGGGGCAACAGTGTCATCTTGTCTTTATATTTCATCAGTTTGACCCTTTCACACCTGACTCTTAAGTCTTATTGTTGAAATTGGACATTTATTCATAAGCCTTATAAGAATTTGTTATTGTTGTTGTTGATTACAAAGGTTTTTCTATACTGACTGACAACATGAAAGAAAGGACACACAATGTTAAAATTCTACAATGGAATTGTCGCTCAATTTCTACCAACTTACTACAGTTTGAGCATCATGTTTTACAAGAATCATATTGCGTTTTAGCTTTACAATCTTTACACGTTTCACCAAAGAGACTTCCAAAAATTGATAACTTTTATTATCCCCCACTTTATAGTTATAATAAGAACACGGGGATGGTTCAATCTGCATTATACATTAGATCTGATTTACAGTATTCTAGATTGGATTCTATGCCTGTACCTAAAGATACTAATGATGTGTTTGCTACAGGAGCAATGATAAAAATCAACCATAACTTTATATTAAATATACTTTCTGTATATTATCCTAATGGTCCAAAAGATGACAACTCTGACTGGATCAAACATCTAGATGTATTTAATAACAAATGGTTGATTGTAGGCGACTTTAATGCACATGCTCCTTTTTGGGAATCTGGATGTACAACCATAACTTGTAATCGTTTTCTAGAAAACATCGTCGATTCTAAATTATATCTTTTAAATGATGGTTCATATACCAGAATTCCTGATGTGTCAACTCACAAAGCTACTGCGATAGATTTATCCTTAATATCTCCTGATCTTGCTGTTAATTGCATTTGGTCTACAACTAATGATACTTTGGGTAGTGATCATATCCCCATTCATATAGAATTAAATGAGGATATAATTGATGAAGATGTGAACACTGAAGATAACATTCCAAAGTTTCAATACAATCGTGCAAATTGGACAGATTTTAAAACATTTTTCTCATCCCAAAACATCGACTCCATTATTCATGAAGATATTAACACTTTTTATTTAAATTTTACAAACATTATTATTCAGGCTGCTGAATATTCAATACCTAAATGCAAATTTTATAAAAACTCTAAATACAATGCATGGTGGAACAAAGATTGTGCTCTAGCTGTACACACTAAAAAGGATCATTTTAAAAAATGGTTAAAGAACAAAACACCAGAAAATCACAATGAAATGAAACGTACAAAGATACAATGCAACAGAATTATTGCGCAAGCAAAACTTAAATATTGGACAGAATTTTGTAAAACTGAAGTTTCAGAATCAAAAGATACATACAAGGTCTGGAAAAAGGTAAAGCAAATAAAAAATGGTTACCATCTTCAAAACTATCCTGTAAAAGTTGAAAATAATCCTTTTCCCAGTTCTTTAGTTAAAGCTGAATCATTTCTTAAAAATTTTGCAGAAAATAGTCTGTCTTCAAGTCTTGATGAATCTCAGAATCGTTTTAGGTTAAAAGAAGAACAAAAAGAAGATTATGAAGATCCACACCCTATTGAATGTCATTATATGAATTCTCCAATTACATACGATGAATTTTTAGAAGCCCTAAATTCCTTTAATTCCAATAAATCTGCTGTTGGTATTGATGCCATTTCTTATCAAATGTTGATCCATTTGCCTGATATTTGGAAACAGTTACTTCACTCATTTTACCAAACTTGTTGGTTAAATGGAGCTCTTCCTGATATCTGGAAGAAGTCAGTTGTAATTCCAGTTCTAAAACAAGGCAAAACAAGATCATCATTAGATAGCTACCGACCAATAGCATTAACATCTCAAGCTGGAAAATTAATGGAAAAGATTATTCTTAATAGAATGCATCATTATTGTGAGAAAAATTCTATTTTCCCTTTAAATCAAGCAGGTTTTAGAAAAGGAACATGTACTACCGATCATTTAATTAAACTAACATCACATATAAAAAAGCAGTTTTCTCGTAGAAAGTCTACGTTAGCAACATTTTTTGATGTACGTAAAGCGTATGATAGTGTTTGGCATGCACGTTTACTTTACAAATTGAAGAATATAGGAATATCCGGAATAATGTATCAATACTTTAAGAATTTTTTATCTCAAAGATACATTTGTACCCGCGTTGGTAAAACATTTTCCTCATTTCAGCAGATTGACATGGGTATTCCTCAAGGATCAATAATTGCCCCAATTTTATTTTCTATTCTTATTTACGATCTTCCAAAAGACATGTCTAAACACACTAATGTTGTGCAATATGCAGATGATGTTGCTATTTGGATTAATACTAATTTAAGAAAAAATACATGCAAAAGAGTTGTAAGCTATGTACAAAAGATATATCAGATAGAACTTAATAAATTGAATGTATTTATGATAGAAAATGGTCTTCAGTTATCTGCGGAAAAAACCTGCCTGGTGTTGTTTAATAATGGTGTAAATTCAAAGTGTTTGCCTAAGTTAGAACTAAATGGTAAAATTCTACATTATAAGCAAAATGTAAAATTCCTGGGTGTATATCTTACTCCAAAATTATCTTGGAATTTTCATATTAAATACTTAATATCAAAAGCTAGTAAAAGGTTAAATTTTTTAAAACTACTTTGTGCACAGCCATGGAGTCAAGACACAAATACATTACTTCATTTGGCAATATCTCTAGTGAGGTCAGTGCTTAGTTATGGACAGGAAGTATATTTTTCAGCTTCAAATTCATTGCTAAATAAGTTGCAAAGTATTGACAGTAAAGCAATTAAAATAGCACTAGGTGTTCCAGTGCATTCAAGTACACTTAAGTCATATAAAGAAGCTTGCCTGTTATCTTTTCCTGAACAACAAAACTTATCAGTTGCAAAATATGTAGTCAGAGGTTTGTCAGTTCCAAATTCTGTTTCAGAAGAAATATTAATTGATTCTAATATAGATTTTCCAAAAAGAGCTAGGAATTTGACGTATCTCCAATCAATACGAAATTATACAAATGATATTTTAACAACTTGTAATATTGATATTTCATCTATTCCTATATTACCAAGTATTCCTCAAATTCCGCAGTGGGAACATACAAATGCACAATTTGATATTGATTACTCTCTAACAAAGAAAAATGAAAATGTTAATCTAGTTGTTACTGAAGCTAGGGAGCATATCGAAAGGCAATATACTAACCATTTAAAAATTTATACTGATGGGTCAGTGTTAGAAACATCAGATGCTGGAGCTGGAATTGCGATCCCTGACTTAAAAATTCAAAAATCATATTATGTTGGTAAGAATGTATCAGTATTTACAGCAGAATTGTATGCTATCCTTATGGCTTTAAACATAATTTGTAACTTCCCAATTGCTTTCTTTAATATCCTTATATGTGTTGATTCAAAATCAGCATTATATTCTTTGCAACAT
Organism: Oncomelania hupensis; assembly: GCA_036898135.1. NCBI lineage: Eukaryota > Metazoa > Mollusca > Gastropoda > Littorinimorpha > Pomatiopsidae > Oncomelania > Oncomelania hupensis. Next base: position 44,746,515 of record CM072525.1, on the reverse strand, counting down.
TGGTCATGTAAAACGAGAACAGATATTTTATTTGAAATCAAGTTTATAATTCATTATTTGGTATCTAAAGGTATTGGAATCAGCTTTTGCTGGATTCCATCTCATTCGGGTATATATTGGAATGACGTAGTTGATAAATTGGTGAAACAAGGAGCTATGAAAGCAAATAATTCTATTGCATGTAATAACATATCACCTTCAGTATATGAATTATTATCCTTACTGGAAAAGCGTATGCATTCTGATTTACCTCAGAGTAGAAACGTCGAAAATTATGCTTGTCCAAGACATTTGTGTAGGCTAATTAATAAACTAAGAGTAAATTCATGGAACACAAAGTTTTCAAAAAATATCTTGTGTACTTGTTTATTCCCAATATCTGTTAAACATATTTTATATGAATGTCCTATTTTGACACCACTTTATGAAGAAAAGAACATCATTGTGGGTATTCAAGAAGACATTGACATTTTATTGCATAGTCCTGCAATAATGGAGATAGTTCGTATAATATACGTGTCCGCAGCTGGAAAATGTTTGTAGTATTATTAGTAATAAGCTTAATGTTATTATTTATGGTTGCATTTCAGTTTTAATTGTATGTCTGTATGTCCATGCGTGAGAATGAAGTGGTCTAAAATCACAACGTGAAGAGACTTTAAAATAAAATATTGAATTTGAATTTGAATTTGAATTTGTGGCAGTGATCGTTGCTGCATGTTGTGCAGTATTCAATGTTGACATTAGGATTTTTTTTTCCAGTTGCAACACATTATACAATTGTATGTGTAACATTTCATTTAGAAGAAAAATATGTTGTTGATATATTAGTAATGTTGAGTGTAACATAATTTTGGGTTGTGTTTTTAATTATTTTTTGGGTGTGCATGGTATAGCATTTTGACGGAGTTATTTACCTTGATCTAGGAAATAGAAGCTGATAAGCCTTAAGCACCTCGAGGGGTTAGAGGGTTAATTATCTAAGGTTCATTTGTTTTAAACTGGGCATTTGCCTATTGCTTATTTACTTATGTCTTGCATGTTGTTTGTGCAGAATTCTCATTTACCCATCTCAAAGCAAAGGAGCCATCTGCATTACCAACCAGGACATGAACCTGGAAAGAGGTGGGAGGACAACATTCGAGAATGGACTGGTTTGACACTGAGCAAAGCCATCAGGGCTGCTGAGGACAGAGAAAGATGGAGTATGCTGGTTAAACCATCATCTGTGGTGCCCCTACGACCTCCGGGTTACAGGATAGGATAGGATAGGTCACACTCTAACAAAATGACATTCCAGGCAACATTCATTATACATCCTGCGGTTTCTGGTGTTTTCACTGCAGTTTTAGAGTGTAGACCGCACACAAATGAAGTTTTAAAGTTTATTTAAAGTTTGAATTTTGAGAGGCAGAGAATTATGGCGTCAGATTCTTGCAGAATCTGATGAAGAGGATGGCTTATTTGAAAGATCACTGGACCTAAAGCAACAATTATGTAATGTAATGTAATTTGAAAGATTTTAGGAGGCTGATTTGGTGCAGGTGAATGAAAGAGAGACAAGTGATTTGGACTTTCACTTTGACGATCTGCTTCCATCGGATTTTATTAACAACAATGATGAAGAACCTGTGCTTTATTATTTGTGGCAGTGATCGTTGTTGCATGTTGTGCAGTATTCAATGTTGACAATAGGATTATTTTTTCCAGTTGCAACACATTATACAATTGTATGTGTAACATTTCATTTAGAAGAAAACTATGTTGTTGATATATTAGTAATGTTGAGTGTACCATAATTTTGGGTTGTGTTTTTAATTAATTTTTGGGTGTGCATGGTATAGCATTTTGACGGAGTTATTTACCTTGATCTAGGAAATAGAAGCTGATAAGCCTTAAGCACCTCGAGGGGTTAGAGGGTTAATTATCTAAGGTTCATTTGTTTTAAACTGGGCATTTGCCTATTGCTTATTTACTTATGTCTTGCATGTTGTTTGTGCAGAATTCTCATTTACCCATCTCAAAGCAAAGGAGCCATCTGCATTACCAACCAGGACATGAACCTGTCTCGCAGTCTTGAGGAGATGCAGGACCGCATCGACCAGCTGGAGAGAGTCAGGCAGCAACAAGTACGTGAGCTTGAGGACCTCGTCTCTTCCAAAGATGACGTCGGCAAGAATGTGAGTCTCGTGTTCTTCATAAGAAAAAAAAAAAAGAAAAAAACGGATAGATGTAAAAGAATGTTGGTTAGTGTAGTGTTTTGATATCTAGTTTCGTTTTTAAATGCAAGGGCATTCACCCTGTAGTTATTTGGTTGTTCACGTTAAGAATAAGGTCCCTTGCAGTGGTGGCTGTTGATGGCGGTTGCCCATGATCTATGCTTTGAGTCAAGTTTACATAAAGCGATGCAAGGAATCAATACGTGTTTGTGATTACACTGCAGAGTGTTGAGTGCTCGTTACTAGTCTATATCTATACTGCAAGCACATAAATTACATTGGCGACGAGGACGGGATTCTCTCAGACTACGCGACAAGCAATTTTTAGATCTAGAAATCCAGATCTAGATCTTACCGTTTATCATGGCTGCAGCACCGTTACCTTTCGGGCCCTACCCTCCGTTTGACTGCACGTCTGATGGTCGAGCGGTGAGGTGGCAGAAGTATGTCCAGCGATTGCAGAATTTTTTCGTCGCGTACAACATTCGAGACGATCGACAACAAAAATCCATGCTGTTGACCTTCGCAGGCTCCGATCTAAATGACATTGTTGAAACATTTGCGGAACAGGACCTTCAGCCTCTCAAAGACGAAACACACTTTGGGCTTTGGCAAGCTCGTTGGTGTCTTGGCTAAGTACTTTAACCCAGAAATCAATGTAGAATTCCAACGTTATCAGTTCCGCCGTCTACAACAAAAGACTGACAACATTGACGAGTTTTATTCAGATCTAAAGCAGCTTGCAACCACATGCGGTTTCGCAGACCCAAACAGCGAAATTAAATCTCAGTTGATTGCTGGGTGCAAGTCCCCCAAGGTGAGGGAAAAGGGATTGGCAAGCCCCAAGTTCACGTTGCATGATCTCTGACGTATGCACGCACTGTTCAACTGTCTGCTCAACAAGCCCAAGCCATGAATTCTGACATGCAGACTGCTGCTGCAGTAAACTGCGCATGCAAAGGCCATGCATCAAGTCAAAACCCCGAACCTGGCGATGTCAACTTTGTACGCAAGCCGCCGCAAGGTCGTCGACATCCTCAGCAGCAACAACAACAACAGCAGCAGCAGCAAATTTGTCGCTATTGTGGAGGCAGCTGGCCACACCTAGGAGGCAAAGAAAGATGCCCAGCTTACAACAAGCAGTGCAGTGCATGTGGAAAAATGCACCACTTCGCTGCAGTTTGTATGTCAAATCCCCCACGACGCCAGCCAGCTCGTTCATCCAAGACGTGCATTGTGGATGTTGAAGAAGAAGAAGAAGCATGTTATGTGTTTGCCACATCTGGTCGGGAATTGCCAATGTTCCCTGTCAACGGGGTCGTCTTCTCTTGCCTTGCTGACTCGGGCTCCTCCAAAATTTGTTGTCGAAGAGTGATTTTGACAAGATTGTTCCCCAGCCAGTTCTTGAGCCCACAAGAAGAAGAGTGACGGCCTACAGCAGCGAACAGCCCATCCCGTTACTTGGCACATTCAACGCACATTTGTGTTACGGTGTTACGGGGAGTGCGTCATCAACATGGCGGAGCCAGGTAACTAGACCTAAAGCAGAAGCTGAAAAATTTCGCAGTTACTACGGAAAATGCGATCAAAAAGACTTCTGAGGCTTAAAAGTCTCACTCAAGGCCTCAGGGTCGGAAGGCAAGACCCCAATCGGTCAGAGGAATGGACAGGAGATGTCCAGAAGGAAGAAATTGGATTGGAATGTGGCGGAGCGTCCTTGGCAACAACAGCTACAAGCTCAACAGACAAGGAGATCCAAACAGAGTCAGTAGGAGACTTCAGCATCGAAGTAAATAATCAACTTCAACATCTTACCACTCTGGTTTTGGAAATGAGCAAAACGATCGCCAACCTTGAACGAATTCTTCAAGAAAAATCTCAAAAAGTGTAAGGGTGAATCAGAAAGAGAGCACGCGCTGTGTTTAGGAAATGACGTCTTGTCTGTGATTTGACGTGCTGTGACGTGTGTGTCTGTTGGTTTGCCTTCTTCCCGAGAGCACGAAAACAGTGACTGGACTGTGGACACTGACGGTGGACAAAGACAGTAGTTAGTTAGGTTAGACAGGTATGTTTGGGTACAGAAGCGTTGACTGTTTCTGAGTGACAGAATTACAAAGATCAATGTGGGGGAGTCTAACACAACGCATAAAAGGCTGTGTATTTTGCGCTACAAAGGCATGCAGAGAACATGGCTTCTAATGTTTGTCAATCCACGGATGAAAATCCAGGGAAGCAACAACATTGCCCCAGAGGACATGGCGATCCCCATGTTGCGTGTTGTTTGGTGTGTGGTGGCGTTGTGTATCTTACAAAAGAAAAAGTTCCAGCCGAAGCTGTGGTATTTTTCTTGAAATTATTTTAGGATTCGAATCGTCGTGTTTTGGTCGTGATATTTGGTTTGGGTTGTGGTGCTTTGTCCTTTCTGTGATTTTATTGGTAAATAGAGGTAGGAAATGCATAAGGTTAATTTGGGTGTGGTATTTTTCTATTTTAGGCTTATTTTATTATCTTATGCTCAGTGAAAATGAATGAGGGTACAATTTTATTTGGAGAGTTTTGCTTGAATGTAGTCTATTGTTGTTAGGATGTGATATTTCAGTTTGATTTGGAATTAAGTTTTTGAAGGCGTCACTTGTAGGGATGTTGCGTAAAAACATAATCAATTTCTTATTACCTTATTATTTATTGTGGGTGCCATTATTTCACAAATATTAGATACATGTAGCAGTGATGTGGTGGTGATAGGTTTTTGTGACATTTATTGTAATTGTATTTGACAGAAATTATATCAATAAAGCATAGTATCAATAAAATATTTGGATATGACTTCAACTTGAGACCTTTTCATTTAAAATAAAAACTAAAACATTAATTACATTTGTGGACTGTATAAAATTGCAATTATAAATAAGTAAATAAATAAATAAGTGATATTTCTATGAGTGTTGTAAGATTGTGGTATTTCAAATAAACGCACATCTATAAATATTAGTACATTTGAATATGAGTCATTCTGTTTGCAGTAAAAGTATTACATCAAAATACTTTCTCAAAGAAATATTGCTTCTGAAATAGCGTTTGTTAGAGTTATTGGTATTGGTGAATTGGCCATTAATTAAATTAATGAGGTCTACAGGCGCTATTGTTTTACCAAAATATTAGGAGTACTACTAATAATAAACATATATTATACTACATTGTAATATTCATGGAATAATTCACACTATTCAGGGTTTTGAAGAAGCATTGCAGTATTTACATTTTACATGCAAGTGCTCATAATTTAGTATGTTGCATGCTTTTGCTTCTAATATATGAACATATCTCATATAATATTACAACAAGTAAAAAACACAATTTTGTTGAGGCAAATTGGATACAGTTCTTTTTTCTGTAGTGATGTTATCAGCATGTTTCTCAGATTAAAAGGAGAAGAGTGTGTGAGAATAAATAAGGGTGTGAGAATAAAATAAAAGGACTGGACTTATTGGATCTGAGGTATTGCTGATGAAATCATGGCGTGAATGAAAATATAATAGATTTTTAGCATGAGTATTCTAGAGGCTGGAATTTTTTATAATAAGGAACATATGTTTTGATAATAGGGGACATGTGTATGTCTTATGTATAATTGGGGGAATTACATTTTTTGTTCAGCTCATCGAGATACAATAGACTGAGACTCAAGTTGTTGGGTGGTGAGTTTCTCGGGCGTTATGATTTGATTGGGGGGATTACATTTTTTGTTCAGCGCATCGAGATACAATAGACTGAGACTCAAGTTGTTGGGTGGTGAGTTTCTCGGGTGTTGTGATTTGATTGGGGGAATTACATTTTTTGTTAACATAATTGGTCATTATAAGAGTCAGCTGTATGTTACTTGATATATTGAATGGAGATGGTTTATATGTTTTGTTTGTTCGGTTTTCTTTTCCAGAATAAAGGATATTTCATGTGGGGTTTCGGGTGTGGATTCAAGATGTGGAGTAAAGGGGAAGGGGATAGGAATGGAGATAGGGGGCAGAATATTTGATAGTCACGTTATATAGTTTATTTTTTATGCTGTTCATTGTTTATACTGTTCAGTGTTTAGGGTATGCGAGTTCTTTGTTGCAATTGAGCCTCATTTCGGCGAGAAGGGGTGCCTTTTCGTCGAAAGGGGGAAGCATGTAAGGGTGAATCAGAAAGAGAGCACGCGCTGTGTTTAGGAAATGACGTCTTGTCTGTGATGTGACGTGCTGTGTGACGTGTGTGTCTGTTGGTTTGCCTTCTTCCCGAGAGCACGAAAACAGTGACTGGACTGTGGACACTGACGGTGGACAAAGACATTAGTTAGTTAGGTTAGACAGGTATGTTTGGAGTACAGAAGCGTTGACTGTTTCTGAGTGACAGAATTACAAAGATCAATGTGGGGGAGTCTAACACAACGCATAAAAGGCTGTGTAGTTTGTGCTACAAAGGCATGCAGAGGACATGGCTTCTAATGTTTGTCAATCCACGGATGATAATCCAGGGAAGCAACAACATTGCCCCAGAGGACATGGCGATCCCCGTGTTGTGTGGTGTGTGGTGTGTGGTGGCGTTGTGTATCTTACAAAAGAAAAAGTTCCAGCCGAAGAAGAAAAGAATGTCGTGGCAAAGAGTACCAGCAATTCACGGCTTCTTTCTTATGCTGAGGTAGTGAGATCAACACCATCGACCTCTCGCTCACCTCCTGTACCGTCCGGATCTCTTTCCATAGCATCAAAACAAGAAAAAGATAAAAAAAGCGACAAAAAGAAAGGAAAGGACAAAAATTACGTCAAAGCGAAAAATGACGTAACAAGGAAAGTCAGAAGCTCACGTGATTCCAGTCGACCGGAAGATCAACGTCACGCGCATGCATTGCCCAACATTGTCATCTTGGCAGATTTCGTGATGAAAGACGTGCAGCCACAGCGTCTTGGCCAGTCCTATGGTTTGTCAGTGGTCAGCAGGAGGATCCGCACCACAGTAGACATTTCTGATAACTTGCAGTCTGCCGCAGAAGAAGTGAAAGGACCGGTAGAAGGTATTGTAATTCACTGTGGTCTTAATGACTTAAAACAAAAAGAAGCCAAGGATGCAAGCATGCAGTTCACAACCAAAATCAAAGATATTCGAAAGAGATATCCAAAATCAAAAATCATTGTAAGCATGATCGCACCAACTAAACATTCACAACTATCAATAAAAAGAGATCTTTTCAATGCCATGGTTGCTAATGAGCTTTTTGAATTTTTGTATTTGGAGGTGAGGGCCGGTGAGCGATATGATGCAAAATGCAATCTCTTTACACAATATGACAATGGCAGGGACAGTCTCATTTTACTGTTCATAATTCTTCCCCCTATCAGGTGCATGACCTAGACAAGGCCAAGAAAGCGCTGGAGCTCAAAAAGAAAGAGCAGCGCTTAGAGATCGATATGCTGAAGGCTGAACAAAATTCGACAGAGGATGCCAAGCGCAAGCTGGAGTTAAACATGAATGCCCAGAGAGAGAAACACAAGAACAAATTTGCTCGCCAGGAACAGAAGAAGAGGGCCCTCGACAGACAGGTCAGCGACTCTTGGACATTTGTAAAACAATTTTTGTACACTTTTTAACATGAAGAGGGAAGATCAGACATTTTCTAGCAGATGATTAACTTTTGATTAACTTGGATATGTAGCTGATCTTTGAATATAACCTTCTTTTAAATCTTTTTTTTTTTTTAAACAAAAGCAAAGAATTAACCCCACAGCATGGATTGAGTATGAGCAGTATTTGATTGTAAAGTGCTAATAGTAATTAGTAATAATGTACCCTGTTGTTGAGATACTAGGATCCACTTCGGCTAGCAGTGTCATTCCCCGCCTTGATTGCATATTTGCAGAATTTGGCCTTCCAGAAACCTTGAAGTCTGACAACGGACCCCCATTCAACTCACACGACTGCTCAATATTGCCTGCACATGGGCATCAAACACAGGAAAATCACACCACTGTGGCCGCGCGCAAACGGTGAAACTGAGCGGTTTATGTCAAAAAAGTCATCCAGGGCTCGACGCTGCCCAACTTCAAACAAGATTTGTACAAATTCTTGCTGGATTACCGCACCACGCCTCACTGTACCACAGCCACAGCGCTCTTTGGCCGGCCCATCAAAACAAAGCTTCCGCAACTCCCATTGCAATGTTGTGAGCAGGATGCTGGTATGAGAGAGAGAGATGCGCAGCAAAAAGCCAGCATGAAGCAGTATGCTGACAAAAAGGCCTACGTCAAGCCATCATCCATCCAGGTGGGTGGTCCTGTACTTCTGAAGAACCCCCACGCCACAAAATCCAGCACTCCCTATCAACCCGAAGCTCTGGTTGTGTGCAGCAAGAATAGATCCATGATAACAGCCCAACGCGGACAGCAGTCCGTAACCAGAAATAGCAGCTTCTTTAAAAGATCCCCAAGGCCGCCCACTACCAGTGAAGTGGAACATGATTACCAGGATGCATACAGTGAAGCAGAAGAAGAAGACGCCATACCTCCTGCAAACCCCAATACCCACAACGACACCAATGACAACAACATGCCCAACATATGTATGCCAAGACGCTCAATTCGAGACCACAAGCTGCCAGCAAAGTACAATGATTTTGTGCTTGCTTGATATGAAATGTTGTGCAGTGTCTCTGTCGCCTTCATCGAGGATATTTATATATATATATATATTTTTTTTTAACAAGTTTATTTTGATTTTCTCATGAACTGAACCCCTTCAAGTAATTGTGTTTATTTTTCCAGGATTTTTCAACAGTAAACAAACATGCCAAAGAAAAGAGAAGAGAAGGACAAACAGACTTGTGCTTGTTTCTATACAATTGATAAACGGTGTTAGGAACTGTTTATAAATCACACACAGTGCTTTCTCCTTATGTTAAAAAAAAAACAAAAAAAAACCTGATTCTAGTTCAAAACTCAGGAATTTGTGCTGCTAACTACAGGAATGATTTCTCATACTTTGAAAAACAGTTTAAGAATTACTGTGCGTTTTTTTATTTTTTATTATTTTTTAATTCTGACACTATGAAGATGGGTCAGAATTGTTTTAGACTGTGTTATGAAGGTTTTCTTCAGACTGTGAATTTTGTTTCTAAGGAAGGAGGTGATGTAGTGTTTTGATATCTAGTTTCGTTTTTAAATGCAAGGGCATTCACCCTGTAGTTATTTGGTTGTTCACGTTAAGAATAAGGTCCCTTGCAGTGGTGGCTGTTGATGGCGGTTGCCCATAATCTATGCTTTGAGTCAAGCTTACATAAAGCGATGCAAGGAATCAATACGTGTTTGTGATTACACTGCAGAGTGTTGAGTGCTCGTTACTAGTCTATATCTATACTGCAAGCACATACATTACAGTTAGATTGAAAGAATGATGAGGTAAAATAAATATATTAGCTGCAGCTTGTACATTTTTTATTTTAGTCAATTTTTTTTTGTGGAGAAATATGTGATTGGAGATGTAAAGAAAGAGAATGAGTTTGAATGATTATTAAGTCCGTAAGTAAGTAAGTAAATAAATCAATAATTTTGTGAATTTAGGCATAAATCATTGGTTGCAATCTGTAATGGGGCGTTTTCCAGATGAGATTTTAAAGGTCATCCGTGTATCCAGTGCATGTCCTCTATTGCTGTAATTTTGCTCAGGCTGAAAGTTGCATGTATTTGCATGTGTGTCTACAGCAGCTTTATGTGCTACAGTTTGTTGTGTCTTGCCTATGAAAGGGTAGAAATTGTTTCCGTTCTGTGTTGCTGATCTTTGTTGCGTTTTGTCTTTATCGTTGGTTGTTTCTGTTTTTCTGATGTGTCTTCTGTTGCGTCTGTATTCTTGCCCATTTTCAGTGCGAAGCTTGTAAGACCTTACATCTACCTGGTGTTCGACTTTTGCTTTTACCCACTTATTGTCCATTTTTACTCTGACAGACTGACCTGAGCTGCGTTTCTTTAGCCAAGCAAATCAAGTTGAGACAAGAAACACAAGGCAAGCGCGTTTCTTAGCGCCCGCTTGCGGCAAGCAAAAGAAGAGGCTTGGCAAGCAAAGCCAAGCATATCTTCGACATACTTAATTCAAGCACAAACATGGCGACTGTTACGCATGGATCTAAGTTTGACGACGGGTCTTTCTTTAATGTAGATACGGAGGCGTCATTTTGGAAAAAACCTTCAGCACTGTGTATATTTATGTATATTTTTGAATATTGCATGCAGTTTTGTATAATTGAAGGTATATTTTATCCAGGAAAGCATGCAAGTTCCTCGGAATGCTCGATCGTTTTGTTGTTGTTCCAATTTACGAGGAGGTAGAGATCTTATTTAGTCACCGTAATTTGGCTTAGTTGAACTTTTCGTAAGCCTACCAGTTTTCGCTGTGGCTTGATATTTTCTTCGTTTGATTGCCAGGCACCAAATAATTTGTTGAGAGACCGACGCCGTCCATCAATTTTTTTAAATTAAAAAACAACAACAACATCAAAACCACAAGGAACATGATATATTTAATTTGATCTGTACACAAAGGTGCAAATTCAATATGCACCATTACCGGGCTGATCTAAATGTGATCCTTCAAGTAGGCTACAAGCTCTTAGTAATAGATTCATAATCATTTAATAAAGTAATACTTGTGATAGTTAACAATGACATAAAGCGAGCGTTATGACCGAGTGGTCTAAGACGGGACTAATTTTTTGCCTTGCCCACAGGCTAGAAAGAAATGGTGCCTGACAGCACCTGGGCATTATGTTTCTCCGAATATTATTTACTTTCGACTCGGGCAACGTCTCTGGGGTTTTCTCCGGGTACTCCGATTTGCTCCCCCAGCGACATTTGAGAACATATTAGATAGGTTGGGTTTGGGCACGCCATAGGCTGCGACTACGCATTCCGCAGGGGAGGCCGGCCCATAATTTCCCGATAAAAATGGACAATGAAGTGTAAAAAACCAACCGTTTTCTTCTTCTTGGAGAAAATCTAACCTATATGGGCCTATATATTTCATTATTAATGTTATTTTATTTTTGTTGTTGACATACATAAGAGCTCTCGCATCAATGGTGAGTGATTCCATAAATCTTTAGGTAGGCCTACTATCACACGTTGTTTTGGCAGGACAAGAGGGGGACCTTCAGGGTTATGCTGGTGAGCTGGCCAATGTTGTGCTAGTGAAGGAAGGAGGTATGCATTTAGATGTGGCTAGCGCGCAGAAGAGCCAAATCTACAAGATCCAAGACCCTCCTGCCACCAAAGAAAAGATACCTCCCGAGTCTGAAGGTGGAGACGTGTGCGTGACTGCTGCGACTTCTTTACCACCCCTCCAGGCTTAGCATGTCTGTGTGTGCGCGTGTGTGTATGTGTCTGTAACGGCTATTTCTCATAAAATAAAGGACGGATTTAGTTTACTCTTATTCTGTTATTATATAGAATTTTATAATAATACAAGCCTCAAACAAAGTTTATTCATTTCGGTTGACCTCATCATGTTTGTTTCAATATAAAGTTAGTACAGATGCGAGATGGCTAGCGCAAAGCAAATGATGATGCTATTAGATACGCCTTTCGGGTGTGGTGTGTAGTGGCTGTAGCAGGGTGAGGGTTCCTACTTATTTTGTTCATTTGACTATGAGCTAAACAGGCTTTATTTATATTTCACAATTTTTCTCAAGGGGCAAACAGAATGTGCCAGTCAGAACATTTTATTTTAGTCATTTTTATGCACTGTGTATTTGTATGTGTTGGTGTATGTGTATGTTAGTATAGTGTACTTTGCTTGCTAAATTTTAAGTTTTGTATTATTCTCAGTAATTAGTTTATCATAATTGTCATGCAACTTATATTTGATTGTCACATGTAAAGCCGCAAGTACATGTATTGCCCGACTTAATGAATGCATCGTTGCCAACTCAGTGTAAAACGTTTATGTTTTCACGTTGATTAAAATGACGAGGACGTCATTTTGTTGGCAGGAGCGAATGTGGTAATCATGTCTATGAGTTGTGTGTATGTGTGTGTTGGTGTGTATACTTTTGTCAATACATGCCTGTCGTTTTTAAAATGTGTGTGAAGTTTGTACAATAATAAATGTTATGGGTATTGAAATGTTGCTTCATTGTTTTCTTTTGCAAACCATCCCATCAAGTTGAAATTAAGGAAACCGCTGCTTAGAGCTACAACTGCAAAGCAGTTGATGTGTGCTTTAAACATTCGTAAGCATCACTTGCATGCTCTAGTTACAGATGTCATATAATGCTAGACATATACACAGATCAATACACCTTACACTCATTGACAACAACAAAATAATGTGATAACTATAAATTTTGCACGGGCTCCACACGACACGGTTGTTTTGTTTGCGTCTCCAAATAACTAAGCTGCCAGGCAAAATACTATATGCACAGGCGACATGACAGTTTGTAATTATTTTCCTTCCACCTATTCAAATGAATGAAACAGATCTGCACTGCAAAATCATAGTTAGTGCTTGTGTGAGTGCTCGTGAGTGAGTATGCGTGCGTGCGTGTGTGTTTAGTTTGAGAGTCGTTAGTTTTTGTTTATGAGCTTACTGTTAATAGTTCATGAGGTTTCTTCGTTCTGTTTTATAGTTAAAGTTGTTCTTATTCAAGTAAGCGCCTAGAGCTAGGTCTAGATTAGATTAGGCGCATAAATAATAATTTAAAATAATAATAATAATAATAATATTGACAGTTTGTGCACTGTCACTGCCTGAATCCGAAGACACCTCCTCTAAAACTATCGCCTTCACAATGCACTTCGAAATGTACGCCATTTTCAAAACAAACTTGCTTCTGCTGGTCGTTTCTTAGGCACTCTTGATACCGCTTGGCCCGCGACGAGCATGCTTGTTTGGCTCGCGGCCTAAGAAACACAGCTGGTTTGAGAGTCTCTAACTCAGCTGCACCCTTGTTGTAGTACCTAGCCTGGTTGAACTTTCGCTTTATAAGTTTTTCGTGAACATCTTCACAAGCATGTGGCTGTAGTAGTATTTTTGCGATGGGAAATCTCGTGTTTGTTCTGCGACTGAACAGTCTTTGACAGGGTGATGTTTGCATGGTTTCTGAAGGAATGTTCCTTAGTTCAGAAATGTGTGCTGCCATATTGATGCTCTCCACCTCTTTTTCTACCTTTGTCTGGAAAATTTCCTCTTTCTCAAATCGTCCTTTGCCTCTAGAGCCTGGTTTCACTGCTCTGCTTAAAGTATCCGCCAAGAACATTTCTGATCCCTTCTTGTAGACCACTTCATACTCGTATTTCTGAGTCTTCGTCAGCATACGCTGCAATCTCTTTGGAGCAGACAACAGGCTCTTTTTGTGAATTGGCAGTAGTGGCTTGTGATCTGTCTCAACAATGATATGTCGTCCATACACATAGCGCTCAAACCTTTCTAATCCGAACACAATTGCCAGCATCTCCTTTTCAATCTGTGCATAATTTCTCTCCGTTTCCGTCAGTGCCCTTGACGCATACTGCACGGGTTGTCCGTTTGCCAACAAACACGCGCCAAGACCAAACTCCGACGCATCGCACTGGACTTTGATATCAGCCTCTGGGTCAAAATATCGCAACACTGGTGGTTCAGACAGAATGCGCATGATGTCTTCGAGAACCTTCCCGTGAAAATCATTGTCCCACCGAAAATGGCTGGTCTTTTTCACAAGCTGCCGCAATGGGGTAGCCACCTCTGACAGGTGCGGACAAAACTTCTGTAGATATCCCACCATGCCAAGTATTCTCTGTACACCTGCTTTTTCCTCCGGTGGCTGCATCGCTTTGACAGCATCCACTTTCTTGGGGTCTGCTTTCAGCCCATCTCTTGAAATGATGTGCCCCAAGTGCTTGTTTACCACAAATATTTAAGACAGTGTTGGAGTCCAGGTATTATTATGCAGAGTACAATTTTATTGAATGACCAAGCAACAGCACCCGGCGTCGTCTGCGGTTTCTGATGACGTAAAAATTCTAATCTTCACATGACGTACTTAATATAATGACGTCATTATCTTCTTATAGAAATAATATTCCTAAAGATCTCCCTTTCTTTTGAGTTCGGAGGTACTTCACAAAATGATCGACTACAATCTATCAAAGTCAAGAAATTAATATACCATAAAATAATGATTCTTATTTCGCTGCTAGTCTTTTAAATCTTGTTACACCTCTGTCAGTTCCTCTTTGTAACTCTGCAACTTGTGTGAAACACTTGAATAACTAGAACCAGTCTAACACGGACTAACATATTAACTCTATATTCTCAAAGCCCAAGTCAACAACAATAATCCTCAACAATGTCACTGGCATGGGATTAGTTTGGAACAACAAGGCTGGCGCCTTTCCTTGTCATTGAACGAGTCACGGGTCTCCTCGGGGTTTCTGGTTGAGATGGGTTTGTAACTGGCTTTGTCGTTTCTGTAACACCGATGTCGGGAACGTGAGTGGAAATGCCCTTCCTCGGCTCATCCTGCGACTGAGGCGTAGGGGTTATTGTCGTCATGTTTGGTGGCGACTTCTGCAAGTCTTTGCGGTTACGTCGGAGTACGCCCTTGGGAGTGTTTACCAAGTAGGTCCTGTTCTCGGGGTCGGCGGCAACCACGGTACCGTCAGTATTCCAGTTTTTCTCGTTAGGGCTGGAATGAAGAAAGACAACATCACCGGAATATAGGGGCGGCAAGGGTATTGCTCCCTTCTGACGGTTGTAGTTCTGACGCGCTGTTTCTTTCGCCTTTCCGTCCGCCTTTCTGATGCAGTCGTCATCGCGCGGTTGTGACATCAGATTCTGTGGAATCGTTGGAATTTTCGTCCTCAGTCGTCTTCCCATCAAAGCGACCGCAGGACTGACTCCAGTACTTGAGTGGGGCGTTGCTATATAGTTCAACAAAGCCAGTTCTGGATCTGCCTGTTGAAGCAATTTCTTGGCAATCTTCACCGCACTCTCCGCTTCATTGGGAGAGAGGGGGGGGGGGGGGGCGCATGCGCCAGGATGGAAGACACAACAACCCAAATCTAGCTCATGGAGATTTTCTTGGCCTGGTCCATCAAAGCCATCATGACCATCACGAGAAGTGCCGCTCTGAGGCAGGAGAACGAACAAAATAACGAAAGTACGGTGGATGGCGCTTCATCACCTTCAACGTCTGCTGACACCACCACCACCACCGAGACAGCAGCCAAAGATGCAGAGAACGCCAACGACTCATGCAACTCCGTCACCAGTCAACCAGCAGCTGCCAATCCAGACATCCATAGTTTGGTGAGTGCCGTTTGCGAGCTGCGAGAGCTTGTCCGCTCTATGAATTCGCGGATATCTGCAATGGAAGTAACCATACGCGATCAAGAGAAGAAGATCGGCGATTTGATCAAGCAGTCGAAGCAGACGATACGGTCCGAACCTAGCAACACGAAGAATAGGTCATACGCGGACATTTTGAAAGGATCTGCTGGGGTCACAGCCTCGAAGAGTTCAACGAAAAGCCCGAAATCTTCGATAAACGCCACGACCATTTCTTCAGTCGATACTTGTAGTCGTTCTACACTGCGGGATTAACAACCTGCGGAAGCAAGACCCACAATCAGCGAGTAAGCAATTTGTGGAGGCAGTCAATACCATCGCTGCCCAGTGCCCGACCACGAGGATTGTGATCAGCAAGGTTGCGCCAGTGCTGATCCCCTCTTTCCAACGCAAGCGAGATCTCTACAACGCCCTACTGCTGACGCAACTGGACGACAAGAAGAATGTGTCGTTCATCAACAACGAGAACCTGCCCCCCTTTGCCTTACGGAGTGACCGCCTACACCCGACGCGGCGCGGATCCGGTGTCCTGGCCGGGAACGTCGGACGTCATGTCCACGACTTGCTGTGGGAGAAGCAGCGTAAAACCGCATGGCGATTCCACCGCGCGGACCTCCCTCCTGGCTACTACGACTGGAGGGGAAACTTCTTCCTACACTCGCCCATCCATTTCCCTACTAAGGACTACTGAGACTGCGACCAGGCCCAGCTGTTGTGACTCTATCAGCGTATTTTTGCGTAAAGAGCCAAAAGTTTGATTACTCTTTACTTACACAAACTAATGTTGTTTACATTGTTATCTCTAGTTGTTTTTGTTTTACTGTTTCTATGAGAAAGGAAAAGTTAAGTATATTTCAGTGGAACTGTCGTTCGATTTCTACAAACTTTCAATATCTCCAGCAGTATTTAACAGATCATGATCACCATGTACTTGCGTTACAGTCACAGTGTCAAACAGTAATAGTCAGAAAGTGCAAACAGCTATTTACATTAGAGACTATCTTGAATTCGATAATATTTCTTTTTTGCCAACTGATGGTTTAGACTTTGTGCATAGTACAGCAGTTATAGTAAAAATCAACAAGAATAAGTGCGTTAATATAGTATCTTTGTATTATCCTAAAGGTACGGACAATATGAATTGTGAGTGGATACGAAATTTTGACGTCTCTCAACCATGGATAATTTGTGGAGATTTTAACACGCAGCGGCACTCTTATTTATGGGACAAAGACTGTTGTTTTACTAGTAACCATCGCCTAGGTGACAACATTGCTGATTCAGATCTAATTTTGCTGAATGATGGTCGTATTACCCGTATCCCTGACGTGGCCACTCATCGTGCTTCGGCAATAGACTTAACCCTTTCTACACCGGACCTGTTTGTTGATTGCAAGTGGGATGTTGAGGAAGACTCACTAGGTAGTGACCATTTGCCTATTGTTGATTTTTTTTGGTAACTGCGTGGAAATAGATTGTGAAGAGGTATTAGAGGATATCGTACTTAAATATCACTACAATAGTGCTAACTGGCAGAAATATCAAAGAATTTTGTTGTCATATGACAGTAATTTCGCCAACAATAACAATGTTGATGTTGTATATACTACATTTGTTGAAAACATTCATGCAGCAGCATCTAATAGTATTCCGCAAAAAAGAGTAAATTTGAAGAAAAAGAAACATTCGGGTAACGTATGGTGGAATGCATCTTGTAAAGCTGCAGTGGATAGAAAAAAGGTAGAGTACAAAAATTGGTTAAGAAATAAAAATACCGAAACATTTTCTTTAATGAAACAGGCTAAAATAAATTGCAACAAAATAATCGCCACGGAAAAGCAAAAGTTCTGGTTTGAGTTTTGTAAAACTGAAATCAATAGCTGTAAAGATGCGTCAAAATTGTGGAGAAAAGTATCAGAGTAACATAGAGTTCTGTGAGGGGGGGTGTATCAGGGAGAAGACGGTGACTGTGTACCCAAACCAAAAGCCTTGGGTGACCAAGGAGTTCAAAGAAGCTCTGAAAGAGAAACACAGTAGGCCAGATGGGAAGAAGAACATCAAGAAACTATCAGAGGAGTGTAGAAAGAAGTACAAAGAGCGGGTAGAGGGCAAGTTAGCTAGTGAGGATGTGAAAGGGATGTGGGATGGAATCAGAGAGATCACAGGCACCAAGAAGAAGAGCAAGAGTGCAACAACAGACGGGGACCCTGTGCAGTTTGCCAACGAACTGAACGCGTTCTACGCGCGCTTTGACAAGCCCGACAGCCAGCTGCAGGCGGTGCTAGAGACAACGGCGGCGGTGAAGGCGGACGAGAGGCTGACGGTCAGCACCCAGGAGGTCCACAGGGTCTTCTCCAAGCTCAAGCCAGGCAAGGCGTCCGGACCTGACGGCATCAGCCCTCGAGTGCTGAAAGTGTGCGCCGAGCAGCTAGCCGCGGTGTTCCAGACCCTCTTCAACATGAGCCTAAGAGCAGGAAAGGTGCCAACAGCGTAGAAGATGGCGCGAATAGTACCAGTGCCAAAGAAACCTGTCTGCAAAGAACTGAATGACTTCAGACCCATCGCTCTAACACCAGTGGTGATGAAATGTCAATCTTTAATTTAACGTCTCTTCACACATTTAGGTGATATTAGACATATGAGCGAGTAAATGAACGAATAAATGACTAAACGAGTGAAGAAGAAATACGACTTTGTGATGAAATGTCTGGAGAAGCTAGTGCTGAAACGCCTACTGCAGCAGACGAAGGACCTCATGGACCCCCTGCAGTTTGCGTACCGCGCGCGGAGGGGCACCGACGACGCGGCGATGTACATCATTCACAGCATCCTTCAACACCTGGGGTCTTATTCATGAGTACCGTGTAAAGTACACGCCGTGTACAGCGAAGTCATGACTTTAAAGTTGCCGACAACCCAAGGAGCGCAGTCGTTATGCACGGGTGACGACATGACCGCCGACTTTTAAGTTGCCGTGCAAAGCAAGATCACGGGGAATTCCCGATGAATAGCTTCAAATACGCATGCGCGAAGGCCGTGACCTTCTTTCCTCTATTGCATGCTTTGACTTTTGGTTTATGGTGATGGAGATTAAAAGTTCGAAAAAAAACCTAAATGTTACGACGAGAGAGAGTTCAGTGTTGCTGGGGGAGGTAACACTGCACAAGGACTAAATCCAAAGCAAGCATAAAAGCGGAGTTAGAAGAAAAAACGGGCAGTGTCGGAAGCGATCGCGAGTAATAATAGAGCCTAGGTCAGTAGGTGCCTGTGTCGTCTGCTGTAGGTTTTGATCAGTGTCAATGTGGGTTTTACGATCTGTTTCCTTTTTTACGAAAATTTAACAGGCTGTCCTAAAACCTTTTTAATATCATGATGATTATAAATTCGAAGAACTCTACAAGACAAATGTATGTTTTGTGTAACTTGTAGCTGTAAGTTGCTTGTTGTTTGATTACATTGTCTGCATTAATTGTATGAGAACAGGGGCTGAAGCGTTACAACTGTTTACGCCATTACCCCCCACCCACCACTTTATTTTAACTGAGTGTATGTTATGTCTTGCTGATTAAAAATAGGGTTTCAAATTAATCCCTTAAATTTTGTTGATATCATTATTTAGCCGCGTCACATCACAAATAAGCAACACAGCGCACCTCAATGACAGTCACTTTCACAAACTTGCAATGTTAGAAGTATTAGTATTTATCCCAGAGTGCGTTCTGTCTCGAAATACTCGATGGCGACGAAAAACTTGTCGATTATGGTGTCGAAAAGCAATGAAAACGGCCATTTTGATTTCCTGTAGTCGGCGACTGACTCGTTTAGACGAGCTCCGGAGGACGTCTACATTTAGTCGCCACTTTACGCGGCACAAGCGTGTAGTCGTCACTCGTGCATACCGTGTACCTCGCGGTAGTCGGCGACCTCTGTTTGCACGCCGCCTATACGTTTAGTCGTCACTCATAAATAACACCCCTGGAAAAGCCCAACACGTCGGCCAGAGTGCTGTACGTCGATTTCAGCTCGGCGTTCAACACCGTCAGACCCAGCCTGATGTTTAAAAAACTCAGTACGATGTCAGTGGCACCGCAGCTCATCAAGTGGGTGATCGACTTTCTGGTCGGACCGTCGCAGTGGGTAGGGTGAAATCCGACGTCCTGACCATCAACACGGGGACGCCTCAAGGTTGCTGCTTGTCGCCGACGCTCTTCACGCTCTACACCAACGACTGCCGGGCCTCTGAGGCCGACAACACGCTGGCGAAGTTCGCCGACGACTCAGCGCTGGTGGGGTTAGTGACGGGCGACGACGACTCGCAGTACAGACTCGACGTGGACAGGCTGGTAGAGTGGTGCCAGCAAAACAGCCTCGACCTCAACGTGGGGAAAACGAAAGAAATGGTCACAGATTTTAGAAGATCCGTTGACAATCGGTGACCAGGTCGTAGAGCAGGTCGACGAGTACAAATACCTGGGCGTCACCGTCAGCTCCGACATGTCATAAACCAAGCATGTAGGCAAGGTAGTCAGCAAATGTCACTCCAGGCTGTACTTCCTAAGGAAACTGCGCCAATTTAAAGTCAACAACGAAATTCTGACCTCCTTCTACAGAGCCAGCATAGAGAGCGTGCTGAGTTTTAACCTGACCACGTGGCTGCATGGATGCAATGAGGAGGACAGAGACAGACTGAGACGGGTGGTCAGGCAGGCGGAGAGGGTGGTGGGGTCGCAACTGCCCAGTATCGAGGAGCTGGAGTGCAGCCGCACTGTTACAAAGGCTCGCAAGATAGCGGAAGACGAGCTGCACCCACTGCATGGCGAGTTCCAGATGCTCCCCTCTGGCCGCAGGTACAGAGTTGCCAAGTGCAGGACCAACCGTTTCCAGCAGACGTTTGTCCCCTATGCAATCATGCTACTCAACGAGCAGTTAAAATAAATCTCCATAGCATTTGGGCTGGGTAAAGGGGGTGGGGGTGGGTGGGAGTGGGGTTAGACAAACTGTAACTTGTCTCAATAAGAGCTACCTTCATCAGTTTCTTTTTATTTACTGTATGCCGTATGAATGTGTGCGAAAATTATCGATTGTGTGCGAATAATGTATACTCACTAGTCATGTAACGTATTATTGGTGATGGTATCAATTGCGCATTAGACATATGAATTTACTAGTCATATTGTGTACTAGTCATGATAATTTAAGTGGAATCTTTGTCCATCAAGTATTTTTATTACTACCATGCTGTATGAATGTGTGCAAAAATGTATTGATTGTTTGTGCATGATGTATACATTGACTATTAATGTAATGTGAACTGTGAGGCGTTGTATGTTGGTTTAATCAATTGACGTATAGACTGAGATGTGGGTGCTTGACGCGATTAGGTAACATGATATATATCTTGACAGTGTTTGCGGTTCTATTTTGTGATCTGATTGGCTGATGTGTGATGTCTGATTCTTTTACTTTCAATAGCCTATTTTGCGTAAATGTGAGAAAGCGATGTGTCTGCTTGCACTGTGCTGTGCTGTAATGTATTGTGTATGAACTTATAACTTATATTCTGATGTATTCCCATATGCGCAAAACAAATTCTTCACATGAAGTCAATAAATCTTGAATCCTTGAATCCTTGAATCCTTGAAATGAAAATGGTTTTCAATTACCTCAATGCCCCTTAAAATTACCTGATAATGATTTTCCTTCTGCTAAAGAGAAAGCAGAAGAATTTGTCCAATTTTTTTCTGTTACTAGTCATACTTCTAGTTTACCACCTTATGTGCGACAAGAGAGAGAAAAAGAAGAGGATCAAAATGTAGATTATGAGGAACCTGTACCTGACAACGACATGTGTTTTAATGCACCCATAACGTTTCAAGAAGTTAAAAACGCTCTGATTGAGCTTGGTATTAAAAAGTCAGCTGTAGGCTTTGACAGAATCTCTTATAAGTTATTATTGCATTTGCCCGACAAATGGATGCATATTTTACATCAAATAATAAATCAATGTTGGGTTACAGGATGCTTGCCAAATAGTTGGAAATCTTCTCTCATTATTCCTATTTTGAAATCTGGTAAAACTAGGTCAAGTATTTCAAGTAATAGGCCCATAGCTTTAACTTCGCACACATGCAAAGTCATGGAAAAAGTAGTCCTTGAAAGACTAACGTATTATTGCACTAAAAATCAAATTATTCCTGTAAATCAAGCCGGTTTTCAAAATGGACGGTCAACCACTGACCATTTAGTGAAGCTTACGACAAACATAAAGAGACAATTTGCAAGAAAGAAAGGTGTGTTAGCCACTTTCTTTGACATTACGAAAGCGTATGACAGAGTTTGGCATACTCGTCTACTCTACAAAATAAAGAAAATAGGTATATCTGGTAATATGTACAGATACATCAAAACCTTTTTAAGTAGCAGAAATATGAAAGTAAAAGTAGGTCATACATATTCCTCTTGTCTAAACATAAACATGGGTATTCCGCAAGGTTCGATTATCTCCCCTCTCTTGTTTGATATTCTAATATATGATTTCCCTTCAGTGTTAAGTAACAGAGTTTCTGTAGCGCAATATGCTGATGATATTGCTATTTGGATGAATGTTAATTTAAAAAATAAAATTACATTATTTGAAATCAAACATATAGCGCATGTGTATCAAACTGAAATAAATGCCATAGTTATTTTTATGAATCAAAATGGTCTGGAATTATCAAAAGAAAAAACTAATTTAGTTTTGTTTAGTAATTGCTATGAACCTAAGCAATTGCCTAAGTTATTTATAGAAAATGAGGAGTTAAAGTATGTATCTGAAGTGAAATTTTTAGGCGTATATTTAACAAGAAAACTACAATGGAAACGACACATAGAATATTTACTACAAAAAGCAACCAAAAGTTACAATCTCCTAAAAGTAGTTTGCAAGAAAGCTTGGGGTCATGATGTTAATAATCTTCTTCATCTTGCTAGCTCGTTAGTCCGATCAAAACTTTTTTATGGTCAAGAAGTGTATTTTTCTGCCCCTAAAACATACCTCAGAAAATTAACCAGCTTAGATAGTAAAGCAATAAAGTGAGCATTAGGTGTTCCTATTCATACTAAAACTTCTAAAGCCTATACTTTTGCGGGTATTATGCCCCTTGATGAGTATAGAAAAATGTCTTGTGCAAAGTATATGGTAAGGGCAAGCTTTGTTCATAACAGTACTACTGAAGAGTTATTTCTGCGGTCAGATGTAACATTTCCAAAGCAAGGACAAAAAGTAAAAGCCTATGAAACCCTTGCAACTTATATTAAAGACCTTTTAGTTGGTTCTTGTAATGTAAATGTACTTCAAAATGTTGAACAAGATCTGTTTTCGCCTTTACCACCATGGGAAATCGAAATTGCTCACTTTGACATAAATTACTGCAATGAAAACAAAAAACAAAATGAAAACATTGTGGCAGTTGAAGCTAGGATGCATTTAAGTGTGAATTACTCAGAGCATTTAAAAATTTACACAGATGGATCTGTTTTAGATTCAGGAAGCACCGGTGCTGCTTATATTATACCGGATTTGCATATAGAAGAATCTTTTCATCTAGGAAATGGAAGATCAATTTTTGCTGCAGAATTAGTTGCTATTTTAATGGCTCTTAATAAAATTATTAGTTTACAAATAATTTTTTTAAGACTTGTATTTTGTGTAGATTCTATGTCTGTACTTCAGGCATTGCAATCTCAAGTTCACAAGGAACGGAAAGAGTTAATCATTGAGATCAAGCATGCTATACATAGCCTCAGAGTCAATGGTACAGAAATAAACTTTTGCTGGGTACCTTCACACTGTGGATTGGTGTATAATGACATAGTTGACAGAAAAGCTAAGCAAGGAGCCCTAAATGTTAATGCAAAATACCTTGATATATTTCCATTATCCAAGGAATTGCAAAACCAAATTAAAAAGAATATGACACAATCCTTTAATACTAAGGCAATGTTCAATACCGCAGTGATTTACAAAACTTCAAGAGTAATTTATTCTATGTCATATAGAATACTACTAGATGCTGTGCGGACCAAATATTGTAGAAATATTGAATGTGTGTGTAACCAGTCCTTCTCACTTAAACATATTCTTTTGGATTGTAATGTTATTTCCCCCTTGTTTATTCCAGTCTTAGACAGGAAAACAAGTCTAGCAGACTTTGATTTAGATTTATGCACCGTCGTGGCAAAAATCCTAATTGATACACCAGTAGCTAGATTTGTTTAACTAACTTCCCCCCCCCCCCCCCCCCCCCAAGCCTCTCCCCCCTATTTTTTTAAATGTTTTTTTTATTTTTATTTTTTTTAATTTTTTTTATTTATTTATTTTTTTTTCGTCTTATCATTTTTGGTGAACAAGACATTAATAAACCAACCAACCAACCAACCATCTCCGCTTCACCATTAGCCTGGGGAAAACTAGGGCTGCTGGTTTGCCTGTGAAAGTCAAAGTCTTTCGCAAACTCGCTGAATTCACGGCATTGAAACTGCGGACCATTGTCACTTACAATGACTTCTGGAATGCCGTGCGTTGCAAAAATCAACTTGAACTTCTTGATGACAGCTGCCGATGTCGTAGAACGTAACTGGTATATCTCCAGCCAGCGCGAATAATAGTCCACCACTATCAGGTAGTCTTTCCCTCCAAGGGAACACAGGTCGGCACCCAGTCGTTGCCACGGACGTTGCGGCAACTCTGTGGGACGTAGTGGTTCATGTCGCTGTGCTGGTCGTTTCTCTCGACACTCTCTGCACGAGTCAACAAGTTCCTTCAGTTGTCTGCTCAAACCAGGCCACCACACTGAAGCCTGTGCATTCTCTCGGCACTTGTTTAGCCCCTGGTGTGTTTCATGTAGTTGATACAGAATGTGTTTTCGCTGACCTGCAGGGACAACAATGCGATGGTTGTACAGTACCAACCCGTCTACTAGCGACAACTCTCCCTGTACCTGAAGATAAGGTCTGAGTTGTTCAACTACCACTGCTGGCCAACCGTTCAGGATGTAGTTGATGACCTGCTGGAGCTCGGCGTCGTGAACCGTTTCAGCACGCAGTGCTTCCATGCGGCGTGACGTTACTGGTCGCGTTGACATCACCGCGTCTACGTACGCCGTCACTTGTTTGGACAGTTCGATGTCGTCTTCGGTGTGCAATCTAGGATTTCTGGACAAGGCGTCTGAAAGGATGTTTTCTTTTCCTGGCACATGGTACACTTCAAAGTTGAATCTCATGAGGCGAATAAGAAGTCTCTGACAACGAATTGGTGCACTGTCGATGTCTTTCGTTCTCATGAGTGGCACCAAAGGTTTATGATCAGTCAATAGTTCAAATTTGTCCAACCCTATCAAATACTTGGAGAACTTCTCACAAGCATACACTGAAGCGAGGCATTCTTTTTCAATCTGGCTATATTTCCGTTCTGCTTCAGTCAGTGTTCTTGAAGCATATGCGATTGGAATCAGCTTATTATCATTCCACTGCATCAACGTCGCTCCCAGCCCGTAACTGCTGCTGTCAGCACTAACAACTGTCCGTCGACCTAGGCTGTAGAAACCCAACGCTGGCGGTGATGATATCTGGCTCTTGACTTTGTCAAAGGCTTCTTGCTGTGCTGGACCCCAGCACCACGCTGTCGTCTTCTTCAGAAGATTGTTTATAGGCTTTATAGGCTGCATCGTTGTCGCCAGTCGTGGCACAAACTTGGACAGATAGTTCAGCATACCACACAGCGTACGCAATTCTGTCACTGAGGTAGGGTGAGGCATGTCCATGATGGCTTTCACTTTGTCGGGGTCTGGACTAACACCAACCTCACTGATCACATGGCCAAAGTACTTGACTTCCTTCTGTCTCATGTGACATTTTGCTTTGTTCAATTTTAGTCCCGATGTTTCAATTCTATCTAGAACGGCGTCTAGTCGTCGGTCATGCTCTTCCATGGTACGACCATACACGATTGTGTCGTCCATGATTGTCTCACATCCTTCCAGGCCATTGAGCATTTCTTTCATCTTCGTCTGGAACACATCTGGACCCAGCGATATGCTCATGGGTACTCTCTGGAAACAGAATCTACCGAAAGGTGTGATGAAAGTAGTGAGCTTCATGCTTTTTTCGTGTAGCGGAATTTGGTAGAATCCAGAAGATGCATCAAGAGTAGAAAAGACTGAAGAACCTGCCATTTTTGGAGCTATGTCTTCAAGATTCGAAATGTGACAATGCGGCCTCTTCACAGCAGTATTGAGCCTTT
Source organism: Oncomelania hupensis (assembly GCA_036898135.1). NCBI lineage: Eukaryota > Metazoa > Mollusca > Gastropoda > Littorinimorpha > Pomatiopsidae > Oncomelania > Oncomelania hupensis. Next base: position 44,720,664 of record CM072525.1, on the reverse strand, counting down.
TATAGTCCACACATATGCGGATACTGCCATTTGGTTTGACCACTGGCACCATAGGAGCGCACCAGTCTGCTGGCTCTTTTACTTCACGAATTATTCCTGCCTCCTGCATTCGCTTTAATTCTGCTATCACTTTCTTCTGGATCGGAAAAGGAACTCGACGAGCCGTTGGCAGACAATAAAGTAGTTACACCCTCATTCAATTCGATGTGTACTGGCTCTGTCTTCAAAAGTCCCGAAGCTCCGAATACATCTCTGTGTATTTCTTCTACTCTCTGAATCATGCCCATCTTGACGGCTGCGTTTCGGCTCAACAGGTTGCTGCCCACTCTGTTGGCTATCACCACTATTCTGAACTTATAGCGTGTTTTGTTGTAGATAGTTCTGGCATAGAACTCGCCACGGACTTCCACTCGTCCACCTGGAGATGTCAGTACTGCAGTTGGCTTGGACAGCTTGGGCTTTCTCTTCAGCTTCTGGAATGTCTGTTCCGACATTATGGACACATCGGCACCAATGTCGATTTTGAATTTGATCTCTGTGTCTTTGATTTTCAAATCCACTGTCCATGGTTTACCACCATCTGAAACTATTGAGTCAATCACAAAGCTGGAACCTTCTAAGTAGGAATCACTGTCAATGTTCTCATCATTGTCACTGACTACCTCATGCACATTTGTGTGGCACTTCCTTTCAAAGTGGTTCTTCTTGTGGCATTTCCCACATCTCTTCCCACTTGCTGGGCATTTTTTTTTCACTTCCGTGGTTATACCCGCATCTTCCACACTCTTTCCTAACATCATTCTGTCCACTGGCTTCTTTCTTGCCTTTCTGGGGAGATCCAGAGCCGTGACGTCTGCTGGTACCCGTATGCGACTGTCTCACACTACGTCTACCTCGCGCCTGTTGCTGCTGGTGTCTGTGCTGAGCTTCATCTGCTGCACTGCTGCTAGCATCACCTAGGATCTTCATCTGGCTTTTAACCTGCTCCTGTTGTCGGGCAACCTCCAGGGTTTTGTTCAAAGTTAGATCTCGGATCAGCTGTAGCTTTTCTTTTATACGGCCATCTACAAAACCTACCACGAGCCTGTCTCGGATCTGGTCATCTTCATCTCGGTACTCACAGTGCTGAGCAAGTTCCTTCAGAGCACGATAGAATTCTTCCACTGTTTCTCCTTGTTGCTGTCGTCGTTGCTGAAACTGGGATCGCTCATAGATCACATTTCTTTTGACCACAAAATACTCGTCGAATTTTCTTACCAGTGTGTCAAAATTTGTGTCTGCCTCGCGAATCTCCTCGTTGTTCGGACCTCTCACTGTGCCGAAGTGGAGCGAAACAAAGATTTTCTCAGCGTCAGGACCCATAACAATTAACATACAGCAAAGTGTCTCTCTGGACCTCTCCCCTTTCTTCTGACAGTTTGGAAGCATTTCTGAACCGTTTGAACTCTCGGACCCACTGTGGCCACTCTTCTGCCTTGAAACTAAACTTTTTCGGTGGTTCCAGGTGCATCATCTTGTCGATTTAGTTTTACTTTGACACCATGCTTGTTTACCACAAATATTTAAGACAGTGGAGTCCAGGTATTATTATGCAGAGTACAATTTTATTGAATGACCAAGCAACAGCACCCAGCTTCGTCTGCGGTTTCCTAAACAATCTCAGTTTTCTTGTACTCAATTTTGTCGGAGTTCAACTTAATACCCTTGGATTGACATCTTTTCAGCAAATCTTGCAAATTCCGGTCATGGTCCTCAGACGCTTCTGCGTCATTGTTGCCTTTGCCCCAGACAATTATGTTTTCGTGTACCGCGAACATGCCTGTTAAACCCTGCAACGCTGCATCCATGCGCCTCTGAAACTCTTCAGGCGCCACTGATACCCCAAACGGCATCCGAGTCCATCTGTACTTTCCGAATGGAGTTTCAAAAGTAGTCAGGTAGCTGCTCTCTTCATCCAACCTCACATGCCAAAATCCGTTTCTCGCGTCCAGATGAGTGAAAAATCTGGCCCCTTTCAGCTCCTCAAGAACATCATCAATTGTGCGCATAGGTTAATCATTGCGTTTTAAAGCTTTGTTGAGCGGTTTTGGATCAATGCACAATCGCACAGTGCCATTCGGTTTCATTGTAACAACCAGACTGCTAATCCAACTAGTAGGTGTATCGACAGGAGTAATCCCTCCTAACTTCAGCAAACGCTCCAGCTCTGCTTTCACATTTTCACGTACCGGCGGAGGTCACCTGCGACATGGGAGCTTCATGGGTAAAACCGTTGGATCCAGCTCAAAATGGAGCTCACCCTCCAATTCACCCAACTCGCCTTGAAAAACAGTGCGACCTTGTTCCATCTGCTCACACACAGAAACAGCTGCAATGTTTTCTTTCCTGACAGTTACTGCACCGCACGACAGCTTAGGATTGAGCGCAATCTGCCATCCACAATCATGAATCTAACTTTGTAGGTCTTTTGTGTTTTAGGGTTTAGCACCGACAAAATTATCTCACTCCGTGGTGCGATCAGTTTTGTTGTACATGATCAGACGTCTGTCGCTTTTTTTTTAAAAGTTTTTTTTAGCCTTGTGCCTCCTGTGACTGCAATGTATGTGTCGGTGGACATGCTGTTGACTGTTGCACAGTCCTGTGTCTAGCTGAAAAGAAACCGTAGTGCCTTCTATTACCATCTGTGCATGGATAGATCTGTCATCATTTGCAATTATCATCGAAACATGTGCTTGCTTCATGTCATGTCATCATCATCATCATCATCATCATCATCATCATCATCATCATCATCATCATCATCATCATCATCATCCTGTTCATCAACTGACAACGCATAGTCCTGTTCATCATCACTGCCACAATCTGCCATCTTGTGTGTATGAACTCCTGCAACAGAAGCATTATAATCAATATTGTCAGATTTAGATCTAATTTGCATCCTAACACTGGCACAGTCACCGATTTCATGCACTGACAGTTTTTGTCTGCAGACTTCAGCGAAATGGTTCAGTTTTCCACATTGTCTACACTTGTGTCCGCTGGCAGGGCAATTTCGCCATCCCTTTGCGTGGAAACGCCCACAATAACCACAACTGTGTGGCTGCATCGTTTACTGGTTACCTCGTTGTCGTTGATCCAGCTGCGTCTGCTGTGCCTTCATTTGCTGCTGCTGTTGTCTCACCTGCTGCTGTTGTCTCATCATCGATTGCTGCATTCGCTGCGGGTGTGTTGCTCTGTTTTGAATCTTTGAGTAGTGAATTTCATCCGCTGAAGAGCTCATTCCCTTCAATTGCGCAAGCGTTGAATCGTGCATCTTGCATATATCAATGCATTTAGCAAGATTCAGGTCTACTTCTTCCAGAAGCTTTCGCCGTAGATCATCAGAGGAGATCCCCGCCAGTATTCTGTCCCGAATGAGGCGATCTTCCATCGTTCCGAAATGACAGAGTGTTGTTGAAGCCCCCTCGGTTAATGCTTTTAAGGGCAGGCTGGATGCACACTGGCTTTCCCTCCCCACCCTCTGTGACCCAACTTGCTTGCTACCATTAGTATTTGGAGCCACCACGCGCAGCGCACAATACTACTGACAGTTGCTAAAATAACTACCAGGATCTACGTAAAGGCCATTATGGCCTACATCATAGAAAATTTCAAGTTCAAGTTCAAGTTCAAGACAGTTTTTTGCCAAATGACGTAATGACGTCATATATTGTTCTAGAGTCTCATGTTCTTCCTGCCTACGGGCATTGAATCTGTAGGATTCATAGGCTTCGTTAGTGCGTCGGACGAAATAATCGTTGAACTTTTGCAGCACTTTGTTGATGTCTTCATGCTCTCCAGGTTCGGCAAACTGGAAAGCATCATGAAGTTCAGCGGCCTCTTCACCCGCAACTGCGAGAAAGACGGCTGTTCGGAACTGCGGCCTCTCTTCACTGAGACGCGTTGCCACTTCGTAGTTTCGCCACTGGCGTTGAAATCTTTTCCATGCTTGTTCCAAATTTTCTCTGGATGCTGTTTCCGACAGTTTGAGTTTCGTAGGGGCTGGAATGCCCGTCGCAGTAAATTTCCGTTGACGATCGCCATTCAGATTCGGTGCGACGTTCTGTTCAACGTGTGCTTCTTGCTCTTGCTGATCCCCACTTCTAGACGCCATGTAAAGGGTTCTTGTTCTGTGTCCGAAGAAGTGTATGTATAAACAACACACAAGCACAACAACAGTACACAACTCACACCAATTGTTTGGTTTCTACTGATTCGCTATTGCTCTTCTGTTCCATGTTACAATAGCCACCATAATTATAACCGCTATTCTCCACGTGACTCGTCCTCTATCTTATTATTGGACAATTTCCTTAACATCACGTGACAATAAATAAAAACAATATGCCTATAGTAAAACCCGTCACAGTAGTTCATTATAATCTGACATTTGGCAACATAATTGTGAGCTTACAAGCTTCATTTTATTTAATATAAGGCATCCATCATCTGCATTATGTAATTGTTGGGATTAAGTGTTGGTTGTATTTGGAGGTGAGGGTGAGCGATATGATGCAAAATGCAATCTCTTTACACAATATGACAATGGCAGGGACAGTCTCATTTTACTGTTCATAATTCTTCCCCCTATCAGGTGCATGACCTAGACAAGGCCAAGAAAGCGCTGGAGCTCAAAGTGGAAGAGCAGCGCGTGCAGATCGAGGAGTTGAACGATGAACTGCAGATGACAGAGGATGCCAAGCACAGGCTGGAGGTCAACATGAACGCCCTGAGAGAGAAATACAAAAACGAATGTGCTGGCCGCGAAGAGCAGGAGGAAGAGAGCAAGAGGGCCCTCCTCAGACAGGTCAGCGACTCTTGGACATTTGTAAAACAATTTTTGTACACTTTTTAACATGAAGAGGGAAGATCAGACATTTTCTAGCAGATGATTAACTTTTGATTAACTTGGATATGTAGCTGATCTTTGAATATAACCAGTTTTAAATCTTTTTTTTTTAAACAAAAACAAAGAATTAACCCCACAGCATGGATTGAATATGAGCAGTATTTGATTGTAAAGTGCTAATAGTAATTAGTAATAATGTGAATTTGAGTGATATGCATCACCTTGTCTGTCCGTCTGTCTGTCTGCCATCTATGCAGATGATCGTTTAACCAGCATAGGGGAACCTGGGGTAAAACGAGATACTTAAGGAAAAAAGACCTGTCGTATCAAAGATAACATTGACATGTAAATGACATTCTGTGTACTAAACAAGCAAGGGGTTGACAACAATGACACAACAAAAAAATATGAGATTTGTCTGTTACAAAAAAAAAGCACAAACGATTTATTGAGGTTGTCACGAAGAGAGGGGTTGGGGGATGGGGGTTAAGCTATTAATCTCTAGCGCGTTATTACCTCCTTTGAATAGGTTAATGGTGCGGTGACATTCCGGAGATTAATGCTGGGCCAACTTAATAATCAGACAGGGAGAAAGACGAGGAAGAGAATAAAGCTACAATAGTTAAGAAATTCACATTCAAAGGCCAGTCCGGGTAATTGCGGGTTCTATAACTATTTACTTTATTTAATTTGAAATGGAGAGTCTGGGTCAGATACTTCTAGCGTGAGTCATAGGCTTAGCGTCTTTTAGTAAGGAGTAGTCTGGTGATTTTCTGGATAGTCAATATTTGGGATACTAGAGCGATTGTAGACTGATCTCATCACCGGGCGAGAGTGTATCTGTATGGTTTCAAAAGTCACTCTGGTAATCTGGCGAGGGGGGATTCTCGTAGGCTTAGGCACTTAGCTATGTACTGTAGTGCGGAGATTTGTCCAGGATACTCTGGATGGCTTGTTGGCGTTGGTATCAGCGTGTGGGCGAAAGATGCAGGTCAGTGGTCACGCGATGATGACGCATGGATCACGAGTGCTCTTCTTGTGTTGTGGCACAGGCGTCGAAATCGGCTTACGTGGCTAGCCGGCTGGAAAATGGCGAAGTCCCAAGTCTCGCTTCTCATTGACCTCCTGCGTTGACAGGGGCCTGCGGCGGGTCAGTGACTGGGAGTTGATACAAAGCCGGGGTGATACGCCCGGTACAGGAACCCGTCTGCAATGTATACAGACGCTGTATCAGCTGGGGATAGGGATAGTGTGGATTCAGGGCCTGTGGTTATGATAGCCCGTCTCAGAATTCAAATTGGCTTGACCGGTCATGGGGTGAGCCAGTGCAAATACCAACAGTCAAACAATGCAACTAGCTTTACTGGGCCAAAGTGGAGTTTATTGGCAGCCGCTAGCAAGAGATACATTCGGCGCATGAGGATGGGGTTGGTAACAGGGCAAATATTTATACATTGGGGGCAAGGCGGAAAGCAAATGGAGGGTACAGGGCAAATGGGTTGTAGGTCTGGGCGGTACTGTGGACTTTAATCTATATGGAGGGACAGTATGGCATGGGATATTTACACATGGGCAAGCGGAGCATACAAGCATAAATCCAAACATGTCATGGGTCATATACAAGGTAGAAAATATGTGCAAGGGGTAAATACAAGTCATAGCAACACATCAAGGCAAAATTATAAACATGAACATACATATTGACAGGACGCATGAACATGATGGGCGAACGACGGGTGATGGGTCCGCTATATGACAAAGAGTAAGTTCCCTCTCTTACCTTAACTTAGACGGGTGGAAGCACAAGGGTACTGTCGAAACTCAGAGGTCACTCGGTGATGTTGACGTGTTTTCGGACAGGCTGGTACTTCAAGGCAGGGATGCTGGGGTCTGACGCTATGTCAAGGTTTGTGCCAGGCTTTAAGGAGATGTCCCGGGGGCGGGGCTTAAAGACTGGGCGAGCGAGCAGGCTAGAGATGGCTGGGTAGGGAGAGATGATGGCTGGCTGAGTGCGGTGCTGGAATGCTCGCGGCCGGGCTCAGAGTTGCAATTGCACGCCTCGTCACAGAGGTAACCATATTGTCCCATTTTGCCCCATGCCTGGGGTAAAACGAGACATAAGCTGGGGTTAAACAAGATATACATTGGAGATAGCATCAAACAAAAGTTAGTCATCGAAGAGTTCACAAATGAAAACTGGGGCCTTGTTTCTTTCATCGAGACCTGCACAGCTGTAGTGTGCCCACCTTTACAGTCACCTTGCCACGCAACATTTTTTTAATACGTGTTTCTTATTAAAATACATATAATTGAAATACATATAACAAATTTACTGTATCAGTTAAAAAGAATAATATTAGTTAAATAAATAATTGCTTTGGTGCTTGCAATAAAAATGTCAGTTTTTTTTAGACCATTATAAACTTGCTTTGCCTTGTTGTGCTGAAGGGACATCAATGTATCCATAGCGCTTTGAAGTTTTGTCATGGTTTTATTGTTGATATAGATGTGAAATCGTTGTATGTGTGCATTAATTTATGTGTTATGTATTACTTTTACTCTTTATTACTAATTGTGTCAGTATATTAATCATCATAAAATAATAAGAATACTAACTGCTTCAAAATGCGAATCTCGACTGGACTTACAGCTTGAAGCTGTGCAGATCGAAACAGAATTAGATCTAGACGTTTACGTTGAATAATTTTAAAGTCCCCGACACGTAAGCATATAGGAGACTACAAGATCTAGAAGCAACAGCGGATATTTTTATGCACGGATGTTTCACCACAGGCTCTGAAGTCTTTTCTTTTGTCTTTGTAAACTCGTGGGCCTCCTACATACGTACGTAGTATACATGTAGTATGTAATTGAGGCGTACGAAAGACGAGACTTCCCAGCCTGTGGTTTCACGTAGTCCTGCCAGCATTCGTTCGTAAAACATCGGATAGCTTCGCTGGACTCGGAGAGCTTCGTTCGACTTCGGTAATTGCCTTTTTCGGCGAATGAAATGGAACTAGGCTGGAAAAAACAAGTTCGCATCCCCTCATCCATGTTCTTCATGAGGAGCACGTAACTAATATTAATTATAGATCTGAAATTTTATGTATGTGTTTAGGTAGGGTTTCAATTTAGTTTTAATCAGTCATGTAGCACGAAAAATTTACAAGTTTAGTTATTTAAGCCAAGTTATGAAAAAAAACTACTCAAATTACTGTTTCTTTTTTCATATGTATTAATTTATTTTGTTTATTTTTTGTCTCTATTTCAAAATCTCCAATCGGAGTATTTTTGAAAATTTAAACTAACAGTAAGCCTTTTAGTTTTTTTTACAAAGTCATATTTTCTTTTTCAGTTGTGTCTGGTACGGAAGTTCCTACTCTTCTTCGTCAAACCAGAATGCTTGAACCCTCTGACAGTGGGGACTTTGCTGTCCCTCAACCTGGACGACGAAGACATTCATCTTTCGCTGGAGGTCATTTTCCTTGGGAAAGCGGAGCTGCCTTTGACAAAGCTCCCTTCGTCTGTCCAGCAAAACTTCAGGCAGACTGCTCTCCGTGGATACATCGCCTGTGGAAAGGTGCTGCTACAGAAGATGCCCCTGAAGAATGGCTTTATCCAGGCTGCTGGAGGGTTGGACCCAAAGAAGAAAGCCTCTGCAGCATTGAGAGCTTCTTGAAGCTACCTGCACTTCTACCTACTGATGTCATGCAGACCAAATGCAGTGATGATGAGACCAGTGACAAGGAGACCATTCAAGCTGCCTTTAGTGCAGAAGTTAGAGATTTCTTTGGCGAGGATGACATCCCTGCACTTGAGGAAGGCCAAAGGGTTGATGAGTGGTGGGCCAAGGCGATCAACCGTTACAATCTGCATCTCCTTGGTCAGGTTGTGAGAGCAGTTCTATCCACCTTTCATGGTCCTGTGGTGGAGAGCTCGTTTAACATTATGGGAGATGTGATTGATGGCAGGAGTGGACGCATGAACATGGCAACCTTCGATGCTTTTCACACCACTCGTTATGCCTTGGCTGCCACAGGAAAGTCTGCCACAGCCCACTTTCGCAGGGAGAATGTGATGAGAGACCCTGTGAACAAAGCTCTTGTCAACAATATTGCTAATTCACGAGAGAAATACCACCAAGTGCTTGCTGAGAAGAATGAAGAAAAGAAGAGGAAGTTGGCTGTCTTTGACAAACAGCAATCCAGAGTTGCTTGCAAGCGGAAAGCTGTAGAGTCTCTCAAGGACGATGCAAAAAAGGCCCAGCTGAAGCACTACAAGAAACAGGCCAAATCAACTAAATAGCCTCATAGGACTGTTGGCTGATGCTTTGTAAATACTACTACCATGCTTATGATTGATATCGTACATGTGACCAAGGGATAAGTTGACAATATGAACTTGAATTGCCTCATAGGACTGTTGGCTAATGTTTTGTAAATTTGTTAATACTACTACCATGCTCATGATTGATATCATACGTGTGACCAAGGAATAAGTTGACAATATGAACTTGAATTGTCTAATTGAAAGACTTGAAGAAATAAACCAAGGTCATGAAATTGCCAAGTTTATGCATTCTCAGGCATGATTTTCTTCTTAGTAAACTATTTTTTTATCCTGGAAAAAGTACTCAGAAAGCGCCAGATTGCACAGATTTTAACGATTTTTTCAAACATTTTCCGGGGGGGCATGACCCCGGACCCCCCCCCCTAGGAGTAGCATGCCAGTCTGTAGCACCTCATCTCCATGCTTTGTATTCTTCGTTGTAGATATGCTGTGAGGGTCCATGCTTCGCAAGCATATAGGAAGATGGAGATGACAAGGGAGCGCAACAGTCTTACTTTGGAATGTAGACTGATGGTCCTGTCTTTCCAAATGGGCTTCAACCTTGTCAGGACAGCAGTTTGTGCGATCCTGGAGAGAACTTTCTGTCGGGACCCATTGTCTGATACAATGGCTCCTAAATATTTGAAGCTATGCACTGTTTTGAGGGATTGGCCTTCAGTTTGGTCTTCTCTGCACTTATTTTCATTCCATAAGCTCTGGAGGTGGTGTCAAGCATCTGTACCAGCTGTTCAAGTTCTTGTTCCTCTCCAGCCAATCCATCAATGTCATCCGCAAAACGAAGATTGGAGATTGCTCTACCCCCTATGCTGACTGTGCCTTCATGATCTGCAAGAGCATCTGACATGATGCGCCCTAGAAAGATGTTGAAGAGTGTTGGAGAGAGTAGGTATCCTTGACGCACACCGATTGTTGTTCTGAACCAGTTCCTGATGGCGCTGTTGTGAAGTGTCCGCTGGACCTAAAGCAATAATCATGTAATGTAATGGCGCTGTTGTGGAGGACTGCACTGGTAGCCTTGTCATACAGGCTTTTGATGACTTCAATAATTTTAGGGCTGATGTTGTACACTTTCATTGTTGCCCATAGAGCTGCATGCCAGACTCGGTCAAACGCCTTCTTGAAGTCTATGAACACATGATATAGATGTTGGTGCTGTAGGTATTTCTCACAGATTATTCTGAGGTTGAAAATCTGTTCAGTGGTACTTCGCCCTGCCCTGAATCCTGCTTGTTCTTCAGCTATGATTTGTTCAGCTCGGGGTTTCAACCTGTTGAGTATTATTTTCAGGAGGACCTTGCTGGGATGGCTGATGGTGCGGTAATTTTCACACTCCTGATGGTTACCTTTTTTGGGAAGAGTGATGACAAGCGACTGGGACCATGGTATAGGCCACTCCCCACTCTGCCAGATCTTGTTACAGATAATGGTGAGGGCATCAATCATTGCTTCTCCTCCTGCTTGTAGCAGTTCCGCGGGTATGTTGTCCACTCCCGCTGACTTCCTTTTCTTTAGCGATTGCACTGCTGCCTCAACTTCTTCCCGGAGAATTGGGAGGATTTCTTCTTCTTCTCTGTTCTCGGGACATGCTAGAACTGATGGGTCTCCATTTGGTGTATGGTTGTAAATGTCAGAGCAGTACTCTGTCCATCTGTCCAAGACTTGTTCTTCTGTAAGGCATATGCCAGACTTGCTTTGGATCGTGGAGACTTTGGGCTGTTTAACACTTGTCAGCCGCTTCACAGTCTGGTAGGCCTTCTTTCTGTTGTTCTTGTTCAGACTGTTCTCTATTTCCTGGCATTGATCTTCTATCCAGTTCTCCTTTGCTGTGCGCATGCCTTTTCGGATGTCATTGTTGATTTTTCGGTAGACATCAGCTCCATGTGAGGTGTTCTTTTTCTTTTTTTTCTTTTTTTTTTTTATCTCTCTTCGTTTATCACACAGATCCAAAAGTTCAGGTGTGATCCACGGCTTCTTTGGTCGGTGCTTGCCAAGGATCTCAGTGACGGCATCTGTCACAGCTGAGTTGAAGGTGGTGGTCAGGGTGTTGACATCTACTTCACCAGCCCCCAAAATGTGCAGTGGTGCAAATTTTCCTCCAATTGTGGCCTGAAATAGTTCTGCCACCTCCGGGTCTTGCAGTTTGTCCAGGTCGAACTTCAGTCTAGTGCACTTTGCTGTATTTACTCTCTTCAAGTGGAGCCGGAAAGACATCATCACGAGATCGTGGTCACTTCAGATTTCTGCTCCTGGAAAAGTGCGTGTCCTGCCAATGTTGATGCTTGATCGGAAGCGTTTCTTGACCATGATGTAGTCTATCTGGTTGTGATGCTCCCCGCCGGGACTGTGCCATGTCCATCGTCTGGAGTTTTTGTGGAGACCAAGCGTGTTTGCCAGTACCAGATTGTTGTATCTGGCAAACTCCAAGAGTCTCAGACCCCTGTCATTTGTCTCGTTGCTGCACATGTGTCTCCCCAGTTGTGGTGCGCATCTTGGCCAACCTTGGCTTTCCAGTCGCCTTGCACTATGACTATGTCCTTCTTCGGCACTTGGTCAAGGACCGCCTGTAGATTTTCATAAAAATCCTCCACTTCGCTGTTGTCATAATCTGATGTTGGGGCATTGGCCTGGATGATGGTGATGTTGAAAGGGGCTGCTCTCAGGCGGATGGTAATGAGTCTACTGGAGACTGGGCGGCAACCCATGACAGTTGCTAGAATGTTCTTGTGGACCAAGAATCCAACGCTGTGTTCGTGCCTGCCATCTCTACCACTGAAATAGAGTGTGTGGCCTTTGTCGGTCGTTGTTTCACCTAGGCCTTTCCAGCGCAGTTTGCTGATGCCTATTGATTGATTGATTGATTGATTGATTGTTGCTTTAGGTCCAGCGGACTCTTCCGAGCCAAATCAGGACCGGACAACCCCCGATCCGCATAAAAGATCTGCTGAAACAACCCTAGTGGGAAAATTGAATGCCCTCCACCGGCCAGTCACTTTACAATAAAGACATCCCACGCAGGGGACGGCTGAGGCTTTACCCCATCTACTCGAACCCCCGGTTACAAAAACAAAATAGAATACAAACATCATTATAAATTATCAACAAAACATATACATATAAAATGCCTATATTGCTAAATAATTTAATCATAGGAAGCCCTAGTGACCACCCGGCAGAAAGCGTCCAACACTCCCAAGCTGATCCAACAGACCTCATACACAAACAAGGAGTCTTGTCCAGGAAGAGTTTTCAAGAAAAAAGGTAGGTCATTGATCTAGCGAAGAAGAAGATAGTATAGCAGAGTGATAGGACAGAGCAGGAATGGGAAAGAGTAAATGAGGAAGACAGCGACAGTGGGAATTTAAAGCACTAAATTTCCATAAAGTGGGGATACTATTTATACTGAAAACCCCCGGCACTCCAACGGGGGTACTGTTGCCGCAGTGAATCTGTCTTGCCTACAAAGGAAAGACAGGTTTTCAACTGGGGCTTTCACTTTTCCCTTTATAGGTTTGAACAATCTACAATGGCAAGATTGCTCATGACCCCAAGGGGTTGCTGATGCCTAGGACTTTCCATCGATAGTGGTCCAGCTCGTAGGCCAGTTCTTCTAATTTTCCTTCCGCAGTTAGGGTCCTGACATTCCAGGTTCCTAAGACGATGTTGTTTCTCGTGCGGATCTTGCTAAATTGTCCATCAGTAGCATACCAAGGGTTTTCTCCAGGCACTCCGGTTTCCTCCATCCCTTCAATAATGTTACAGGACGCAGTCAATATAAAAATTAAAAAAAAAATTCCATTTTCTTTCCGCCTTCTATTAGCGATCTCCCTGCCTTTACAACACCTGTTTGAGTGATGGATATGTGTTTTGTGTGTGTGAGGGTGGATGAGACAGGTGAGCGTGTATGTTGGTATAGATGGCCGCGCTTTGAGCCTGAATGATTTGGGGAAAAGCGCGTATAGCATCCTGTATTATTATTACTTAACACCTCCGTCCTGGTGGCCAACGGAAGGCGCGGTCCTTGAGCCGGGCGACGACCGATCCGGTATGGAATTAGTGGATAGTGGATAGAAAGGAAGGCTCCAAGTTCAAGCCCTCCATGCAGATGGTCTTGATGATCATCTCCATCTTTACCATCCCAACCTGCCAGCAGACGTCACACAGAAATATCAACACAGAAACATCAACAAAACTGGAGAAAGTTATGAGCAACTTTGCAACTAATTACTGCTTTTCTCTTCTTCTTTTAGGCACCTTCTAAATTAGGTGCAAGGGGCAGATGCATCTGGAACTGGATTCCCAAATGTATGTTGGTTGACAGGTTTGCTGATGGAAGTGGGTAGGGTATGCAGGGTGGTGGGAGTGGGTGGATGGTGGAGGTGGGGTAGAGTGATGTGTTGATTGCAATCTCTTTTGGCATGGAAGGGTACGACTGATAAATTGAGCCAAACGTCTCCAAAGTGTTAAAGTAAAGCATACAATTTTGCTTTAATTATAAAACTAAGTCTTACTACCAATTTTACTTTATCTAAAAGTGGACATTTTCACTAGGCCTACTGCCTTGTTTTTGTATGAATTTAAAAGCAATTTGATGACACTAAATTACCCTCAATACTTTTAAATTACCCTCAACACTTTTAAATTCTTACAGCTTCCATCACAAATTTCTTTCTTTTTTTTTCTCTCACAGTGTCAATCAGTTCTAAGTTTAAATTAAGAGTTTTGCTAGTGTAAGTGTTTCAAAGCCATGGACACAATTTTTCTGATACTCGACAGAGCGAGCTGAGTCAAACACCATGTACCAGCTAATCTTCCACTCCTCAATTAAGGAGGACTGAAGTCTTGTAAGCTGCTTCTGGTCAAAGGTACATGTTCTCAAACTACAACTATCACGCCCCGGAATTACGTGTACTGTATTAAATGAAATAATATAAATAAGAAATAAGCCACATTAAATAACAATTATAAATAATGAAACCACACATGTGTTAAAAACAAACAACAACAACAACACACACACAGAAATAACGCACAAAATATGGTTGGTTGGTTGGTTGAATAGATTAATGTCCCCAGACACCTGAGCGTATAAGGGACGTAGCACAAAATACAAGAATAAAGCACAAATATAGGAAGACTGGCAGACTGGCAGTCGCACACCGCAACAAAATTCAAAGCAGTGTGTGATGGGAAAATAAAACGAGCAATTTGATTGGCTGTTTCGGAGTTTTTAGACCAATTAGCACTTTCTAAACATTCAACAGCTTAAATGCCTTTGATATTTTTGGCCTTGATCACGACCCCCATACCCTGTCTGCCTCCAGCATTGTAAGTGATGCTTCCCTACCATCAACAGCCAACGGCTTCAAGCCGCTCCACGACTGTACCCCTTCTCGCGCAGCCCAACAGAACAAGCAGAGAGATAGGCCTCTTCGCTTTCTAAATGTTAACCTGCAGAGCGCCCCAGCTAAACGACCACACCTACCCAACCTTTTTGACAGCCTCAAGCCTGACGTTGCCATCGCCGTGGAAACATGGCTTGATTTCACAGTAAGCACTAATGAGTTCATGCCTCCTGGATTCAATACCATCCGAAAGGACAGAAACCGCAATGGGGGAGGGATCTTCATTGCCATCAGAGAGGGCATCCAATTTGTCGAGTGGATAAATCTGCTTCCAGGGCGCAAGGGAGACCCCCCCCCCTCCACCCCACCACCCTTATTTGTGCCCATTACAGACCTGACGTCTCCGACAAAATAGGACTTCAATATTTTTTCACCTCAGTAAAAAAGACCTTGCTCTTGTTCCCTTCTGCCAACGTCATCATCGCTGGTGACATGAACTTTCCCAGTTTTGACTGGAATAAGGTCATAGTAAAACCTTCACCTCGCAACCCCAACCTCCACAGACAGTTTTTAGAATTTCTCCACAACTATTCCCTCACACAACTGGTTAACGTCCCAACGCACGATTCGACCACTCTTGACCTGGTTATCACCAATGCACCCCACCTTGTCCCCCGACTCGAAGCTGTCCCCGCATCTCTGACCACGACGTTGTATACTTCGAGTGGAAGGCGCGGGTGACCATCAAGAATGGCCCTCCTCGCAGCATCCCACTGTACAGTAAGGCGAACTGGCAGCAGATGAGGGAAGACATGACCAGCCTTTACCAACAAATGCAGGACCTACCACCTTCTGCCACAACCAACGACCTATGGACGATCTTCCAAAATAAGTTGCAAGAGAGCATGAAGAACAACATCCCTCACAAAACATCGCGTCAACGAGCAGGTCAACCTTGGATCACCCCAGAACTACGTAGGCTCATCAAGAAGAGGGACAGGAAATACAAGCTGTGGAGAAAATTCAGCATGCATGACCTACGCACCGAATTCCTGTACCTGAGGCGTGACGTCCAGCGCAAATTGCGGCAAGCCTACTGGGAATACGTTGGCGGACTCTTTGTACCAACATCCACAGAGACTGACACTGCCCCATCCGCCAAGCGCTTTTGGACCTACATGAAACACCAAAGGGCAACCTCCACTGGCATACCAGCACTGAAACAACGCGGTCAGCTCATCACGGACCCCAAGGAGAAAGCAAAACTCCTAAACAACCAGTTCTACAAAGCTTTCAGCGCCGGTGATACCTACAGCTTCGAAGAGTTCAAGGACAAGTGCCAAATGCCAAACTCAAGAGACGACTACCCAGAAATGGACAAGATCACTGTGTCCGAAGTAGGGGTGCTGAAACTCTTGACGTCACTCAACCCGTATAAGGCCCCAGGACCAGACGGGATCTCACCTCGAGTGCTAAAAGAGCTGGCTCCAGAGATCGCTCCCATACTAACGCGGATCTATTCTACATCCCTTGAATCAGGCACCGTCCCACTGGAATGGAAGGCTGCCAACGTTGCCCCTGTCTTCAAAAAGGGACTACAATACGATCCTAGCAACTACCGCCCAATCTCCCTCACTAGTGTCACTTGTAAAGTATTTGAACACATCCTGTTCAGCTCCATTATGACACACCTAGAGTCCAACAGCATCCTCACCCCACAGCAGCATGGCTTTCGCAGAGGCAGGTCCTGTGAGTCGCAGCTACTTGAATTCACAGAGGAGCTGTCAGACAACATGGAGCGTGGCCTGCCCACTGACGTCGTAGTGATGGACTTTGCGAAGGCTTTCGACAAAGTGAACCACAGCCTACTAGTGCACACGCTGGACCACTATGGTGTCAGGGGGCAGACGAACGCATGGATAGCGAACTTTCTGGAAGGACGTACCCAATCCGTTGTCGTTGAGGGAGCCCGGTCTGACCCAGTATGTGTGAAGTCCGGAGTACCTCAAGGCAGCGTCCTTGGCCCTTGTCTGTTCCTCGTATACATCAACGATCTACCAGACAGGGTTGCCTCTACCTCCAGACTGCTCGCGCACGACACCATGCTCTACCGCGCCAGAGCGATTGACCACGACCAACAAATCCTCCAGGCCGACCTTGCTGTCTTGGAGAAGTGGGAGGAAGCCTGGAATATGGAGTTCCATCCCAGCAAGTGTGTCATCCTCAACATCGCCAGAAGGATGGCTGACCAAGCAACCCAGTACACCTTACACGGCCTCACCCTCCAAAACGCTACCTCCACCAAGTACCTGGGTGTCACCATACAGGCCAACGGCAATTAAGTGGGATGAGCACATCCAAAGGGTCATCAACAAAGCAAACTCCATGCTTGGCTTTGTGCGGAGGAACCTGAAAACCCGCCAACGTCAAGTAAAGGAACTAGCGTTCAAAGCTCTGGTGCGCCCCCACCTCGAATATGCCTCAACCGTATGGGGCCCTTCTCAGCAGAACCTGACAGATGAC
>CM072525.1:44641058-44701058 GCA_036898135.1 Oncomelania hupensis | reverse complement strand
CCTGGACCCTGGGGAGGCACGGTGGCCGAATGGCTAGAGCGTTGGCTTGCGGATCAGAAGGTCCCGGGTTCGAGCCCAGGCCAGGGCATTGTGTTGTGTCCTTGCGAAAGACACTTTACTCCCGTTTCCTACTCCTTCGGATGAGATTATAAACCGAGGTATAGTCTGTGTTGCATACATTCCATCATAACGGGTTTTAAAGATCCTGACACTCATGTTCTAGACAGGTGAATGCCGGTAACAAGAACACACCCAGCATGCACCTTGGTAAAAAGTGCCATAATAACCAACACGATTGATTGTGGGCATATACGGCAAGACAAGACAAGACAACACACGCTAGGTGATATGCTGCAAATTGCTAGACGCCCGCCATCATCCTCCTCAGCCACTAATCTTCTGGCTTAATCTTTCAACTCTGAAAGTAACAAAAAAAAACAGGGCCTGACATCCGCCAGAACGGTGTGTACATTACCTTTCGACCTGCCTCTCCCCTGTGCCCCTCCCTCGGCCATCCCCTCACTAACCTTGAAACCACCACCTAATTCACGCAAGCAAACTTACCACTCTTTCTGTCTAAACAATGGCGCCTGCAAAACATGTGGCACAACTCATCAGTTTCCCCGCATAAACAGGTGACGTGTTCGTTTCCGTAGGATAATAATAGTCGTGACGAAATGTGTCTTCCCGAAGTGTTTTTATTAAAGAAAAAAAACAACAGTGTTCAGAGTTTGGCTTATCTGTCAAAATCATGTTTGAGATGTCCGTGTTTGAGTTAGCTATTTTTTGACAGTGTGGCTTATCCAAACTAGAAATAGTCTTACAAAGAAGGGGGTCTGGCTGGGAATTGGTTTTGGTTTCAGATATCCGAGTTTTTTGCTTAAGCGTATTTCGTTTAGGCGAGTGCGGCTGTATTACAGTATTTTCACACAAACATGCACACACATTCCCCATACAAACACATTCAATATTTACACATCCATTTAAGTTCATAATTATATGAAATATAAATTGTTCCCCCAAAGGCAAATAAATCCATCAGAGAATATGGGAGGCTAAACGCTTGTGCCCAACATCAGAGAATGTTGGAAATCACAAAGACTGTCAATGGCAATTACGCTATTAATATTGAAGTAAAATTATTTCATTTGGTTACAAAACAGACGTCTAATGAGCACATGAAAATGACATGGCGACGAGACCTTTTACTACCTTTTACTCACTATGAACTGGGCCCCTCAGCCCTCGTCTTACCCACTCGAACACTGATCAGGACGCTGACCTTCAAGCTCCCCTCGTCCTCTCAATACCTGCCAAAGGAGGTTTACCAACGTGTTAAGGCGCTTGGCATCCTTTTGTAAAAAAAAAAAAAAAAAAAAAAAAAAAAAACCGGGCGAGGCACGCGTGCGGGACAACTGTATAAAAGCCGCAACATCATCGTCGTCTCTCAGCTGCGACCACAACCTCGAAAACTTCTGCAGTGACATCAATGTCACCTCGGCTGTGGCGACCATGACCTTGCTAGCTTTTGCAGCGGCTCCAAAACATGTAGTGGCCTCAGTGCCTCCATCGTCTTGGGTGGCCTTTGCCCAAATGTCACCATCGCCCACGGCGGCTTCGCTGTCACCATTGCTTGCGGTGGCCCCGGTGTCGGGCCTCGTTGGCGGCGGTTCCATTTCCTTCGGTGGCCCCAGGATCACCTTCGCCTCCGGTGGCCCCAATGTCAACATCACTTGCGGCGGCGGCTCCAACACATGTAGTGGCCTCAGTGTCTCCATCATCTGAGGTGGCTTTTGCCCCTTTCACCATCGCCGGCGGCGGCTTCGGTGTGTCACCATTGCTTGCGATGGCTCAAGTAGCCACGGCCTGACATTGTCAAACAGGTAAATAAACATACTTCTGTTTCATCGTGATGTATTAATTTTATTTTATTGTTGAATTATGTGTGTGAAATTTGCTATGCTTAGAATTGAATTGTTAGTCCGATGTTGAGTGACCACGTGGAAGAATCCGACCACGAGGCAAGCATGACCGGTCGACGTCATGTTGTATCCCTGAGGAACCACTGTTGTTTAACCTATATGTATGCCAGCAGACCAGTGGCTGTACCAGAGAATGTTAATAATATTATTATTTTTTTATGTGTATAGTTAGCCACGATTTATATTTATATATGTATAGGAACTTAGAGTGGAGATTCCAGTGGACCACGGACTTAGCAGAATGTTCGTCGCTTATGTATAGAGATGTGGAGCTATAACTGAGGGCTACTTTGGCCTTCAGTGAGACGCTCTGCACATACCTATTATACAGGGTGGTGCAGAATTTTGTCTCATATGTTACAGACGAGCAGGCGGTATATCGTGAGCCCAACTCAGCAAAGGACAGAACCTAATCGACGCTTAGAGTTGGCTGCCGAGGCATCTACAGCATTGTGCGCAGATAGCCCACCCGTCGAACCGAAGCCACGACAACACAGATTGTCCCGGAAGCGACCTCAACGCAGCGCTTCAACAACGAAGTTAAGTGCATCTTCGCTAAGTGCACTAAAACTCTGTATAAACAGGACCACAGTAGTCCACTAGGCAGAAAGTAGCCAGTGCCCGATGAAGAAAAAGTAGCTGCCTAGACTATCAGCGAGCGAACCATTCGCATTGACAATTGAACTTTTAAGTTAGAATCGTACTTCGAAGATCGTGTATAGAGTAGAGGAAATAAATGTGTGATTTTTACTGTTATCAAGTGGCTGGACTACATATGATTCATAGCCGTGTGAAAGCTAGTGTGACAGTGATCTTTTTACCATTTTTCTATCTATCTCTGTATCCCAGCCTTAACACAGACCGAGCTAAACAAATAAATGTATTAAGTAAAGTCAAAGGGCGATAACTAGCTATTCCCATAGACTAAGACGAGGAGGTAATAGCAGTCTATTGTGCAGAGCCCAGCAACAATAAAACCCCGTCACACTTTAAAAGTAGAGAGAGTTGTTGTGTTAGATTTGAGAAAGTCGGTTAAAGTGGAAAGTTGATAGTTGAGAATCGTAGAGTGGAAAAAGCGATTGAACGATTGTATGCAGTTGTTGATGTATGCTGAATAAAAGTGGAAAACTTCATACGACGACTCCAGCCTTGTTGATGATTGAACGGGTTGCGTGGATAAACGAATCTGAGTTACACCTATCAGGATTTCATGCATCGGGGCTGAATCAACTACTGATAGGAAAACAACATCGAGTGTATCATTTAGGATTAGGGTTAGGTTAAGGGTTAGGGTTTGGGTTAGGGTTTGGGTTTGGGTTAGCTTCAAAAATTGGAAAATGTCAAAATAATGTCAAGAAAATAAAAAGTGTGTCAAAATAATGTCTGTTTTTTTTTTCACAACAGTCATCGCAAATCATTGTCCGACGGCTGTCAAAATTGCAAATAGATTTTATTATAAGGTGCAAACCCGAAAGAGAGTTGATGATGATTGATGATGAAGATGATGATGAAGAAGATGATGATGAAGATCATGATGACTGACGATGACGGTGATGAGGTTGTTGTTATTGATGATGATGATGATGATGATGATGATGATGATGATGATGATGATGATGATGATGATGATGATGATAGTTCTAATTTGGTTCTTATGCCGCAATAGTCAAGCATATGGCCATGAAATCTAAACATTATAGGGCCTACTTTTAAAATGTTGTGCTCACCCCACAATAACGAATCTTAATCATCGTGGGAAAGTGTTTTTTTTTTACCAGTGCCAGAACAGGTGTCCAGCTTCCCCTGTCTTCACTGACCCTAGATATGCCAGAACTGAGGTGTCCCGTTTTTCCTGCCTTCACTGACCCTATGTATGCCAGACTCCGCTTTGATGTTCTATCATTAACATCAACAGCTTTGAATGGTCGTGTCTGCTGTTCCACCCTCTGTCGCGTTCGCTGTGTTAACCCTGATATTCACTGGCAACATGCTCAGCCAGTAGCGGTTTTCACCCACTACGACCCAGCAAATTTTTCCGCATGGTCATTGTTTTCTTGAGTCATAACATTGTCAATACAACATATTTTACTTTGACAAACGGTCAGATGATGATGTCAAGCAGCGCTGTCGGTCAGTACGTCTTCACATGGCACCCGGCACGACCCAGCCAATTTAACACACAGACTTTGTTATTAACATGTATTATTAGTTAACCAGATAACGTCAATGAATACAAAGCATGGAGATGAGGTGCTACAGAAGACTTCTGGGCATTTCCTATACCCAGCACATCACCAACAACGAACAGGTCATCGTGTTGTCCAATGGCTTGTGTGATGTGTCTGTCCGACTTCGTCGTTGGTGATGTGCTGGGTATAGGAAATGCCCAGAAGTCTTCTGTAGCACTTCATCTCCATGCTTTGTATTCTCCGATGTAGATCTGCTGTGAGGATCCATGTTTTGCAAGCGTATAGGAAGATGGAGATGACAAGGGAGCGCAGCAGTCTTATTTTGGAATGTAGACTGATGGTCCTGTCTTTCCAACTGGGCTTCAACCTTGCCACGGCAGCAGTTGTTTGTGCGATCCTGGAGAGGACTTCCTGTCGGGATCCATTGTCTGATACAATGGCTCCTAAATATTTGAAGCTACGCACTGTGTTGAGTGTAGCGAATGTTAATGACTGTTTTTCTTGTGGGGAGAGATGTTCACTACCAAATAGTAAGGGGTTGGCATTTTTAGAAGTAGGGTCTATTTAATTAATCGTTTGAATAGAAGCAGTGCCAGATGTAGGACAGAAAAGGAGGAGAATGTTGGGATGTTTCAGCAGGATGACCACAATGACCGACAGGGCCGTTTAACAAATGACAGAAATATATGCCATAATTGAGGTCACTTACATTCAGTCGAGGTCGTGTGTATGTAAATCCTGCTGTTGTGTACTAGGATAATGATACAACCTACGGAACAAGTGAATCATCTTTAGCAAGTTTTTTTAAAATTTGTTTTTGTTGTATGGATGGTCTGACTTGAATTTCCTCTGGGTGATCATTGCACATAACTGTGGCTGAAGAAACAAAAGAGTTATTGAAAAGTTTGGGTTTTTTAATTGGAAGTAGTACTCCACGTTGTAAAAGTCTTCGCAGTGATATGGATTAGTTGCTGAAACAAATGGAGGTGCCAAGGTGGACACAAACTCAGGATAACACTCATTAGACGTTTCATCTTATGACAGGTGAGTTACTTAAGTCTTTTCTGTCTGTTTCAATGCGCACTGTCCAGACTATGTGTACAACAACTCATGGCTGGTCCCCTTCACTGTCCAAACAATGATTTTAATTATTTTTATGTGAATCCTTTTCAATGAACACACATGCATGCATGAAGATCTTTATGACGGCCTACTAGCTCCAAAACCGAGAGTTACCATTATCACGAGATTATTGGGATTAGCACGTGTTCTGTGTAATTTACAGAGATACCGGTAATCCACAGTGTTATTGAATAATTATTAGTAAGCCTTTTTGCCAGGCTTTCCTAGCGACAAAACCTGATAATTACAAATATCATGAGATACTTACAAGTATCATAGAAGGATTACAATTATCAAGGGATAATTACAATAATCATTGAAAAAAGTACAAATATCTTCGCGTGATCATGTTTAAGTTTCAGATTTGGCTCTAACATTCCGTATCATGGAAATGGGCCTAAACCGAAAATTGTTATTTTCATTTAATTATAATTTTTACGTGTTAATTGTAAATATGTCGATGATAATTGTAATTATCACATGATATTTGTAATTATCAGGTTGTGGCGCTAGTAGGCCGTCATAATGTGAAGTACCGGTACACAGAACACGTGTTAATTAATTTTATCACTGATACTTGTATATGCACGTTTTGGCGCTAGTAAGCCGCCTTAGTCAGAATTAAGCATGATGACGTAAACATTGTAATTATGAAGTGAAAATTGTAATTATTATGTGGTATTTACAATGTTCGGTTTTGGCGCATTTTCAGACGGATTGCTAGAGTCAAAACCAAAAATTAAATATGATCACGCGAAGATATTTATAATTTTTCAATGATAATTGTAATAACCCTCCTTTTTTTTTTATTCACACCATCGCCACCACCCACCCCATCACCCATTCTTAGCTCTCCCATCCTCCCTCCCTCGTCTCTTATTCGTTAGCCAGTGTCTATTTTATTTTGTATGAAGCCGGATGTTTAGAATGAATGCGTGAGTACTGCGCTTTGAACTGATATTGTTCATTGGGAAAAAGCGCTATATAAATATCATTATTATTATTATTATTATTATTATTATTATTATTATTATTATTATTATTATTATTATTATTATTATATTTGTAATTACCTAATGATATTTGTAATTATCAGGTTTTGGCGTTAGTAGGCTGTCATAGGTCTTAACTCAGCTGCCAGCTGGTTCACAGGACAGCGCTAATTTATGTCACACTATACCTGTCATTGGGTTAGTTCTGTTCGTATTGGGATGCGTATAGTACAGGCTGCAACCTACTGCAACAGCACTCACCAATGCGGGGTATGGTGGGGGTTGGAGCTAAATGTTTATGTACAAAAATTCGGGGTATGGTAGGGGTTGGAGCTAAATGTTTATGTACAAAACAATTATTACCTTGCATGAAAAAACATTGAAGTTTAACGTGTGTGTGTGTGTGTGTGTGTGTGTGTGTGCATGTGGATGTGTTGGTGTGCATGCCTGTATGCGTGATGTGTGTGTGTATGTGTGTGCACGTGTACAAGGAGGGTGAAGAGGGGCGAGAGGGGTTAGCGTGCATGCTTTTATGAGTGTGTGTGGTGGTCGTGTCCATGCTGACTTATATGTTTGCTTAAGGAGTGCGAGATGACCATTATTTTAATGTCTTTCACCGGTCTTTCCGGATTGAGGGTCTGGGCGATGGAATTCTTAAAGCTTAGCTGTAATTATTCACTCATAGGTCACTCAACCCCTTGGGCCAGCGTAATAAGGGTGATGCCCATCCCTCTCCCTCGCTGCTTTACCTTCCCCACCCTTAAGAGAGTAGGTACTCAGTCACAGTTGAGTCAACTGGGGGCGTTGTTATTTGTCGCTTCACGTTTTGCGGTCACCCATCCAAGTGCTAACCGCACTGGACGGTGCTTAACTTGCGACACAGTAGCGAGTGCTCCAACCACTGCGCTATCCGAAACCCCTTGTCGGGTAACCGGCCCTAAAACCTGCTTGGTCTTCTGCGATCTGTTCGCTATCTTCTATCCATCGTAGGCTAAGCCTCTTGTTTAAAATGTGTGTAAATATTTTAACAGAAGAAGGTTGTGTTAAGCATACGTAGGCTACAGCTTCATAAGATAAGCCGTGACGTCACCCAGCTGACCAATCACCCTCCACACTGCACGCTCCCCTACGGCCACAAGGCTATGGGACTACCTTTACCTTTACCTTTTTACCCGACATGAAGATCACGCATTTACATTACATGTATATTCAATTATTTAAAAGACCTTTGCGCCAAAAAAGGGGAAAGTTTATGTGGCATTTATCGATTATAGAAAAGCGTTCGATTTTGTGAATATGGATAAGCGGTAGGCGTGCTTATGTAAAAACGGGTTATCCAGAAAACCTATAACATTGTTAAGAAGCGTGTATGAGAAAATTCTCGGTTGCATAATGGAGGGACAGACAGGACTACGCAGATTTCTTCCAAAGGCCCATTGGACTGAATGAAGCTGGGGTGCTCACTCTCATTGTAAGCATGTTTGTTTATGCCGAAGAATTACAGACTTAAAGACAGCGGTAGACGCGGTAGACAGGGGATACTTTTATCAAACTTATAGAAGACATCTTTTCATAATTTTTTGCAGATTATATCGCCGTATGATATCGCCTTACATTACATTACATTATTATTGCTTTAGGTCCAGCGGACTTTTCCGAGCCAAATCAGGACCGGACAACCCCCAATCCGCATAAAAGATCTGCTGAAACAACCCTAGTGGTAAAACCGAAAGCTCTCCACCAGCCAGTCACTTTACAATAAAGACATCCCACGCAGGGGACGGCTGAGGCTTCACCCCAACTTATCGAACCCCCGTTTACAAAAACAAAATAGAATACAAACATCATTATAAATTATAAACAAAACACATACATATAAAATGCCTACATTGCTAAATAATAAAATCATAGGAAGCCCTAGTGACCACCTGGCAGAAAGCGTCCAATATTCCCAAACTGACCCAACAGACCTCATACACAAATGAGTCTTATCCCGGAAGAGTTTTCAAGAAAAAAGGTAGGAGACTGGTCTAGCGAAGAAGACGATAGTATAGCAGATTGATAGAACAGAGCAGGAATGAGAAAGAGCAAATGAGAAAGACAGCGACAGTGGGAATTTAAAGCACTAAATTTCCAGAAAGTGGGGATACTATTTATACTGAAACCCCCGGCACCCCAACGTGGGTGATATCGCCTTGATTTCACACACTCCGGTAGGACTACAGAATCAACCACATATACTAGCACGAGTTTCAAACAGAATGGGATTAAGTGTAAATTTTGTCAAAACTAAAATCATGGTTTTTAGGAAAGGAGGGTAGCTAGCAGCTCACGTGAAATTGTACCTAAATGGGGAAAGATTAGAGGTCGTAAATTCGTATACCTATATTTGGGTGCTACTCTAACAACTAAACTAATCAGGTCGTAAATTCTTATACCTATATTTGGACTTTACTCTGACAACTAAACTATCGATTAGTGCAGCAGTGGACCAAATTACGAAGAAAGTAAAAAATAAAGTCATGGACCTCCTACATGCTTTATAGATGATTGAATAATGACCTTGCAGTTTGTTTACGCTTGTTTGATCAGCAAGTTCAACCTGCTCTTTTATACGCAACAGAGGTGTGGGGTGTAAAGGAAGAGGAAGAGGCTGAGAGTTCAGCTGTAGGCATGCAAGAAATTATTATCTGTTAGCCAATAAACCCCTTGTTCAATGATTTACGGTGAACTGGGTAGGCATCCTATTTTCATTCTTTCATGAAAGCAATCAAGTATTGGTTAAAGCTGCTAGAAATGCTAAATGACAGAATACCCAAAGGAACTTGTTGTTTTATTCCATTTAAAGTGCAGGAGGCTTGCGCCTATTTACACTAAACGCTAAAAGCAGGATATGACAACACAATTATGACTATAAAATAATAATATAACCACAATAATATGCACATACAACTGCATTCAACTCATCTTTCACGCCATGTACACAGTGTCAGCTTTATATCGCTCTTTGTCAAATTAAAAATATGTACACACAGTTACTAATTAATAACATTTATAAAATTCCGGTCTAATTGTTTTGTTATTTAAAAACAGACAAGCCAAATAACCCAACATAACTTCATACGCAACTAAAACATCGCTACTTAAAGTCTTATTAATACCTAAATAACAAGCGCTGTAGCTTTCAGATATAAAAATAGCATACTTCTTCATAAAACCATACAGCTCAAAAATACATACACACTTTACGTGTTTGATTGTACACATAACATTTGCAGTTTAATACATTTTCCACATATCATCGTTTAAAAGGAACTTATGATTACCTGAAACGATTAGATGACATTGGGGAAGAGGCATGAGTAAGTAAAATTAGAAATTTTTGTTCCAGTATGGTTTTGGATTTATTTGGATTAAACAGCAAGTGGGAAGAAGACAGGATTATTGAACATGCTTAAACAGCGCTTGATAGACTGCTATTCACAAACCTAACACGACAAAAATCAGTAACAGTGACAGGTTTATTTATTACAATAGTTTCAAACAATTTTTAAAATACGAAAATTATCTGTCTTCGTTCCAGGTCTAAAAATATAAAGGTGTGGTAGTGAGATTCAGGCTGGGATTAAACGAATTAAATTGTAACAAGCACAGATACAACACAAACAGGAACATGAAGCTATGACAGTGTGGCAGAGAAGGATGAAATCCACTTCATCTTCGCCTGCCAGCATTATGAAAATATTAGAAAGGTCGTTATTCCAGTACAGCTAAGGCCACTTAGGTCTAGAATCAACGACTTTAAGCTTTTAATGGAATCTGTCAGTGTACCTGTCCTTGCAAATTATATTGTTTCTTGTTTGAAATACAGACAGAAAAGTACATCTTAAACCAGAACCAAGTCATACAGGGCACAAAATATCAATAGAAAGAAGAAGAGGTGATGGAAGGAAAAGAAGAAAAAAAAAGTAATGTGCGCAAATGCATTACATGTATACTTTTCACTTCGGCCGTGGCCGTTTTTCTATCGCTTTGACATGTACATGGTTTTGATTGATTTGGTTTTGTATTTAGCTTATAGATATATATTTATAAAACCCTATTATGCCTTTTGGAATCCATTTGTATAGGCATATGTTTTTCAAATTTAAGTCTTGAGTTCTGAGTTCGAACTCTCTCTCTCCCTCTTCCTCTCCCTCTCTCCCCCAGCCATTCTCCAAATTTTGCTTCTATATAATTAAGAAAATATAATCAAATTTAGTACATTGTTTAACTTAAACCTTCTGAGCTGAAGGATAATGAATACCAGTCACTGACCTTACTACTGCACTGATATCGGGTCTGTTTGCATGATAGTAATAACGCTAAGGAACAGTGGAAGGAGCCAGGCACAGACGAAGGCAAACAAAGAGAGATGATGTCAAAACGAGGTTGCCGCTGGACATGCCGCGCCTTCTGGCGACAGCAACAGACAGACCAATGGGATGAAACCTCTCCGCGACAGCATTTCTCACATCTCTCCAACGACCCGACAGGCTGGGGGATTAAATAGTACTATTGTTACAGTTTCTTTGACTGTCTGCAGTTGTTTTAAAAGTGTAATTTAGTCTCTCTTGGGTGTTTATTGTACTTTCGAGCACGCTTACCTCGAAGTCCAGGGGAAAAATGTTCCTTTCGTTTATATCCCAAGTTCCTTGTACCCGTAGTACACGGCTAATGTGTTTTTGTATTCGTTATATCCGTCATGTCTCTAAAATGAGTATTTGATGTAAGGTTTACAGCCAAGATTACGTCAAGCTGTATTCTGTCATGTTAGTGCAAAAGGGGTTGATTTTAGAAGATTTTTCCAAATGAAGAGAAGGAGAGAGAGAGAGAGAGAGAGAGAGAGAGAGAGAGAGAGAGAGAGAGAGAGACAGACAGACAGACAGACAGACAGACAGACAGATAGATAGACAGACAGACAAACAGACAGAGAGAGTGATTAAGAGAGTGATTAAGAGAGAGAGAAAGTCATGTTTTCTTTGTAAGTTAATGTGTACTTTTATTGATATAGATGTTGTTTTTTTTTGTTTTCCCAATGTATTATTGTTTTAATGCAATATTGTTCTCTGAGGACAGGGAAAGATGGCGTATGCTGGTTAAACGATCATCTGTGGTGCCACATAGACCTTCGAGTAACGGGATAGGATAGGATAGGATAGGATAAGTTCTCTTAATTATAATTATATTGGTGTACCTTCGTTTGTGTGTGTGTGTGTGTGTGTGTGTGTGTGTATGTGTGTGCGCGCGCGTGCATGCGCGCTTACTTTTAGCATTCTATGATAATTGACTTGTCTATACACATGTCCATTTTTGATATAAGTGTGATTGCGTCCAATGTTGCTATAGTGCTTGTCAATGTTTCTTAAAGTTGAAATATTATGAAGTGTTTATGTGTGAGATATATGGCTGTAGGAATGATGATATTTGCCTGGAGTGGGGTGTTTGTATGTGTACCTGTTTACCACTATTGGGGTAATTTTCAATAAGGCAATTTTTAATATACTATGTACATGTTTTTGGGCTGAATAATCTGTATTCTGTATTCTAAGTGAAGGTGCTTAGCGTTGATAATGGAATTTAAATTCCTTAGTTATATAAGTTTTTTTTTTCCTTTTCTGGATGCGCCCCCACATGCGATATTATTTTAAGTTCTCTATCAGAATCAGCTGAATTCATTTTCATTTTTCCGACATGTTTTGAACTCTTAGGAGACGATCGGGTAGCTCTATCTTCCCATCCTATCTGTTCCAAAAACGACGAAGGGACCGATACGTCGGCCCCGGACAACAATCGTTTTCGAGTTGGCTATCAAAGAGCGAAAGCGGTTAGTCGGATTTTTTGTGTCTAAAAACGAACTTCCAGTTTTGCAAATGATCGTTATCGGCGATCGTTGGTTCCGAACTGCGCTTTGAACTGATGTCATTAGGACAAAGCGCTATATTAATACCATTATTATTATTATTATTATTATTATTATTATTATTATTATTATTATTATTATTATTATTATTATTATTGTTGTTGTTGTTGTTGATGTTATTGTTATTATTATTATTATTATTATTATTATTATTATTATTATTATTATTATTATTATTATTATTATTATTATTATTATCATTAGTATTAGTTTCCAATGGATTTATTGTGACAGTGTGAAAGATGTACGACCACCAATTGTTGACTTAAGCAGAGAAATCTTGTTTGATGTATTAATTTGTTTTGTTTAATAATATAGTGAATGCTTCTGCTAGCTTTTTTTTTTTTTTTTTTTAAAGCTGACACAATAATAATGATGAGGGTTGTGAGCCATATACTTCCTTCTTTCTAAGTGAATTGGAGTAAGAAGATGGTAACAACCTTTTATATTTTCACACAATACACATTCACGTATGTACTTTATTCGGTTACATTTGAAAAATTCAGTCTTTTTACTGTCAGAAAATGTAAACTTTACTTGTGAAACATTCCTCGGTGCCAAGAACACAAAGAAAAGGTTAGGCCTGTCATTTTCTGCCAGTGACATCCCTTTTTTTTTTTAACTGTTCAAATATGATGTCGTCGTCAAAGGGTTAGAAGGGTCTTTCTATATGAATGACATCAAAATTTGATGCGGATTTTATACGTCATTTGCGATTTCCTACTTTAATTTCGTTATATACCTCGAAATTTGGTGTCTGGGATAATAAAATACAAGCGGTGTAAGCGAAGCTACGTTGTAACCGTGTTCGTTATCTCCAGAATGTTCTAAGTGATAAATAAGAACAACTTCGACAGGGATTTTTTTTCATTCGCTAAAAGCGTTGTTCGCTGTAAGTGTGTTCGTTGTACGCGTGTTTGGCTGTATTTAGAAATGAAAAGCAAATTCCCCATCCATCGTCTTCACTACTTTGCCACCCAATGGATTCCGCTTCGTCTGGTATGGCTGTGCTGGAAGGTGAAATCTACGTCTGTGGCTGACATCATGGCATCTCCATCTTTGACTGGGTGAGTTTATTTTATTGTATGTAATTTTAATTATTAGTATGTCTTGTTTTTATTGTTTATTACACTTTGAAGAAGAAGAAAAAATGTTGGTTTTATAACTATTGTTATTATCATTGTTTACTAACTTGCATTACCGATCAGTTTATAAAGAGTTGATTGTAAGGAAACTAAACAGTAAATGCACACATTCCATGGCACAGACTTTAAATTTCATGAAACCCATGTCTTAGGTGAGCGCCGCCAACATAACTAGAGCCAGCACGCACTACGTCCCTTATCTCCCATCATCTGTCACCCAGGAGTTTTGCCAGACTGGGGTGTCAGACAAGTGGAAGTGGACTTGTTAGGTATGGCGGCCTACTAGCGCCAAAACCTGATAATTACAATTATCATGTGATAATTGCAAATATCATGGGATAATTACAATTATCAAGAGATAATTACAATTATCATTGAAAATTACAAATATGTTCGTGTGATCATGTTTAATTTTCAGTTTTGGCTCTATCAATCCGCCTGGAAATGCGCCAAAACTGAAAATTGTAATTATCACATGATAATTTCAAGTTTCACTTGATAATTATAATTTTCACGTGATCATGTTTAATTCTGGTAAGGCGGCTTACTAGCGTCAAAACCTGCAAAGCTTACACGTATCAGTGATAATTGTAATTAACACGTGTTCTGTGTAATTCACAGAGATACCGGTAATTCACAGTGTTAATTACTAATTTTCAGTTTTGGCCACGCTTTACAAGGGCCAAAACCCCAGGCGTGCTGGGAACAGTGCCTTTGCCGCGCATGCGCATCGCGTATCGGGCCGCGCATGCTCATCTTGATATTTATAATTTTCAGTGATAATTGTAATTATCGCTTGATAATTGTAATTATCTCTTGATAATTGTAATTATCTCTTGATAATTGTAATTATCTCATGATATTTTTAATTATCCGGTTTTGGCGCTAGGAAAGCTTGGCAAATACTGATAATTATTAATTAACACTGCGGATTACCGATATCTCTGTAACTTACACAGAACACGGGATAATTTTAATTATCTCGTGATAATGGTAACTCTCGGTTTTGGCGCTAGTAGGCCGTCATAGTTAGGCACTCACATCCATGTTAGTTCTTTCTTCATTAGAATTGGGTTAACAAATAATAAGCAGGAAACTAACACCCAGCTCCAATTATTTAACAATATTTCATGGGACTAAGGGATACTAAAAACTGTAAATACTGCAACGTAATTGATTATATTGAACATTTCTTTTTTCACTGTTCAAAGGTTAAAAAAGTGTGGACGCACTGCATAAACTATATTTATGTACAAACAAACCGCATGGTGACTTTGTCTGAGACAGAAGTACTTTTGGGATACAACCCTCAAAGAATATCAATGAAATTTATTAAATTTGTTAACCATGTTATTTTGATTACAAAAATGGTCATTAGTAAATTTAAATATGGTACTGAAATTGATATTTGTATTTTGTTTGACATGGAAGTCAAAATTAGGAAGAATTGTCTTGAGATTTACCCAGATTTCAATCATTGTATATGCCTGATGTATGAATAACCATATTATATGATAAAAGCCTATAAAGAGGGCAAACGCTCGACTTTAAAATAAAATTTAAAAAAAAAGAAAGAAAAAAAAGAAGAAAAAAAAAGAAAGAAGAAGTCTGAAGCGGACCCGAAAACTGAGGCAAAAAAAAAAAATTCAGAGATTGTGTAATTTGCTCCTCCTGTTCTGAATATGGGCAGGTGAAACATTATTAGTGTTACTATTCATTAGAATTGTTACGAGTTGACTGATTGTCATCTGCTGCCGGGCAAAGTTTAAGCCCATTTGGAAAGACAGGACCATCGGTATACACTTCAAGGTAAGACTGCTGCGCTCCCTTGTCATCTCCATCTTCCTAACCGCTTGCAAAACATGGACTCTCACAGCAGATCTACAACGAAGAATACAAAGCATGGAGATGAGATGCTACAGAAGACTTCTGGACATTTCCTATACCCAGCACATCACCAACGACGAAGTCCGCCAGACACAAGCCATTGGACAACACGACGACCTGCTCACAGTGGTGAAGAAACGGAAACTCCGATGGTATGGCCAAGTCATCAGATCAACAGGCCTTGCAAAGACAATCCTGCAAGGCACAGTGCAAGGAGGTAGAAGAAGAGGGAGACCGAAAAAGAGATGGGAGGACAACATTCAAGAATGGACTGGTTTTAACACTGAACGAAGCCATTAGGATTGCTGAAGGCAGAGAAAGATAGAGTACTCTGATTAAACGAACATCTGTGGTGCCCCTACGACCTCCGAGTTACGGGATAGGATAGGATAGGATAGGATAGGACCGATTGTGTTGTGCTCTGACATGCATTACCTACAAGTTGTAAGGGTATAGTTTGTAAGCACAGTTTGTTGGTGTAGACCTGGCAAGTTTAAATAATGTTATATAATATATTGGTTCCTCTAGTCATTAATATTTGATTACTTAATTCACTGGTTCAGTCAGTTGGAGTGCTACAACCTGACCCTCGGTATTTGGCGAGACGCTCTCCATCCCCCTCTCCCCCCTCCCCCATGAAGACCAAGCGTTGTCGATTAGACCTGATGACGCTGAAGGGCAAGATGTAGCGCTGAGGTAGAGGTGGGAAAAGGGGGGGGGTAACGGGCGGGGGCGGGAGTGGTGGTGGGGGGGGGGTGGAGAAAGAGGGAGAAAGGGGGAGGGGCGCAGGGAGGGGTATGGTTTACGACGGCTCCATGTTCCTACGCACTGTGGGGTGTTTCAACCCCAAGACGACAGAGCATGGACCATGGTGACCCCCATCAACGTCAGACGTAACCGGGTGGCGGTGGCGGGGCAGCCACGGCAAGATTTGCGCCTTGGGTGGCGACGACGGACAGGCCAAACTGTCGTCGATGGAGACGTACGACCCAGAGAAGAACCAGTGGACCGACCGGCCAAGCCTCCATGATCTCACGAGGGTGATATGGGGACTGAGTTTGTCCCTAAGTCTGATCGCAGTTCTGCCCGAGTCACCACTGTCAGGACTCCACAGGAGAGGACGCGTATGTGAATTGAAATGTCTGCAGTGCTGGCTAAGGCAGGGCTATCAGGACTACACCAGCCTTGTGTGTTGATGATTAAGGTAATGTGTGTGATTAAAATGTCGCCAATTTTACTGAGTCTTTGCTGTTAGTGCTACAGCAGTCTTTGTGTTGAGACGTTGTGTGTAATCAGTAACAAACTCAAGACTCAAGACACTTTATTACCCTACCCTATCCTATCCTATTTATATTCTATCCTGTCCTATCCTATCCTATCCTATTATATCCGATACCGTAACTCGAAAGTCGTTGGGGCACCACCGATGATCGTTTAACCAGCATACTCCATCTTTCTCTGTCCTCAGCGGTCCTCATGGCTCTACTCAGCGTCAAACCAGACCATTCTCGAATATTGTCTTTTCACCTCTTTTTTTGTCTTCCTCTTCTTCTGCCTCCCTGCACCGTGCCTTGCAGGACGGTCTTTGTAAGGCCTGATGTTCTGGTGATGTAACCATACCATCGGAGTTTCCGTTTCTTCACCGCTGTGAGCAAATCATCGTGTTGTCGAATGGCTCGTGTGATGGTCTGTCGGACTTCATCGTTGGTGATGTGCTGGGTATAGGAAATGCCCAGAAGTGTTTATTACCCAAACATTTGAAAATACATAGAATTTTGTTTTGGTGATGCGGTAAAACATTCAGTCACTCTACAACAACCATCCTTCCACTGGGCATTTAAGCAGTTAAAACCATCACAAACAACAAAAAAATCCAACCGCCCGCCGCCACACCGTGCCGCCATGCTGGATCGGCGCCATCTTGTCAGGGGCGTTTCAGTGGTCCAAGAGTGCAAAGATTTGTGTGCGTAAGTCTTGGGTAGGGTGGGTTTAAGGATCCAAAAACCACGTCACACCAAGACTCAAGCACACAGCGTTTCAGCAAACTTTGTTATGCTTTGTGGATACAAAGAGATCAGCGCCTTTAGATACTGTCTGAGGTTGTAGGTCTGCAATATATAAGAACACTGTAATATTGAATGTCAAGCCATAACATTGCAGCCTGTACAGGCAATGGATTTAACCCCAATGACTGGATCGCCAAGGGAGAACAAAAATAAAAGAAGAAGAAAAAAAAAGAAAGAAGAAACAAAAGAAAATAAAAACATGACGCGGTAGAGAACTCAAACATCACTGGGGACTACTTAGCTGGAAGCGCAGTGCGCGTCAGAATTAACATAGTGATGAGGCTCGGGACTTGAAATAGATGCAGAAATAAATAAACCTGCATAAACTCTGGCTCTCCACACAAATGAGAGACTGTTACATCCCACACTCTGTGTTACTTGTCTCGTGAATAATAAATTTCTGTTTAAACCAACTCTAGGTTGCAACATCACTTTGTTTTGTTTCCAAAGGCAAATGTCTGGGTTTAAAAAAAAATTATTTTATTATCGGATGATAAAGTTGTATTGCATTGTACTGTAATGTATTGTACTGTAACGTATTGTACTTTAATGTATTGTACTGTAATGTAAAACTGTAAAACTCCTCATTTGTGTTTGAGCTGTGTCTGCTGGATCAGCTTGGTATTATATTGTATGGTACTGCAATGTTTTGTACTATAGTTTTATGGGAACATACGAACAACTCCAGTATTCCCACATCGGTCAATAAAATAAATGTCAATTAATGAGCGAGGAACAAGAGAAGGCACGGTGGCCTAATGGTAGAGCTTTGGCTTGCGGATCTGAAAGTCCCGGGTTCGAGCCCAGGCCTTTTTGTGTTGTGTCCTTGGGAAAGATACTTTACTCCCGTTTCCTACTCCTTCTAATGAGAGTATAAACCGAGGTCTAGTTTGTATCGCATACATTCCATCATAACGGACTTTAAAGATCCTGACGCTCATGTCCTAGACGGGTGAGTGCCGGTGACAAGAACACACCCAGCATGCACATAGGTCCTTCTCCCCCATCCCTGGCTGCCCAGGATTGTGCTCAGTTGTACGGGCGTCAGACCATGCGCCCAAAGGCTGCGGGTGGGCGTCTCGGGCGGCTTGAGTTAGATCCTGTATCGGCCAGCGCCTTGAGCAGCTCTTGAGCTGGCAAAGCGCTATATAAGAACGATTAAATAAATAAATAAATAAATAAATAAATAAATAAATAAGAGAGAGAGAGAGAGAGAAAGAGAGAGAGAGGCAGAAAGTGAGAGAGAAGCCCTTTAAGACAGCCATAGACAGACAGACTGACAGAGACAAAGAATAGAGCAATGGAAGTGTTGGCCCAATATAGGGACGTGTACAGTTCACGGTTTCCAATTTAGCAATCGCTGATTGATATTTCACCGTGCGGTCCCACGTTCTCCATTTCCCTATGGGCATCAACTAAGTGTTCAGTACAATACCTTTTATCCTTTTATCGTTTCCATATCTTTTGCGGAGTGCATTTAGTCATATATTATACAAAGAAGGGGAGAGAGGCGAGTAACAAATGATAGAGAGAGAGAGAGAGAGAGAGAGAGAGAGAGAGAGAGAGAGAGAGAGTTGACACTTAAAACTTTTTGTGGATAAAAATGTTAGATTATGAAGTCTATAATCTTACAATAAGTCCCTTAACAAATTATTATATTATTAAAGTTCTTTTATCATTAACTTGGAAATCATATAACTCGCACGCACACACACACACACACACACACACACACACACACACACACACACACACCCACACACACACAAACAGAGACCATTAGGTTTAAACAATTTTTCACACCCACCGAACTCCAGATCCCTCACTCTTCTTCTTCTTCTTCTTCTTCTTCTTCTTCTTCTTCTTCTTCTTCTTCTTCTTCTTCTTCTTCTTCTTCTTCTTCTATTACTACTACTACTACTACTACTACTACTACTACTACTACTACTACTACTACTACTACTACTACTACTACTACTGATAATAATAATATTTATATTTTAAAGAAAGAGAAAAAGCGAGAAAGAGATACGGGGTGGGAGGGGAGACGATGGGAGTGGGAGAGAGAACGAGAGAGAGAGAGAGAGAGAGAGAGAGAGAGAGAGATGGGGAATGGGGAGGAAGAAAGAACGAAAGAGAGGGAGAGAGAGTGTGGGAGTGGGGATGAAGGAGGAAAGATAACAATTTTATTTTGCAAGGGTAAAAGAGTGCCTCTTGCCCTTGGGGCTTGTATCAATAACTATTATACACAGCAAGGTGTGGGAAAAGTAGAGTCAGGTTATTAAGAACTTACACCCAATTGTATAGTTGTGATGCAGAAGAAAACTATCCCATCCATGTGAAATTGGATTCCCCCACAACCTCGTCTTCTTTTTCTTCTTCCGGATATTCTTGCTACGCGAAGAAAACCTCTTCCATCTTTTATGGATGAATGTAGAGACTACACGTTATATTGTGATTGGGTTACTTCAGAGAGGGTAGTTGCTCTGTTTCAGGTCATAACATACAAGTGATGTCCATCTGAGGGTTAAACCAGTTGATTTCCAACCACATTTGTGCCTGCAAACTCTTGTACCTTGTGTTGAAATTAGGCAGTGCATGTTTTTAGTCATCACGATTTATGCACACCGTCTGTATGTCTGTCTGTTTGTGCTGTATGTCCTCTCTCTCTCTCTCTCTCTCTCTCTCTCTCTCTCTCTCTCTCTCTCTCTCTCTCTCTCTCTCTCTCTCTCTCTCTCTCTCTCTCTCTCTCTCTCTCTCTCTCTCTCTCTCTCTCCCTCTCTCTCAAGCAGTAAGAGTAAATTGTTTTGTTGTTTGAAAAGTATGCATGTGAGTGTAAAAGCGCGTGTACGATGTGGTGCAGAATTGATTCAATCCGTTGTTTGTTCTCATGGTATGCAGCCCGATTTTATGTTCTTTATTTTTTAACGAAGTTGCTGTAGAAGTTATTAGAAAAGGGCGCCATGTTGTAAGCTTTACTATCGTCGCTTTTGAACTTTTTGTACTCCTCCTGGCAGATGAGATGATGTTGTTTTTTTCAGAAACTGTAAAAGGCCTTCAAAATCAGTTAAGACATTTACAAGATGCAACCCACACATTGCGTCTGAAGGTAAATTTGGGAAAAAGCAATGTTATTGTTTTAGAAAAGGGGAGTATTTGTCTGCTAGAGAAATCTAGTATTTTGATGGAGTTGTTATGCCTGTTGTAAATGCGTATAAGTATTTGGGTATTAACTTTTCTGCTGCGTGTAGAGATTTGTCAGCTAAAGGTAAAAAAGCATTATTGTACATTATCCAGAAGTTGCGTTTTTTTAAAATAACCATTGTTTAGATGTATTTATACAACTGTTTGACTGTCAGATGCAACCGATTTTGTAATATGGTACTGAAGTTTGAGGTTTTGAAAAGGTTGCAAATCTCTGTGAGAAAGTTCATTTGTTTGGTTTAAATGAATTCCTAAATGTAAATTGTACGTACCCCAAACGATTTTGTTTATAAAGAATTAAACAGGTAAGCTTATCTAATAGTTATTAACTCTGTTGTAAATTGTCTCCAATACTGGCTAAAACTGATACAAATGTCTGTTGACAGAATCCAAAAGAAGGCTTACCTAATTAGGCTAATGCTAACCTAATGCTTGACCAACGAGGAAAGAAATATGAAAACTTGTTTGTATGAAATGGTTTTGGTTTTGTATGGCAAGAACAAGGTGTTTGGTTTTTTTGGATAAAGTTACGTCTGTTCAAACAGCGATTAGTTGATTGTAGATGGCAAAACGTAACCGCTCATTTGAATGAAAGTGAACGATTCTTTACTTATAGATCCTTTTGTAGCCCACCCTTTCAAATTCCCACGTATCTGTTTTATGATTTTGGTCGGAATTTAAAATATATTATGACCAAGTTTCGCTTTGGCGTATCTGATCTTAGAGTCCATTATTGTAGATATAGATATAATCGACCGCATGATTTGATTTGTCCATTGTGTAATGTTGGAACTGAAGACGAAATACATATTTCTTTTTCTTGTCCTTTTTATGAAAATGTAAGGAAGGAATTAATTTCTAGAATGTATTGTAGAAGGCCTAGAGCATTTCATATGCATCTACCTCTGTCTAAAACAAACAGGAATATCCTTCTTTTTTTTTTAAATGTCTGTGTATACTTGTATAAAGCTTTCAAGCTAAGGGAAAAGGCGCTTTCTTGATAATCATGATATTGTGAACAGTTATTTGTCTTTTTCTAAATTGTGACGTACATTTTGTTTGTCTCACATATTCCCCCTCCTCCCCTCTTCCTCTCTCCCTCTCTCTCTTTCTCTCTCCCTCTCTCTCTCTCTCTCTCTCTCTTTCTCTGTCACATACCAACACCTAAAACACACTCACATACTAGCGTACGCTCCCGCGCCACAGACCGCACACACACACACACATACACATACACACACACGCACACTCCACGGGCATACACACACCCATGCACCATTCACAAAATCATGCACACTTTCTTGTATATACACACACAAACACACATTTACACTTTCTCTTACACACACTACACACGTCCGTATACACATGCGCATGCGCGCACTGACTGACCTCCCCCCCCCCACACACACACACTCCATCTCTTATACACAAACACAACACACTCATATTCAAACCCCTGCAGTTATGGAATTAAGAGACAAAACTGTTTTAAGACGAGATAGACAGATACAGACAGAGACAGACAGACACAGAGACACTGAAATAGAGGGAATGTAGCCAACAGCCAGAACCGTAACAGTTCTGCCTAATGCTTAAGCTTGCAAGTGACGAGTATAGGCCTGAAAAATTAGCATGAATCACTGACCGGATACTGTAACGTGCTGATACCCCTTGGCGTAAAATGAAGAGAGCTTTGAATTTAGAGTAGGCATACCTTTTTGCGCACAGTTCCAAATTGTAGACATCTACGCATTTTAGAAGTAATGATAGATTAATGACGCGCGCTTTGTACAACTAGCATCTGTGCGATGGACCTACTTGTTTTAGTGTAGATTTGGAGGTATCGTGTTCTGTCATCCCAAACTGTTTCCTAGTAGTGTAAGACTGATTTCTTCAACGGAAAATGACAGCCCGTCCGCAATTGCCAACCACAAGGTTTTTTCTTTTTTAATGCGTACCCATGCATTAAAACTTCCACCAGCTGAAACACATTCAGACATGTAAAAAAATGGCCTAGTTGACTACATATACACATTTCAGTCACGCGAGCTGCTACGACCCAGTAATGTAGATTATTCAACTACGAGATAAACAAAACTGTCCGCCGATGGGAATACCTACCCTTCGTTGGACACCATAGCTACAAATAAGAGAGGTTGTCCAGTGTGAAAACCGCGTCAAGGGTATCCTTACTTTAATGGGCCAGGGTATTATGTATGTGCGCGTGTGTGTGTTTGTGGATGTGTGTGTGTGTGTGTGTGTGTGTGTGTGTGTGTGTGACATTGAGTTTGCTTGGGAAATTGCATTTTTGCTATCACAATTGCATATTTTATAATGGGAAATCTGTTCTCAAACCCGTCGCTATAAGCTTTAAATTATTAGGCGGTTTTTTTCTTGCTATGTAAACAAACAATAGTGCCTACTATACTATTTTCGCTGCGTTGCTACTTTTAGAACCAACCTTGTCGTTATTAATAGGCGCATACAAACATTAATTTACCGAATTTTTCCTTTCAAATCCGTACTTTCCAAAGAGTTTAATTTTTTTGGCCTTAAAGTTAGTTATTTTCTCGATGGGGCAACGCTCACTATGAATGTCAAAAGGGTCTGTGAGGCTGAAATTTGTGATCTCGGGGTCCTTTAAGCCGTTAGTAATTTAGTTAAAACATTAATTATAGCTATGCTCTGATTCCCAAATAAATGGGGATAAAGAGTTAATGGTCATGCCACAGGAGCGTCAAATCTTGAATCCAATTCATGAAATCACGACAAAAGCCCGTGATTGTCGTGTGGCATTCTGTGCATCGCGAATCCAGATTCTTTGAATTGGCTCCGATTGCCGACTTTCAACATGTTCTAATTCCGCGAGTCTCGATTGTGTGATTCGGACCTTTTGGCCAATGAGAAGCAGAATACGAATCACGTGATCACAACACACGTACAGCAAAACTTCAAGACCAAAAACCCTCAAGTTTGACTCGATGTGCGACTTTCGTGTGGCACTGCGCGGTTGAAGTCAAAATGAAATTCCGACTTCGAAGTCGAAAATTGCTCCGATTCGCGTCAAGTCCAGTAGATTTGACGCTCGTGTGGAGAGAGAGTCTTATTCACACATTATTTCCAAATCACACGTAAAGCGCGGTGATCTGTAACCAACATACACGCTCACATTTCTCACATGTTATACACACTATGACATACACAATAAACGCACATTTCATCAGCCATAAATGTGGTGTAAAGGCAGAGAGATCCTAGTAGAAGACGGAAACGAAATGGAACTTTTTATTAGTGAAATGTTCGATTGACTGCATGCAGTAACATCATTGAAAGGGAGTGAGGAAACCGGAGTACCACTCTCGGTAACCTGAAAGTCTCCTATTTAAGTGACATAAGTTCGTCTTCTGCGGGGTTTGAACCCTTGACCCTCGGTATAGGAAACCACGAGGAATGGAGGGCGATGTCCCTTAGTTTAGTCAGGTTTTGCGCATCGAATTACGGGCGGCACACGGCTCGCAAAGAGGGCCATGGTTACGAAGGGAAGGTACACCTCTCCCGCACGCTACAGTATCAAGGACGTACATGTGCTGGACCACAGCTGACTTTCTGTACAGGCGATGTTTCATTATGTTCGTCTGCAGCTAGAGTTGTCCTCCTTAAAAGGTCGCTTTTGTCGCTCTCGTCCCACATCCCGCGCGTCAACCTGAAACTACGCCCTCAACCTCTGCCATGCCCTAGGAACCAGACATCTGGTGGCAACTCTCTTACGTCAACACATTGGCACCCTACCCCTGGAGCTCTTTTTATGAGGTTTTGATGGCTCAACATGGAACCACTGTTTAGAAGGTGGTGTAAGCACCTGTTTGAAGGAGCCTAACTTTCTGGCGTCTGTTCTTCTGGTGCAAACCCAGGTAACCAATTGTCCTTAATGCTCAAGCGATAGGACGTGAACCCTTTATTCAGCCTGTCCCTCCAGTGGGGGTGCCGGGGGTTTCTGTATAAATAGTATCCAAACTTTCTGGAAATTTAGTGCTTTAAATTCCCACTGTTGCTGTCTTTCTCATTTGTTCTTTCTCATTTGTTCTTTCTCATTCCTACTCTGTTATATCTATCTACTATACTATCTTCTTCTTCGCTAGACCAGTCACTTACCTTTTTTTCTTGAAAACTCTTCCAGGACAAAACTCTTTATTTGTGTATGAGGTCTGTTGTATTAGCTTGGGAATATTGAACGCTTTATGCTTTAGGGCTTCCTATGATATTATTATATAGCAATGTAGGCATTTTATATATGTGTTTTGTTGATATTTTATAATGATGTTTGTATTCTATTTTGGGGGTTCGATAAATATGTATAGCGTCAGCGTCCCTAGCGTGTGATGCCTTTATTGTACAGTGACCGGCTGGTGGAGTGCCTTCAGTGTTACCACTGTGGTTGTTTCAGGAGATGTTTTATGCGGATCATGGGTGAGTCCTCTTTCAGCCAAGTTGTGGTCTTGATTTTGTGGTCCTGATTCGGCTCTTTGCAGTCCCCTGGACCATGTAAGCAATGAATAACTAACTAACTGACCTCCCTCCAAGTACGACCAAGAATATAGTCATACTATAGCAGTCAAGACTTAACCTGAGTTACAATGTAGTAATATCCAGAGCAGTTAAGGAAAATTACTAGAGACAGAGAAAGTTCAGGTCCTCGAACACTGACCTAGTTCTCCGTGGTATCATAGTCTGTGTAGGTCTAACACACTTGATTGCTCGCACGTGACTTGAGACTGAAGGTCAGGGGACACAGCTCCAGAAGATTAAAAGGTCTGCAAGGTCACACATTTCAGCGTAACAATAAATATTGAATATGAACAAGCTGCGACCATGCCGCCTACACGGTGGACGGCCCAGAATTTCACAATAAAAATGGACAATAAAGTGACAACATCAAAATATACGAGCAAATAATCATTTCTTACAGTCAGTCAGACATTCCAGAATTTTCATCTCGATTCCAGACACACTTTAATAACCACGTGAACAAAGGGCCAAAATAATCTTCTACTCTCGAGCAGAAACGAAGTTGCGGGTCCTGTGTATTATATGGGTCTCAGATCATTTTGAAAAGAGCTTCATTCATGCGGCGAAAAAGAGGTCGAAGAAAGATTGTTTTAATCTGTGATTTTTTTTCCTGGCTTCGGGTAATCTTCCAGGATTTTAAAAAGCGGTTAATGTTTTCCCTTGGGTTAATTGACTACTACGCGAGTTTTCAGATAAAGTTACTGGTGGATATTTGAAAGCGACTTGACTAATAGTCCTAACGTTTCGTGTGACATACACCTGATATTCAGGTGTGGTAT
This sequence comes from Oncomelania hupensis, assembly GCA_036898135.1. Taxonomy (NCBI): domain Eukaryota; kingdom Metazoa; phylum Mollusca; class Gastropoda; order Littorinimorpha; family Pomatiopsidae; genus Oncomelania; species Oncomelania hupensis. The sequence goes on along the minus strand of CM072525.1, from coordinate 44,675,161 downwards.
GCCTGTTATGTAGGTCTACTAATATTTTAAAGTAAAATATTCGAATTTTACCTGTCGTATAATAACTCATTTTTCAAGGTAATCTACTTTTAGCCATAACATCACATTGATCTATCTTTATTTAATTTAAAATAAAGTCGTCGAATGTTACCTGTGCCATTGTATATTTTATTATACAAGTTTTAAGTGAGTAAGTCTGCTTGTCATCGTAAAACACATAGGTCTATCTGCAATTTTCTTTAAACAGGCGATTGTTACCTGCGTAATGTTTGCCTGTTTTTTTTTTTTTATTTAAGGTACTTGTGAGTTACAACAAACACGAGGTTTTGTTTCTTTTTAAACCCTGAGTAAAACGTTTGTATTTCCCGATAAGAACTAAAAATTCCTTTGCAATAGTCGGGATTCTGAACCTGCTTGTGTTTTGTCTTGCGTTTTAGTTCCCGAGTACTCGAGGTTCACGTGTTTGAGAGAGAGAGAGAGAGAGAGAGAGAGAGAGAGAGAGAGAGAGAGAGAGAGAGAGAGAGAGAGAGAGAGAGAGAGAGAGAGAGAGAGAGAGAGAGAGAGAGAGAGATTACATTACATTACATTACATTACATGATTATTGCTTTAGGTCCAGCGGACTCTTCCGAGCCAAATCAGGACCGGACAACCTCTGATCCGCATAAAAGATCTGCTGAAACAACCCTAGTGGTAAAACTGAAAGCTCTCCACCAGCCAGTCACTTTACAATAAAGACATCCCACGCAGGGGACGCTGAGGCTGTACTCTAATTTATCGAACCCCCGTTTACAAAAACAAAATAGAATACAAACATCATTATAAATTATCAACAAAACACATAAATATAAAATGCCTACATTGCTAAATAATAACATCATAGGAAGCCATAGTGACCACCCGGGGGTTTTCAGTATAAATAGTATCCCCACTTTATGGAAATTTAGTGCTTTAAATTCCCACTGTCGCTGTCTTCCTCATTTACTCTTTCCTATTCCTGCTCTGTCCTTCACTCTGCTATACTATCTTCTTCTTCGCTAGATCAATGACCTACCTTTTTTCTTGAAAACTCTTCCTGGACAAGACTCCTTGTTTGTGTATGAGGTCTGTTGGATCAGCTTGGGAGTGTTGGACGCTTTCTGCCGGGTGGTCACTAGGGCTTCCTGTGATTGTACTATTTAGCACTATAGGCATTTTATATGTATGCGTTTTGTTGATGATTTATAATGATGTTTGTATTCTATTTTGTTTTTGTAACCGGGGGTTCGCGTAGTTGAGGTCAACCCTCAGCCGTCCCTCGCGTGGGATGTCTTTATTGTAAAGTGACTGGCCGGTGGAGGGCATTCAATTTTCCCACTGGGGTTGTTTCAACAGATCTTTTATGCGGATCGGGGGTTGTCCGGTCCTGATTTGGCTCGGAAGAGTCCGCTGGACCTAAAGCAACAATAAATCAATCAATCAACCTGGCAGAAAGCGTCCAATATTCCCAAGCTGATCCAACAGACCTCATACACAAATAAGGAGTCTTGTCCTTGAAGAGTTTTCAAAAAAAAGGTAGGTGACTGGTCTAGCGAAGAAGAAGAAGATAGTATAGCAGATTGATAGAACAGAGCAGGAATGAGAAAGAGCAATGAGAAAAACAGCGACAGTGGGAATTTAAAGCACTAAATTTCCAGAAAGTGGGGATACTATTTATACTGAAACCCCCGGCACCCCAACGGGGGTAAGAGAGAGACAGAGAGAGAGAGACAGAGAGAGAGACAGACAGACAGAGTGAGTGCGTGAGACAGAGACAGAGAGGCTATCACTCTTGTTCCCCCATATTATTATGAGCCAGATGGCATACCATTACCCGACATGTTAGCTCTATCAAGATTTATGTGGCTTAAGATAAATTGTATGTGCATTGTTTCGAGTTTTGAATGAAATAACCAATGAAATTTCAACAAACCATACAAAGCTTTTATTAAACTATAAAACATAATAAGAGTCTCTCCAGCTGCATTGTTTATAATGTAATAATCATTTTGGCAACACGCAGTCCGGTAACATTTAAGCACACCTGTATAGTTCACGATTTATGGCTCCGTCGGTGATACACTCAGTTTAGATCTTTCTGGATTTGTTTTTTTTTCTCCTGTTTAACCGTTGTTATATAGCTCATGTCCAGCTCAAGAGCTGCTCAAGGCGCTGATCTTTACAGGATCTAACTCAAGCCGCCCGAGGCGCCCGCTTGCAACATTGGGGCGCACAGTCTGACCTGGGATGGGGAGAAAGGGCACAGTGCGTTCTGGGTGTAGTGGTGCAGCCGGCGCTCACCCGCTTAGGACATGAGCGTCAGGATCTTTAAAGTCCATTCGATGCAATGCGTGCGTGGATAGACTAGACCTTGATTTATACTCTTATCCTAACAAGTATAAGACCCCCGTTGGGGTGCCGGGGGTTTCAGTATAAATAGTATCCCCACTTTCTGGAAATTTAGTGCTTTAAATTCCCACTGTCGCTGTCTTTCTCATTTGCTCTTTCTCATTCCTGCTCTTTTCTATCAATCTGCTATACTATCGTCTTCTTCGCTAGACCAGTCTCCTACCTTTTTTCTTGAAAACTCTTCCGGGACAAGACTCCTTGTTTGTGTACGAGGTCTGTTGGATCAGCTTGGAAATATTAGACGCTTTCTGCCAGGTGGTCACTAGGGCTTCCTATGATGTTATTATTTAGCAATGTAGGCATTTTATATGTATGTGTTTTGTTGATACTTTATAATGATGTTTGTATTCTATTTTGTTTTTGTAAACGGGGGTTCGATAAGTTGGGGTGAAGCCTCAGCCGTCCCCTGCGTGGGATGTCTTTATTGTTAAGTGACTGGCTGGTGGAGAGCTTTCGGTTTTACCACTAGGGTTGTTTCAGCAGATCTTTTATGCGGATCCGGGGTTGCCCGGTCCTGATTTGGCTCGGAAGAGTCCGCTGGACCTAAAGCAATAATAATGTAATGTAATGTAACAAGTATAAGGGCGCAGCTTTTCAGGGTAATTTTAAGTTTGTTTTCTTTTTTTTTGTTTTGTTTTAAAGTCCAGCCGTCAACGGGGATTTGAACGACTACCTTTACAGGCTCACATTCGAGTTCACTGCCTACACCACTGAGCCAGGGGGCGCTCCAGTTGTACCTGTCTCCCAAGTATCTTACAATGGGGTGATCGGCTTGCGTAAGGACTTCAGCTTTCATAAACCTTTTTGTATTTCCAGAATTATCTTGAAATACTTTGAAATAGGCAGGGAGATTCTGAACAAGTCAAATGTCGATCTGTTCGCCCCTCGGTCGGTCCGTTGGAAGCAATATCTCAAGACCCACGGACGGATTTTGACCCAACTTCATAAGAACATTACCTAGGCTAGTGGCCTGCCTCCCGTGCCATATATTTGCTCTAACGCGAAGGTCAAGGTCATCGGAGTCATTTTGTTGCTGAGCTCAATATCTTAAAAAGGTTTGAAGCGATTTTAGGTCTCAAAGGTTAAGGCACAGACTATACCCAGACAGACAACTCCCGTCATTTTGCGTTGCCTTGTACAAGAGTTGCGTCCCTTAAAATTGGGTTGATCAGGGGTCATAATGGCGGCTGTGAAAAGTGAAGCGCAGGGCAGGAGAGAATCACAGTGTGGCACCGCAACAATGTGTACACTTTTATTTGCAAAGTTCTATATTCCGTTATCCGCTCGACGAATCAAGTTATGCGTAATAATTACGTAATAGCGCATGCTATTTGCAAAATATTTTTGTCTGTGGCAAAAGTCTACGTAGTTATACACAAGAAAAAAAAAGTGAATTAACTCCTTTGATAGTTGTAAAATTTCATTTCTGTTCAAACAAAAATGGCTAGATTTGTTTAAAAAAAAAAAAAATTGAGGCGTTGCTACTTCATGCAGTTTTCCCCACAACACAAAAGGGATGGCGTTCGTGATCCAAAATATAGCAAAGCACACATTCATACTAAGGTATTTTGAAAATTTAAATTCTATGTTTACTCCTTGTATGTAAGCCTAAAACAGCTTAGTTTGAGACCATCTGAATTAAATTTTATGTTATGTAATGCATAATTATTAAGTACTTTTGCTTTTGTTAGTAATTATATTAAAATTCATATTGCCACATAGTTGGTTGAACTTTGTTGTGTGCATGTTATATATTGAATATAATGCTTAAGAACCTCGCTCTCCAAAATTCTCTCATTTTCTTCCACCTGTTCCTGTACTTCTCATCCCATTCTGTACCATCATTTTAACATAATGATTTTTATATTGTTTAAATATTTATTCTTGTGAATGTTTGTGTGTGTATGTGCGAGTGAGCGCTTAAAGCAGACTTTAGTTTGGTTTTGCGTTTTATAAAAATAATATATTTGTTCTTCTCATTCTCCCTTTTTTTCTCCCACCTTTCCTCTCTTTCTCTCTTTATATGTTTCTCTGGGCGTGGTTTGTTGTGTTCTTGAAATACAATTGTTGTTTTTGTTAAAATGTTCCCACTCACACACATTACAAAATTACAACAAAAACAATTTTTTAAATAATTTAAAAAAAAATAAACAGATTCAAGTAAAATTCAGGAAAATAAAAATAATGAGAACTAAATTCAGTCATAAAAATGCAACAACAACAAAAACCCACTTAAGTTCAAGTTGTATTTATTGCCCATTATACATTATCAATACTAAGAATATGTTTTGGTACAATGGTCAAATGAAAATACAAGATGGACATTACACCGCCGAAACACGCACACTGAATGATTATATATAAAATAAAAGAGGGGCTATACGTGTGTATGTGAACGCATGCGTGTGTGTGTTTGTGTGTGTGTGCGTGTGTGTGTGTGTGTGTGTGTGTGTGTTAGTGACCGTGTTCGTCTGTTTGCGTTTTAACTTTTAAACTTTGTTTTTCATCTATGTAGCAGGTTGTCCAGTCGGCGTGTACATATTAAACTCATCATTCATTAATTCTTATTCTACATATTTAGTTTTTATTTATATATGAATATAAGAATGTTTTTATTGTTTGGTTTTGAATACTGGTTGTTGTTTTTTTTACTACTGACATATATATATATATATATATATATATATATATATATATATATATATATATATATATATATATATATATATATATATATATATATATATATATATATATATATATATATATATATATATATGTATATATATACACATATATACACATATATATATATATATAGTATCTATTTTGTGCCTTTTTACTTTTAAATGTTCTTTTCGTTGCTTCATTATGTATTATTACCGTTGATGTCTTCGGTGTGTGTTTGTGTGTGTGTGTATTGATGTTCAACGTGTTTTTATCTCATAATGTTTTAATAGTGTTTATATATTTATTCGTGTATGTGTGTGCGTGTAAACGCTTAGAGCACACTTAGAGCTTGTGTGATGGTCTGTCGGACTTCGTCTTTAGAGATGTGCTGGGTATAGGAAATGCAAAGAAGTCTTCTGTAGCATCTCATCTCCATGCTTTGTATTCTTCTTTGTAGATCTGTTGTGAGGGTCCATGTTTCGCAAGCGTATAAGAAGATGGAGATGACAAGGGAGCGCTGCAGCCTTAACTTGGAATGTAGACTGATGGTTCTGTCTTTCCAAATGGGCTTCAACCTTGTCAGGGCAGCAGTTGTTTGTGCGATCCTGGAGAGGACTTCCTGTCGGGACGCATTGTCTGATACAATGGCTCCTAAATATTTGAAGCTATGCCCTGTGTTGAGGGATTGGCCTTGGACTTTGATGTCCGTGTTGATGCCATTGGTGTTGTAGGTCATCATTTTGGTCTTCTCTGCACTTTTCCATTCCATAGGCTCTGGAGGTGGTGTCAAACCTCTGTACCAGCTGTTCAAGTTCTTGTTCCTCTCCAGCCAATCCATCAAAATCATCCGCAAAACAAAGGTTGGAGATTGCTCTACCCCCTGTGCTTACTGTGCCTTCGTGATCTGCAAGGGCATCTGACATGATGCGCTCTCGGAAGAGGTTGAAGAGGGTTGGAGAGAGTAGGCATCCTTGACGCACACCGATTGTTGTTCTGAAGCAGTTTTCGATGGCGCTGTTATGGAGGTCTGGGTATAGCCTGTGGTTAAGGTCATTGTGCTTCAATATTTTCTAAACACGTTTTGCTCTGCATCTGAAAATTGGCTAATCCGATTGGGATAACACTTTGCCTGTCTATAGTTCCGATAATTCTATATTTTCCTTTTACTTCTTTAAGACAAAAGCCAAGTCGCAACCATGCAAAGACAATGAACACTTTTGAAAATGGCTATTTTGGGGCTATGTGTTTGAAGTCTGGAAATGCATTCAAATGGCTTGCCATCTTATTTTATTTTGTTGTTATTTTATTTCATTTCGTTTTATCATTCTTATATAGCGCTTTTCCAGTTCAAGAGCTGCTCAAGGCGCTGGCCGATAGAGGATCTAAACTCGAGCTATCTAAGCGCCCTCTTGCAGCTTTTGGGCGCATTGTCTGATGTCTTGACAACTGAGCACTAACATTAGCGGCCGGGGATGTGGGAGACGAGGGACCTAGTGCAGGATGGATGTATTTGTGTAGCCCAATTATGTTTTTTACTTCCACAATGTTTACATCAGCTTATAACGTAAATTTCCATGTAAAAGCGAGATTTATAAATGACAGATTTCCTGTAGCTATATACCTTATTTGACTGAATTGAATTTTCGACATCTGACATTTATTACACTGTTTGACTGTTTTGATCGTTCGTCGTCCGTCGTCGTCGTCGCCTCTCTCTCTCTCTCTCTCTCTCTCTCTCTCTCTCTCTCTCTCTCTCTCTCTCTCTCTCTCTCTCTGTCTGTCTCTGTCATTGTCCCTCTTTCTGTCATTGTCCCTCTTTCTGTCTCTCTCCGTTTGTTTGTCTCACTGTCTTTGTCTCTGTCTGTATGTCTGTTACACTCCGTTTGATGTTAGTGTTTTCTATCAGTAGTTGATTCAGCCCCAATGCTGAAGTACTGATGAGTGTAGCTCAGATTCGTTTATCCACGCAACCCGTTCAATCAGCATACAAGTCACAGAGTCGACGTATGAAGTTTTCCACTTTTATTCAGCACACATCAACACTGCATACAATCGCTTTTCCACTCTCAACTTTTACTTTCCAACTCACTATCAATCGCACCCACACACAGGGCATCCATTTTATAGATTTTCTCAACGTCAGAATGTTCCCGATGACGCTTTTCCACCAATCAAACTAAAGTTCGTCATCACTGACTTACGTCATACATCTCTCTACACATTCCAAGAACGTTCTCAAACTTCGACATTTATCGGGAAGTTTCTATCGACAGTAAACACTCAAATCTAGAGAATTCTCTAATAATATCGATTAACAAAAATTACCAACGTTATACAAAGCTTCTTCTAACAACAACGCAAACTCAAATCAAAGGTAAATACACTCTACTATTGAATACTTTGCAAAACGAAACGATTAGATCTATCGTGCGCGCTTCAGACATACTATCCTTCGCGTTTCAACGTAACAATGTCTGTATGTCTGTGTGTCTGTCTGTCTGTCTGTCTGTCTGTCTCTCTCTCTCTCTCTCTCTCTCTCTCTCTCAACCCTAACCAATTTTCCTTCCATCATTTGGGTCAATAACACGTTAAGAAACCAAGCAGCTAATTTATTGGCATGTGACGCCGGTCCACTCCACTTTTCAAGTTCAAATATTTGTTGCGTACTCGGGCAATCCTTCCGCTTTATTGGACGCGGACCAATAAAACAGCTCCTTATACCACAACTGGCAAGTTTACGACACTGAACAAGCATCCAGGGCACGTCGCCGTGGAATTTATTTCTACAGCCACTGAAATAAGAGACTTACCTTAACACAGGCTGACGGGAAAGTGTTCGGAACACGCACATTGGCGATGCACCTTGGCTTATTCCGAGTGTGAGTTGGACTAGTTTTTCATTTGGCGATAATTACGTTTTTAGTTCCCGAGCGATAGCTGGGAAATATTGTTTCTTGGGGGGCTGTGTCCGTCCGTCCGTCTGTAACATTCAAGGCACTCCACCAGCCGGTCACTGTACAATAAAGGCATCGCACGCAGAAGACGCTGAGGCTATACTCTAATTTATCGAACCCCCGTTTACAAAAACTAAATAGAATACAAACATCATTATAAAATATCAACAAAACACATAGGCTACATAGCACTAAATTTCCAGAAAGTGGGGATACAATTTATACAGAAACCCCCGGCACCCCCATCGAGGTGAACACTTTGTTCAGGATTTGTGACTAAGGATAAGTCAAGTTTATTTGTTTTTAGCTTGTGGTCAGTCTGTGCGCGCTTTTCTCTCAAATTAATAGACGGAATTTCTGTGAAACGTTTTTGTGCAGTTAAAACACCAGAAGGCACAGCTATATGCATATCGGGCAACGTCATAATGGTGAGGTCATTATTATTTTTTTTTTAAATAATCGCCTATAAGTAAATAAATAAATAGATATAGTTTACGATAATTTATCTCAAAATAAAACGACTAGCACAGTACAGCAGTCATTAAAGAGCAAAGAAATAAACTAGCCAAGAGAGGCAAGTTGCATTAGGCAGGCATGTAGATTAACGTCCCCGGACACACTTGGCATAATATTATAGGGGACTTGAAGTTGCATTACACGTGAAGAAAGGTACATATCCTGCTCTCAAAGGAGGACAAAAAGTGAGACATAGGCTTTCAGCTCCGTGTGCTTCTCCATGAGCTCAAACGCAGTACAATTGCTTTCAAAACACCTGGTTCTCCTTGGGCGTTTGGAACGTTACCAAAAGTCTCCTCCGAAGAGGTAGAGCCTTGAACGTTTAGACTACGCTGATCGCAATCTATAACTATGTATTGGGTACAGGGGTAGTCATACAGACTCCATTAAAAAGTTCCCATGATTTTCAAATTTTTTTAAAATAATAAAAAAAGTAAAATATTTTTTTTAAATCTATATATACGCACATGTAGAGAAAGAGAAAATGAGATGGAGAGAGAGAGAGAGAGAGAGAGAGAGAGAGAGATGGAGAGAGAGAGAACTAAAGAGAGAGAATACAAAGTTCATATTTGTGTATACACCTTGTACAGCTTGGGACTGCGATCTTCGTAAAAAAAATGTTTCTTCTCAAACCGGTCTGTGTTCCATAGGCAACAACAATAATCCATTTTATCTGGAATACAGATATCTTAATTTGACTTCTTCTTCTTCTTCTTCTTCTTCTTCTTCTTCTTGCACACTAAACACAGAAGCAGCATAGAGTTCATTTATTCATAGCTCAAGAACATTCATGAAATATGTCAACGTCTCACTGTCATAAGAATACGTGTGTGGGTGTACATATCAGTGTGGGGACAACTAATTTCTGTGTACATGACTATGAACTACTACTTGTGCCAGTAGAGGTGTGGTAAAATACTGCGAAAAGAAAGAAACACAAACATAAAAAAGAAAGAAAGAGATTTCTCTTATATAGCGCACTTATAAGCTCAGAGAGCTTCTCAAAGCGCTGGCCACTATTATCCAGCAATCACAAAATAGTTTGCTGAAGTCAGGATTCGAACCCACGTCGCCCGAGACGCTCGTACACAAGTGAAACATTAGCAAGTGTACCAAACAATGTCTCAAAAACCCTTATACAATCAAAACAATAAGACGGAAAGAATACGCATACCGAAGGATAACTTAGAGACGAATACTTCAGCTGATTTCAAATAAGACAATTTAGCTAAGGTTACGCGGAACCAAGCCAGAACAAAACGAAGGAACGAACGCTTTATGTTCCTTGAACTTACACGACGATTCGGCTACGTTTATTCTTTCAAGCCTCAAAACAATTGGCCCAAGACAATTTGACTATGCTCATCTAACATTAGTCAATCCATTAATACAAACAATTCGGCTACGTTCACCCAACGAGGCTCGGTACGGTGCCTAAACTATTAAATACTCGTCGATGACCTAGCTCAGTAAAACATTTATAACTGAATTTACATACGTAAACATTTAACAACATATTCTAGGAAATACACCTGAAGTCCCAAAACGTAGCTAACTACCTTGGCAGAGACCAAACAGCAAAGCTTTAAGGAAAAACGCTATAAATACCCAAGTGGGTTAACATTTTGAATAAGGCCGATAATTCGACAACAAATCCATTATCTTCATTAAAGACCAAAACATTATTATTGCTTTAGGTCCAGCGGACTCTTCCGAGCCAAATCAGGACCGGACAACCCCCGATCCGCATAAAAGATCTGCTGAAACAACCCTAGTGGTAAAACCGAAAGCTCTCCACCAGCTAGTCACTTTACAATAAAGACATCCCACGCAGGGGACGGCTGAGGCTTCACCCCAACTTATCGAACCCCCGTTTACAAAAACAAAATAGAATACAAACATCATTATAAATTATCAACAAAACACATACATATAAAATGCCTACATTGCTAAATAATAACATCATAGGAAGCCCTAGTGACCACCTGGCAGAAAGCGTCCAATATTCCCAAGCTGATCCAACAGACCTCATACACAAACAAGGAGTCTTGTCCAGGAAGAGTTTTCAAGAAAAAAGGTAGGAGACTGGTCTAGCGAAGAAGACGATAGTATAGCAGATTGATAGAACAGAGCAGGAATGAGAAAGAGCAAATGAGAAAGACGGCGACAGTGGGAATTTAAAGCACTAAATTTCCAGAAAGTGGGGATACTATTTACACTGAAACCCCCGGCACCCCAACGGTGAAAATTATGACTGACCACAAGCTAAAAACAAATAAACTTGACTTGTCCTTAGTCACAAATCCTGAACAAAGTGTTCACCTCAATGGGAGTGCCGGGGGTTTCTTTATAAATTTGATCCCCACTTTCTGGAAATTTAGTGCTATGTAGCCTATGTGTTTTGTTGATATTTTATGATGTTTGTATTCTATTTAGTTTTTGTAAACGGGGGTTCGATAAATTAGAGTATAGCCTCAGCGTCTTATGCGTGCGATGCCTTTATTGTACAGTGACCTGCTGGTGGAGTGCCTTCAATGTTACCACTGGGGTTGTTTCAGCAGATCTTTTATGCGGATCATGGGCGAGTCCTATTTCAGCCAAGTTGTGGTCTTGATTTTGTGGTCCTGATTCGGCTCTTCGCAGTCCGCTGGACCCTGTAAGCAATGAATAACTAACTTCTTCTTCTTGCTGTATACTACCGCCATCATCTTTGTGAAGATTCTGTAGACTTTACCCACCCTATGGGCCCGAAAATGTGAAACGGGGCAAAGTGAAGAAAATTCATTGACCTCGTCCGTTACAAGAACCCAAGCTACAAGAAAGTGCATTATGCGATAGCTGAACGTATTAGCCACCATATACATGATAAATACTACTTCTTATGTTTTAAGACTATAGCGCCAAACCAGCTTTTTAATCCACAATCTACGCGTTTCATCACACTTTGGTCCCGTTTCACATTTCGGGTCCGTAGCGTGTTAAAGGGGTTCGCGTTGCGTTATAGTGTATGCTGCTGGAAATCCTAAGCTTACTGCCCGGATAAACATCTTACTAGGAACAGCTCAGCTGGAAGGGTAGTGGAGAAGTTGCTGATCAAAGAGGAGAGGTAGTGGGAGAGCGACGTTATAGAGGGTGGGAATGGAGGTTGGCGTTTCAGATCCGGGATTTGAACCCTTGCCAGGAAGGGCTGAGGATAACTTGAGCGGGAAGGGCATTCTACTTAGCAACCGTACGAGGGAAGAAAGACAGTTGGGGGTACAAAGTTCTGCATGAGGGCAGCTGGCAATGGGCTGAGTTCGACTTTCGGGTGGCTCTGGTTTGTGGGACTCGGTTGACTTGATTTGAATTGGCGAGAAGTACCCGATTCAGTGGAATGCAGTCCATTATTTTGTTTTTAGTATAAACAACTTGGCCGCTCATTGGCAATACTGTGGCGGCCATTGTAGTGACTGTGGCGGCCATTGTAGTGACTGTGGCGGCCATTGTAGTGACTGTGGCGGCCATTGTAGTGACTGTGGCGGCCATTGTATGACTGTGGCGGCCATTGTAGTGACTGTGGCGGCCATTGTAGTGACTGTGGCGGCCATTGTAGTGACTGTGGCGGCCATTGTAGTGACTGTGGCGGCCATTGTAGTGACTGGCAGGCCCAGCAAGCACAAAGACTAGGATCATAAACAACACTTATCTCCAGGGGCGGATCAAGGGTATGGTAAGGGGAGTGGACGGGTGGAGGTTCCAAATTGTGGCTGTAGTCCCTGGCCTCTCCCTTTCTCCCCTTTTCCCCTTCTAGATCCGCCCCTAAATCTTTCTTGATTGCTCGGAACAAAAATGGGGATTCCTTTGATTGAATATTCGTGCGAACAAAAAAGAGTCGGGCAGAGGGTATTTTTGCACTTATTGTAGAAATATGTTGAAACGGTCGTGTCAGAACGAGCCAAATGTCGGTCTATCCGTCCGTCTAGTCTGTCTGTTGGTCGGTTGGAAATCATATCTCAGGAACCACTGAACGGATTTTGACCAAACTTCACAGAACCATTTCTTGAGTTAATCAAACTTCACAGAACCATTACTGGAGTTAATCAAACTTCACAGAGCTATTACTGGAGTTAATCAAACTTCACAGAACCATTACTTGAGTTAATCAAACTTCACAGAACTATAGAGTTAATCAAACTTCACAGAACTATTCATAGAACCATTACTTAAATCATTGGGCAGCCTCCCGCGCCTCTATATTTGTTCTTCCGTAAAGGTCAAGGTCACTGGAATAATTTTGTTGCTAAACACGTTTTGCTCAATATCTCAAGAACGACTAAAGCGATTTTGTTGAGATTTCATATACATGTCCTTCAAATAATAGTAATAATAATAATAATAATAATAATAATAATAATAATAATAATAATAATAATAATAATAATAATAATAATAATAATACTGGATGCTATATACACGCCTTTCCCCAAATCAATCAGGCTCAAAGCGCGGCGATCTGTACCAACATACACGCTCACTTGTCTCACACCCTCACACACACAACAACAAATACACATCCATCTCTCAAACAGGTGGTGTAAAGGCAGGGAGATCACAATTGGAAGACGGAAAGAAAATCGAATATTTATTTTTGAAACTTTATATTGACTGCGTCCAGTACCATTATTGAAGGGAGGGCGGAAACCGGAGTGCCCGGAGAAAACCCTCGGTGACTTCAATAGTCTCGTACCTAAGTCACCTACGTTCGCCCCTCGCGGGGCTCGAACCCGCGACCTTCGGCATAGGAAACCGGCGACTTATCCACTGCGCCACGAGGCCACCCCAAATCATGGGTCACCCTTGAGAAGCAGTCCTGATGTCGATCTATCAGTTTTTCCATAGAAACCACGTCACAATGAAGAGCAGAGGTGAATAAAGTGAACAAAGGTAAGATAAGCCTGCAACAGTCAATGCATCCGAGGTAATCGCAGTCTATCCCGGATGTATCCAACGTTCCCACTATTCCCTCTCTCATTCCTCTCCCTCTCTCCAACAAACTTAGTTGTTCCTTTTAGCTCTGTGCATCACTGTCTAACTATAGTCCATCGTGATGGCACTAGCTAACTACATGTAGATTCCACCAAAATAACCAGCGTACTCCATCTTTCTCTGTCCTCAGCAACCTTCATGGCTTCGCTCAGTGTCACGCCAGTTCATTCTCAAATGTTGTCTTCCCACCTCTTTTTCTGTCTCCCTCTTCTTCTGCCTCTTTGCACCGTGCCTTGCAGGATAGTCTTTGCAAGGCCTGATGCGCGCTCTGGTGACATGGCCATGCCATTGGAGTTTCCGTTTCTTCACCACTGTGAGCATGTCATCGTGTTGTCCAATGGCTTGTGTGATAGTCTGTCGGACTTCGTTGTTGGTGATGTTCTGTGTGTAGGAAATGCCCAGGAGTCTTCTGTAGCACCGCATTTTCATGCTTTGTATTCTTCGGTGTAGATCTGCTGTGGTGGTCCATGTTTTGCAAGCGTATACGAAGATGGAGATGACAAAGAAGCGCAGCAGCCTTACATCGGAATGTTGACTGATGATTCTATCTTTTCAAATGGACTTCAACTTGTCAGGGCAGCAGTTTGTGCGATCTTGGAGAGGACTTCCTGTCGGGGCCCATTGTCTGATACAATGGCTCTTAAATATTTGAAGGTATCCACTGTGTTAATGGATTTGCCTTGGACTTTGATGTCCGTGTTGATGCAGAGCGTATCATGTCACATGCCCTTGCAGATCACGAAGCCACAGTCAGCATAAGGGGTAGAGCAATCTCCCATCTCCGTTTTGCAGATGACATTGATGGATTGGCTGGAGAAGAACTACAAGATTATGGTTATTTTATTTTGGTTTAAAGTTATGATTATGATTATAAGATTTATAACTCCTACAAGAACTTGAACAGCTGGTACAGAGGTTTGACACTACCTCCAGAACGTATGGAATGGAAATAAGTGCAGAGAAGACCAAAATCGTCACCATACATATTCAATTAACATCAGAGAGAGAGAGAGACAGAGACAGAGACAGAGACAGAGAGAGAGAGAGAGAGAGAGAGAGAGAGAGAGAGAGAGAGAGAGAGAGAATACGGAAGCTGACAATTCAGATACAAGATTAGGTTTAGTATTAAATTATTATTATCACATCTGATATGAACATGCTAATATTAAAACATAATAACCCATTCCCAACACCCTGATTACAAACAACATTTTCCACCTTAGGCTCAGATATATAGGTTTACTCGACTTCTCTCGAAGTATGTCGCCCGACGGATCGACGGACGGACGTACCGACCGACATTTGGTTCGTTCTGATCCCTCCTTACTCACCTCCACCCACCCATTCCCCGACTATTTCAACATATTTTCAAATATGTCTGAAAATACCAAAAAAAAAATACAAAAAAGAGAAAAACAATCTGTACTTACCTTAAACACATTGACAGTGTCTTGAAGATCGCAGATTGAACGATTGAAGTAAATCCGCTCAGGCACAAGAAGACTCGCTGGTAGTCAAGCCTGAAATTTGGTTCACACGAACCTGTTAAGAAGACACTATATACAGTCAAAACATGTATTTTCTTGATTAGAGAACTTATTTCATTGTCTTTATGTCGCGCAGCGAGAAGTGTTCGGGCTCAGATAGTTTGGATAAAGTACAGGTGAGAGAGTGGATGGTAGGTGAGGAGACGGGGCCGGGTAGCTCAGTTGGTAAGAGCGTTTTGCTAGTAACCGAAAGGTCGCTGGTTTGAATCCCGGATTGGTCAACGTGTGATCATATTATTTTCCCCTTTACCAACAACTGGCCCGCTGGTGTCAGTATAAATCGGTCCAGTAGTCACCTATACGCGAAAGTGTCGTGTGACTATAATCTACAAAACAACAGGTGAGTAGTGATGGACGACAGGTGGAAGGATAATTTCTCAGAGTGTACGTTGCTGTAGCGAAAGATAAGCGAGGAGTATAACCTTCCGAGGGCAAGACAGGGTAGGATGAAATATAATAAGTTGTGGAGGCTAGAGTTTCAAACAAGAAAGACCCTTTTTGTGTGTGTGTCTTGGATCTTCTTATGATTTGGAATTCTCTAGAGGAAATTGACCGGGCTGATTAGCAAGTGACAGTGTTTGTTCAGTGGCAGACAGTTGGCAGCGTTGTTAGAAGATTAAGTTAACTTTGAGAATAACTTCGTTGGTCTGTGAAAATAGCCATTTTTGGGGATGAGCGGTAAAGCTAAAGAAACGTAGCCTAGTTTATTCCAATGGGCGAGTTGAAGGTCTGGTTTGCGTTGTTGTCATGTGAGTTCGTGTGACGTGGCGTCACTTGTGCTAGAAGTCAGTTGGACTAGAAGTATAAGCCGTGTTGGGTACGTGAAACTTACATTTTATTTTGTCGGCGACTCTGTGTTGCGCGCGCATGCTTGTGTGAGGTTGCGCTATATTGTAAGGTGCCTGTGGTAGTAAGCATGGGGGTGGGGGGTTGTGGGGGGTGGAGTTGGGGGAGGAGGAAATGTGTATGACAGTTATGTAGTCATCCTTCATGCAGTACATTATTATTATTCTATTTCATCTTCACGTATTCCATTTTCATCTTGTGGTTATAATAGTGTGCGGATGTCTCTGTCTGTGTCTGTCTGTCTGTCTGTCTGTCTGTCTGTCTGTCTGTCTGTCTGTCTCTCTCTCTCTCTCTCTCACACACACACACACACACACACACACAATTTTCGACCTTAGAACAAAATGTATTCTAACCTTAGGAGGAAATGTTGTAGTCGACCTTAAGCCGAAATATATATTCGACCTTTGGACTATCTGAGAACTTTAGACCTTAGGCCGAAATGTAGATGCGATCTTAGCCGAGCTGAGCACTTTAGAACATAGGACGCTCAACATCAGACTATGGCGACAGCGAAGTCGAGGATTTTTATAAACATCTACAGGCTTTTCTTGACCAAATGCCGAAGAAGGATATATAGTCATAGTGCAAGGCGAAGTGGAATGCCAAGGTTGGCCAAGATGCGCACCACAACTGGGGAGACGCATGTGGACTCCACTGCAACAACGAGACAAATAACAGGGGTCTGAGACTTTGAAATTTGCCAGATACCACAATCAGATACTGGCAAACACGCTTGGTCTCCACAAAAAACCAGACGATGGGCATAATTAACGAAGTCCCAGCTGGGAGCATCACAACCAGATTGACTACATCATGGTCAAGACACGCTTCAGATCAAGCATCAGCATTGGCAGGACACGCACCTTTCCAGGAGCAGACATCGGAAGTGACCACAATCTCATTAAAGAGAATAAACACAGCAAAGTGCACCAGGTTGAAGTTTGACCTGAACAAACTGCAAAACTCGGAGGTGACAGAAATATTCCAAGCCACAATTGGGGAAATTTGCACCACTGCTCAATTTGGGAGCTGGTGAGGTAGATGTCAGCACCATGACCACCACCTTCAACTCAGATGTGACAGATGCCGCCACTGAGATCCTTGGCAAGCACCGCCCAAAGTAGAAACCGTGGATCACACCTGAATATTTGGATCTGTGTAATAAACGAAGAGAGATGAAGAAAAAAAAGAAAACCTCACAGGGAGCTGATGCCTACTGCAAAATCCAAACTTGACATCCGAAAAGGCACGTGCACAGCAAAGGAGAATTAGAAGATCAATGCCAAGAAATAGAGAACAGTCTGAACAAGAACCGCAGCAAGAAGGCTACCAGACTGTAAAGCGGCTGACAAATGTTGAAAAGCTTAAGGCTTCAACGATCCAAAGCAAGTCTGGCATAATTATGCCTTACAGAAAAACAATAAGCCTGGATAGATGGACCGAGTACTGCTCTGACCTTTACAACCATGCACCAAACGGAGACCCATCAGTTCTAGCATGTCCCCAGAACAGAGAAGAATATGAAATCCTCCCAATTCTCTGAGAAAAACTTGAGGCAGCAGTGCAATCGCTGAAAAAGGGGAAGTCAGCGGGAGTGGACAGCATACCCGCGGAATTGCTTCATGCAGAAGGAGAAGCGATGACTGACGCCCTCTCCATTATCTGTAACAAGGTCTGGCAGGGTGTGGAGTGGCCTACACCATGGACCTAGTCGCTTGTCATCACTCTTCCCAAAAAGGCTAACCTTCAGGAGTGTGAAAATTACCGCATTCATCAGCCTCATCAGCCATCGCAGCAAGGTCCCCCTGAAAATAATACTCAACAGGTTGAAACTGTCGCGAGAGGCCATTTCAACCCTGCATTACGGCTTCTCGCCTTAAATAGTTCAGCCTGCTGTAGCCTTTGTAAATTAAAGTCGCTGCCTAGCAGACGACCCAAGTCAGTTGTGGACTAAGCATGTGTAGGCTAGATAAGGTAGGCAGTGACCTCATCCTGCTGACGTATAGCCACCCTCCCACCCCCATCCCTGATAGACAGCACTCAGATCTCACGAGAATTTTAGCGGGCTTTAGCTGACCACAAGGCTAGGCAGTCATTCTTTGTCTGAGCCTCACACGAGAAGGAGCTATGCTCTGACAGATCTCTCTAGCAGAATACTAAAGCAGGTGACGGATGAAATTCATTCATCGACAGTATAGTCATTGTTAAAAAGGTAAATGATCAATCTTTTGGTTCATCACGCTTTATTGATAATGTTGTTGGATTATGTTTTTGAAGTTTTCCCATGTTTTAGAATTGTGATTGTTAGTAAAACTTTGCTGACCACGTGGCGAACCCGACCGGTTTCAGCACCACGAGGTAGCCTCCACTGTCCAACTGTTTTTTCTCCTATGTGTATTATTGCAGACCAGTGGCTGTACAGGAGAATGTGTATATTGTTAATTACTTCTCCATGTGTTTAGTTTAGCCATGATGTAGGTATATGTATAGGAATTATGTTGGAGATTCCAGTGGACCACGGACTTGGAAGAATTGGTCGTCCCTTATTTGTATAAGTGGAGCGATCTCAACTGAGGGCTGTTTCTGCCAACAGTGAGACGCTCTGCACAACCTTTGTATACAAGGCGTTGCAGAAATTCGTCTGATATGTTGCAGACGAGCATGCATCTTGGTCCACGGCAGGGAAAAAATCCTATAGAGAGGCAATCCTGACACGTGGCCTGCAACCTTGAGCAGCGAGAGCATTGGGCTCCACTAGCCATAGTCAACTACCAAGAAGAAGAGACAACAGCACCGCACCTCAACTATACAGTTAAGTCCACAGAAGAAGTGCACAAACACTACTCTAAAAGGACTGTGCGATGGTCTACTCGTCCAAAAAAACCGAATAATAGGACATAAAGAACTCATAGCCCAATGATGAGACAGTAACAAATATCGAGAACAGTAGCTGCATAGACCCATCAAGGAGCGAACTACTCGAAGGGAAATTTGGACATTTAAGTTAGTGTAGAGATTATAAGATTTTGTATAGAGTAGAGGAAATAAATGTGTGATATTTACTGTTAACAAGTGGCTGGACTACCTATGTTTCATAGCCGAGTGAGAGCTAGTGTGTCAGTGAATCTTTTACCATTTTTTCCCTATTTCTATAACCCTATCCGCACACAGACCGAGCTAAACTTATAAATGTATTAAGATTAGTCATAGGGTGATTACACTAGCCGATCCCCGCAGACGATAGACGAGTGGGTAATAGCATTCCATTGTGCAGAGCCCAGCAACAATAGACCCATCGTCACAGAAACCCCAATCTAAACAAATCATAGTTTAAGAATGAGCAGGATTCAGTGCTGGACAAAGTACCACTGAACATATTTTCAGCATCAGAATAATCTGCGAGAAATACCAACAGCACCAATTCCCAACAACATCTTTATCATGTGTTTGTTATCACTCTTCCCAAAAAAGGTAACCTTCAGGAGTGTAAAAATTGCAACCTCAGAATAATCTGCGAGAAATACATACAACACCAACAACATCTATATTATGTGTTTGTAGACTTCAAGAAAGCGTTTGACCCAGTCTGGCATGCAGTTCTGTGGGCAACCATGAGAGTGTACAACATCAGCCATAAAATTATTGCAGTCATCAAAAGCCTGTATGACAAGGCTACCAGTGCAGTCCTCCACAACAGCACCATTGGAATCTGGTTCAGAACAACAATCGGCGTGCGTCAAGGATGCCTACTCTTTCCCAACACTCTTCAACATCTTCATAGAGCGCATCATTTCAGATGCCCTTGCAGATAAGGAAGGTACAGTCAGCGTATGGTTAGAGCAATTTCCAACCTCCGTTTTGCGGATGATATTGATGGATTAGCCGAACAGGAACAAGAGCTTGAACAGTTGGTATAGAGGCTTGACACCGCCTCCAGAACCTATGTAATGGAAATGAGTGCAGAGAAGACCAAAATGATGACCAGCAACACCAATGACATCAACACGGACATCAAAGTCCAAGGCCAATCCCTCAACACAGCGCATAGCTTCAAATATTTAGGAGCAATTGTATCAGACAATAGGTCCCGACAAGAAGTCCTTTCCAGGATCGCACAAACAACTGCTGAAGGTTGAAGCCCATTTGGAATGACAGAGCCATCAGCCTACAGTCTAAGGTAATGCTGCTGCGCTCCTTTGTCATCTCCATCTTCCTATACGCTTGCGAAACTTGGACCCTCACAGTAGATCTACCACGAAGAATACAAAGCATGGAGATGAGGTGCTACAGAAGACTTCTGGGCATTTCCTATACTCAGCACATCATCATTGACGAAGTCCGACAGACTATAACACAAGCAATTAGACATCATGATGACGCGCTCACAGTTGTGAAGAAACGGATACTCCGATGGTATGGCCACGTCACCAGAGCATCAGGCCTTGCAAAGACCATCCTACAAGGCACGGTGCAAAGAGGCAGAAGAAGAGGGAGACAGAAAATGGTGAAAGGACAACATTAGAAAATGAACTGGCTTGACATTGAGCGAAGCTATGAGGGTTGCTGAGGACAGAGAAAAATGGAGTACGTTTGTTAAACGATCATCTGTGGTGACCCAACGACCTTGGAATTACGGAATAGAATAGGATTTGTCGTCTCGAATAATCTTTGGTTTTAGTAGACGTTAATAAAATATACTTCTTCTTCTTCTTCTTCTTCTTCTTCTTCTTCTTCTTCTTCTTCTTCTTCTTCTTCTTCTTCTTCTTTTTACACATCTCTCTTCTCTTTTCCACTTTCTCTTTTTTGTCGTTCTGCTATCCTCAGTGTTCCCGATTACGCACAGTAGTGCGTCAATTACGCACAAAATATGAAAAATGACGCAGAAAAATTTGCATTGGTTGACTGGGCCCAAAACCCGTTCATCCACAGCAACATCAAGTACAGATCCTGTCATTATCGAAAATACGGAACTCCAAAGCAAGGATAAACAAATAAATGATGAAACTCAAATTGAAGTAAAGCGTCCAAAAAAACATGTAATTTTTTTGGTTTTATATGATTATGATAACTAATGTGACGCTTTAACAGAGTAAAAAAAAAAGAAAAGAAAAAAAGTAAGGCTTGTTTTTACATTTCTTTTTCCGATTTGGGGACTCTCAAAATTTGCACAAGGACTCTTAAAATTTTATACCTGGGAGTCCCAAGGACTCTCACTTTTTGTGTGTGGAAGGAACACTGACCTCGCTCTTCCTTCTTTCCTTCACCACCCCCTTCCCTCCCTGCCTCCACTTTTTCCTCTGCACGTCGTCGGATAATCGCTGAGCGTGTACCACAACCTTTAAATAAACTAACGGATCAGCGAGGCGAGGGAAAACACTTCAATTCATGTTCCTCTATTTATACGAATGGAGTTATTGTGATGTGATGTGGTATAAAAATACTGACGGTACATTGAAGTTGTATGGTATATTTAAAATGAACGGACTGATTGAGTCACATTTGGGGTGGGGGGAGGAGGAGAAGGAGAGGGGGTTGGGAGTGGGGTGGCCCCAAGATGATGGCTGGGCCATAAATAGCGTACAAGTGCGTCTCTTCATGTCGCTCGCTATACGCGTTAAAAACCGCACCTAGAATTCTGTCTGTTCTGACATTCCAAATCTACTTCAGTTATTTTGCGTTTCTTTATTATTTATTTATTATTTAATCGTTCTTATACTAGCGCTTTTCCAGCTCAAGAGCTGCTCAAGGCGCTGGCCGATACAGGATCTAACTGTAGCCGCCCGAGGCGCCAACTTGCAGCCTTTGGGCGCATTGTAATAACGCTCTAGACAACTGAGCACAATCCTGGGCAGCCAGGGATGGGGGAGAAGGACCTGGGTGCATGCTGGGTTTGTTCTTGTCACCGGCACTCACCCGTCTAGGACAAGGATCTTTAAAGTCCGTTATGTGATGGAATGTATGTGACACAGGGCTAGACCTCGGTCTATACTCTCATCCGAAGGAGTAGGAAACGGGAGTAAAGTGTCTTTCCCAGGGACACAACACAATGCCCCGTGGGCCGAGGTCTTGTCAAATACGTAGCATCTTTACGCAATGCGTAGAGCCTACGAACAACGTAAACTCCGAAACGTGCTGGTCATGACGCTTGCGTAGGCTAAATTTAGCTGCGACGTTCAGCGCATAGTTACGACTGCTCCCCTCCTGTCGTAAACCTTTGCGTAACATGAACAAAGGCGGACAGATTATTCTTTCGTATGCTACTGAGGAGAAATTTCAGGTGCCAACGGATCCTTCGAGATAGAACCAGAATGTCATTACATTACATTGCTAGATTTCGTTTTCGGCGAGGAGACATTACTCTTGTAGATCTGTACATGATGTAGTGCGAATGTTCTGACGTACGTCCACGTACGAACGATTTGTGTAAACGCATTGAGTTGTTATTCTAATGAAAAATGCGTTGTATAAATGCAATTTATTATTATTATTATTATTATTATTATTATTATTATTATTATTATTATTATTATTATTATTATTATTTATCCGGAGACGAGCTGGAACACCCACTCGCGAGGGGACGTTCTCTGCCTCCATTGATGCAAGTGTTGATCGCATTACGTTTTTTTTTCAATCAGGAGCATTTCAACAAACTATTGGAGACCTGTTCAATGTGGACCGACGAACAGTGGGTAGAATTATTGCCCGATTCTCCTCAATTCTGTCTCGAAGGCTGGAGGAATACGTTAAGCTTCCAGCCACCCAAAGGCAAGCAGATGTTGTGATTGAGAGTTTTTACCAGTTAGCAGGTTTCCCAAACGTACTGGGCTGCATTGATTGCACACATGTTCAGATAATTGCACATGTCATCAATGAATTTGAATATGTCAACTGCAAAGGCAAGCACTCAATCAATGTACAACTCATCTGCAATGCAGAAATGCTCATCACAAACTGTGTTGTCCGCTGGCCGGGTTCAGTACATGACTCACGCATGTGTGTGAGAGTGAGAGTGAGAGAGAGAGAGCGAGAGAGAGAGAGAGCGAGAGAGAGAGTGAGAGCGAGAGAGAGAGAGAGAGAGAGAGAGAGAGAGAGAGAGAGAGAGAGAGAGAGAGAGAGAGAGAGAAGCATGCCTGTAATTCCTTCCAGAAGGCATATTTCTTGTCCCAGAATATCCAACACAAAATCATGCCACCATGGTATCGCGGGAGGAGGTCCACCCACCTGTCGGAGGGTGTTTTATTTTGTTCTGAAGGTGCTTCACGGCCTGCATCAAATCTGACCATTTCTTTTTCACTTGGGGAGTTTTTGTCTGTGTTGTCCCATATGCGTTAACACGCATGGTTATTTCATTCCACAGGGTTTGCTTTGTTTTTGCCGTAATTTTGTTGTTGAGCTTGCTGAACAAGTCATCAGAGTGTTGCTTGATCAGGTCAAGCAAGCAGTGAACTTCTCCTTCTGTAAAATTGGCGGATCTTGGCTGGGATACTTTAGTTTTCCCTTCCATCTTTGTCGTCTTCTATTTTTCTCGTTACGTCACGACAGATGGAGAATACCGTGTTTTACCGGGTTTTCCCCAATTTGCGCCAAAAATATCCCATCTTTACTCTCAACGTAAGGCCAAACGTAACACGTTACTCCGCAAGCGACAAAGCATGCGTGGTGACCACCAAGATACGCATTTGCGCAGCTACGATAGACGTAGGATTTACGCGTTCGTAAGTCATTGCGCAGCTACGTATTCGTCAAGACCTCGGCCACTGGGCTCGAACCCGGGACCTTCGGATCCGCAAGCCAAAGCTCTACCATTAGGCCACCGTGCCTTTCACACACTGTTTATCGAGGCATATAATTATCATTTCAGCTTTGACTGTTGCGCAGATAGGCGAATGTTCTTTCTTTCTGTCTATGCGACGCATATCACATTTCAGATGTAATGCCCGCCTCGCCTCCCACTCCCCCGCTCTCCTCCCCTTCCCTCTCAAAAACAAACAAACAAATAAATAAATAAATAAAAAAGCCTTCTCTTTTCTCCGTACAACATTTTCCTTTGTCCTTTCTGGTCTTTCGTTGTCAGCTTTGTCCTCTATGGGCCCGTCACCGAACTAGACTAAAACTTCTAGGAAATTGCGTCGCGTAGTTCTGACTTCCATGTTGGTTTGTTTAAAATACCCGGATGCTCACGCATACGTCATCAGAAATGGGATCTGCTATTTTTCATATATAAGCAAGGCGATTGTCCCCAAAACATAGGCCTATATAATTTATTGATTAATTAAAAACAAACTATTCATTTTACGAGTTAATTTTCTGTTGTAAGCTTATTTTTTTCCAAGTGGGGCAACACTCACTATGAATGTTAAACGGATCTGTCGAAGGAGCTTGGTCAAATCGGGTCCCTTTAACATGTGATTAAAAACCAGCGGTACACTTGCCTGACTTTATATAGGAAGGTCAACATGCAGTAATAACTTTTACAAACACTGATTAATTTTACGAAAACAATTAAAATGGTGGAACACAAATATGGAGAGGATATGTTGGAAGAAGAGGAAGAAGGAGGAGAAGGAGGAGGAGAACAAGCAGAAGGAGGAGGAGAAGAAGAAGAACGAGGAGGAGAAGGGTGAGGAGGAGAAGAAGAGGAAGATGAAGAAGATGATGATGATGATGATTGATTGATTGATTGATTGAATGATGATATGATGAGATGATAATGATGATGATATGATGAGATGATAATGATGATGATGATGATGATGATGATGATGATGATGATGATGATGATGATGATGATGATGATGATGATGATGGTGATGGTCGTACAATTTAGTGAACCATGATCAAGACTTGATACTTGTGCCTACAATGTCAACCCATATTTTCATTTCTTGTTGACAGCCATTTCATTCCTTCGCTGACTCTTTCGCTCTTTCACTCCTGTATGCACTAATATATAATAGGTTAGTCATCAATTGACCTTCCAGCACTCTCTCTACTTGTATTACAAGCGTACTTTGGTAAACCCCAAATCTTGTTTTGAATTCTCGCATTTAACGATATTGGCTCACTAATATAATAATAATAATAATAATAATAATAATAATAATAATAATAATAATAATAATAATAATAATAATAATAATAATTTATTTTGTATAGCGCAATTCTAACATAAAATGCTTCACAAAGCGCTTGATCACACGCAGCCACACACAGATACACACCCATAATAAATCTATTCTGCATTTAAAAACAAGATAACATGTAAACCTAGTGAAGGTAACAAGCCAACAAATATAAAGTATAAAATCAGTCAATCAATCAATCAACTTATAAAATAAATGAGTAATTTCAAAGAAAAAATAAAAGAGAGGACGTTAATACCAAAAGAGGCAGATCAACAATACCTCATCTAAGATGTAAAGTGTAAATGGTGGTGAAATACAGCAGTTTTAAAAGTAGAATAATCGTTGAATAACTAAACAACGTTACAACATATGACAGGCCAGATGAAAAGAATAAAAGCTCGTGTAATGGCATTAATCTGGTTTTAAAAGAAAACATATTTGTGATTCACATAATAATAATAACAACACCAATAATAATAATAATAATAATAATAATAATAATAATAATAATAATAATAATAATAATAATAATAATAATAATAATAGCAGTTCTAATTTCATTCACAGTGAAATCAATATATAATGTGTTATTTGGCGTATGAAGAGTGGCGGCTCTAAACATGTCGTTGGATTTGCCTGTAAGAAGTTAGCGTTGAAGCACCAAGGTGGATAGATAGCTTGACAATAGTGCGCTGTAAGTAGGTGGGTTTTTTGTTATTGCCAGAAACTGTTTAGTGTTCTCCGGGTACTCCGGTTTCCCCCCTCTCTTCCATTATGAGGTTGGATGCAATCAATCTCAACGGTCAAAGCTTAAATTCGTTTTCCTTGCCGCCTTCTAGAAGCGATCTCCTTGCCTTTACGGCACATGTTTGAGAGATATATGTGTGTTTGTTGTCTATGCGTGAGAGTGTGTGAACCATGTAAACGTGTGTGCTGGTTACAGCACTTTGAGCCTTTTTGGCGCTTTGGGGAAACGCACCCAAAAATTATTATTATTATTATTATTATTATTATTATTATTATTATTATTATTATTATTATTATTATTATTATTATTATTATTATTGGCGGCAGGGATAGCTCAGTGGTCAGAGCGCGCGACTTGTGTGAGTGCGTCTTGGGCGACGTGGGTTCAAATCCTGACTTCAGCAAACTATTTTGTGATTGCTGGATATTACGGTTCAGCGCCTTGAGAAGCTCTCTGAGCTTGTAAGTGCGCTATATAAGAGAAATCTCTTTATTATTATTATTAGTAGTAGTAGTAGTAGTAGTAGTAGTAGTAGTAGTAGTAGTAGTAGTAGTATTGTTGTTGTTGTTGTTGTTATTGTTATTAATATAATTATTATTTGCTGTGTTTGTTAGGACTTTATTTAAGCAAAGATAAAGTATTCGTTTCTTCTTCTCATTGTTCCAAAACAGTGATTAACTGACATTTAAAGCAGACGGCAAGTCTGAGTATGTCCGAATGAGCGAGTTTTTAAAAAAAAAGTGATACAGGCTTGACTCAGTTGAATATTAATAGTGTATTCCATGTAACGTCCGGGTGGCGTCTAGAAATTTACATTTTATTTACGGATATCAACTTTCCCAATAAAGAGGCGAAGCCGGACGGGTTGTTTTTGTTGTTGTTGTTGTTGTTAGTAGTGGTGGTGATAGTGTGTGTGTGTGTAGGTGTGTGTGTGGGTGGCTGTGTGTGTGCGCGTGTGTGTGTGTGTGTGTGTGTGTGTGTGTGAGAGAGAGAGAGAGAGAGAGAGAGAATTTAACAACGTTTTGTGATTTATTCTTGCATTGTGCATTTGGTTGCTGTGATCCATAAAGTGACCCATTCAGTGATTCATTGACTGATCCATAAAGTGACCCATTCAGTGATTCATTGACTGATTCATTGACTGATCCAATCCCATCCTACCAGACGTCCACTTGTATAGCGCACAGGTCCACGTCAAAAGGCTCATGTCGTTGGAGAAACAGGCACTGCGGTCAAAAGAAACCAGTCTTGAGTTTCCGACCAAAGGCACATTGGAACTTTTAAACTTTGTCCTTTTATTTCAAAACACAGAATGTTAACCATCTCCTGTACATAAAGAAAGTGTTACGTTTGAGACGCACGATATATCCGACCAATTTTGTTTAGCTAAACATGCAATAACAGAATATATTTACCTTTGATTTAATAATAATAATAATAACTGTAAATTTTTAAGTGCCTAACCAATGGCTCTAGGCCCTTTACAAAAGTAATATATATTACAATCAACATATAAACACAACTAAACATGGACAGAGACTACAAATGTACATAGCA
Organism: Oncomelania hupensis; assembly: GCA_036898135.1. Taxonomy (NCBI): domain Eukaryota; kingdom Metazoa; phylum Mollusca; class Gastropoda; order Littorinimorpha; family Pomatiopsidae; genus Oncomelania; species Oncomelania hupensis. The sequence continues at coordinate 44,647,742 of CM072525.1, read as the reverse complement.
AAACAGATACATGCACAACAACTATCAGTCTCAGACATGAACACATACACCAGTGTCACATACCATACTGTTAAAATGTAATATTGGTCCGTTAGAAGAGGGGTGGGGGGAAGTGGGGGGAAGTGGCAGACTGTGAGAACGAAAGGATTTTAAGCCGGGGTGTTGTAGTGCTGTGTGAAGAGAAATGTTTTCAGTTGGTTTTTGAAAGAGTCAAGGGAAGTGCAGTGTCTGACAGAGATTTGATTTTGGGTTGTTGCTAGAAGAAGCTTCCTATAACGTTGTTAATTTTCGTGGGTCGATATTGTTGAGCATTTTCTGGAATTACTTGTTTAATATCGACCGAAGCTTCCAGATAGAACTGGTGATAGCTAAGTGATTCTCCTAACTTTTTGACGTAAGATTGCAGAGTTCCGGTGGCGAGTTTTATTTTGATTGGGTGTTATTGCGTCATGCTGGAATGTTCGAACTTTTTCTCGATTGCAGAGAGCACTGTCTGCTTGTGTGAGTAATTGATGTTGATTTTTGATGATGATTATTGAAGTGCTTTTCGGAAAGCGATCTTGTATGCAGTTGTTGATGTTCGCTGAATAAAGTTGAAAACTCTATACAACGACTCCTGCCTTGTTGCTGAGTGAAGAGGCTCCGTGGATAAACGAATTCGAATTACACTTATCAAGATTAAAGCATCGGGGCTGACTCAACTATTGTTAAATAACAACGTGTAACAGAAAGGCTTTACGCCCTTTTTTTTTAAAGCCAAAAAAGGGGAAAATGGAGGTATTGAGGAAATACATGAAACAAGCCTGAATGGAAATAGAAAACACCTTTCATGTTATGCACAAATTCACAGGCTATCTAGCAATCATCACAACAAACAAAAGGACACGAGAAAAGAATAACATTTACAATTACAGTTTACAACACAAAATTTCAAAATCCCCATTTTCTTTCCATTACGTAATACCCATAATGAACTATTCATTTTCTCAGTCCATTGTCATTTACTCCAACAATAAACCATATCAATCCTAAATCATTATTTATTAGCAAACAAACATTACATTACATGGTTATTGCTTTAGGTCCAGCGGACTCTTCCGAGCCAAATCAGGACCAAGCAAACAAACAAAGAAGACGACAAAACAAGCTGTTTATAAGTAGCGCAAGTATGACGAACTCGAGAACAGAAGGATCGGAGCCGAAAGCAAAATCTTATCTGCTGAAAAATGTATTTGAAAGAACAAAAGTCAGCACGAAAAAAAAGGTATTGTTTGAGTAATGGAAAAAACAAAAACAATGTTAAGTGACTTGACATGTTCTTATAGTGCGCTCTACGCCTCTAAGAGCTGCTCAGTGCGCTGATGGAAGACAAGATCTAACTCAAGCAGTACGAGGCGCCAACTTGCTGATTACCCCCTCACTGTTATTTTTCATCTAGGATTCATTGTCGTGGAGGCAGGTGAGTACTTGGGTTGACACGTGTTTTATCTGCCATCACAGTCAAAATAGGATTGCTCCCGGCAGGCGCAGTAAGCATGCAATTTATCCGTGGGCAGCTGCTCTTGACAAGGCGATGTCGTCATCATCATCATCCTCATCATCATCACATCGTGTGCTTGGGTCATGAAGGGATGTGGCTCCGATGGTAATCAGTGAAAACACAGTTTCGGTAGACCTAGGCCTGCTTTCTTTTTTCTTTTTTCTTTCGTTTTTTTTTTCTTTCTCATTTTTATGATTAAGCACGGGTTGGGGTGTGTAGGGCAAGTGGATTTAGTATAATTTTTATTTAAAAAATAAAAAAGTGACGTCAGTTTTAAAATGCTTTTAATGACGCAATGACAACGCACCATAGAAGGAATGATCGCCCTATCCAACCATTATGTATCATACTCTCTTGGCTTCGTACTCCTCTTAAAGTGCACCAAAGTCCAATACTGTGTTTGCTTTTTTGGAGAAAACGGGTTTACGCTTAAATTCGCCTTGTTATTACATTAAACAATGATAAAGTAGGCTTTCGCTGCTCAACCCAACCGCGAAAGAGAGAGCGAGAGAAACAGAGAGAGAGAGAGAGAGAGAGAGAGAGAGAGAGAGAGAGAGAGAGAGAGAGAGAGAGAGAGAGAGAGAGAGAGAGAGAGAGAGAGAGAGAGAGAGATCTTTGACTCGTTCTGGTTTCCCGCGACTATTTCAACAATTTTTTCTAGACCACGACTATTTCACACAGTTTCCAGTATAAAAATACTTTGAAATAATCTTGGGGAATCAGAACGAGCCAAAAGTCTGTCTTCGCACTGTCCATCTTTTTTGGGTCCGTTGGACACCGTATCTCAGGAACAAAACAAAACAAAACAAAAATAAATAACGTATTTGTACCCAACTTTATGGCAACATTACCTAGGTTAGTGGCCTGACTCCCGTGACACCATATTGGCTCTACCGCAAAGGTCAAAGGTCACTGGAGCCATTTTGTGGCTCAACAAGTTTTATTCAATATTTCATGAACGATTTTTTTTAGGTTTGGTATTTATTGAAGTCCTTCAAATCAAGGGTCATCTTTCAGTAACAGTCCCGTTGTCAGTCAGTCGGTCTGTCGCTTCCAGATTTATCATTTTTGTTCAAAATACTATCCTATCCTATCCTATCTCATCCTGTAACTCGCAAGTCATTGATTGTGGCACCACAGATGATGGTTTAACCTGCATACAACATCTTTCTGTCCTCAGCAACCCTCATGGCTTCGCTCAGTGTCAAGCCAGTCCAGTCTCGAATGTTGTCCTCCCACCTCTTTTTCTGTCTCTTTCTTCTTGTCTGCCTTTTTGCAACGTGTCTTGCAGGGTGGTCTTTGCAAGGCCAGATGCTCTGGTGACGTGGCCATACCATCGGAGTTTCCGTTTCTTCATCACTGTGAACATATCCTCGTGTTGTCCAATGGCTTGTCGTTGCTGGTGCGCAGGGCACAGGAAAATGCCCAGAAATTCCCTGTAGCACCCCATCTCCATGCTTTGTATTCTTCGTTGTAGGTCTGCCGTGCGTGGGGGTCCACGTTTCGCAAGCCTATAGGAAGATGGAGATGACAAGGGAGCGCAGCAAAACACACTTTTAGCATAACTCTATATTAAATTCTCTGACTCTCTTTCATCCACAGATACAAGCGCCTGTGCTTTCATCCTTCTGTATGCATTATGCAAGGATTATGCGGTTACGTGTGATTTCTACGTATGATTTTGCTCCCACCACCCCACCCCTAAGCCCCAGATGTAGGCCTAAGTATGCGGTGTGTGTTAACATTTTATTCATTGGTTTTTATTGAATTTTTACTGTTAGGTGAAAAGTGTCTTTCTTCCAATTAAAAAAAAAGAATCAGGAATCCATTTGAATGGCTTGCCATCTTATTGGTCTTGTTTTCTTAGATTAGTGTAACATAAAGCGGGCGATTAGGCAAACCGCGAGTTGTTAAAACATGTAGGCGAAACGCGAGTAGGCGAAACGATAGTAGGCGAAACTATAGTAGGCGAAGCGATAGTAGGCGAAACGATAGTATGCGAAACGCGAGTAGTCGAAACGCGAGTAGGAGAAACGATGGTAAGCGAAACGATAGTAGGCGAAACGGGAGTAGGCGAAACGATAGTAGGCGAAACGTGGCGAACCCAACACTGTATAGACAGTCTTTTAAGTGGAAAGTTTGTGGAAGCGATCGTACCTTTTTTTTCCGAGGGTTCGGGAACCTAGGTTCGGGATCTAATAAACTCAAGGCCAAAAAAAAAAAAGGTTCAAGAGCTTCCACGACCCTTTCGGCTAAAACAGGCTGTTTCCCAGGGCGCGCAAGTCATATCTTTTGAGGTGGCGGCAATAAAAGACCTATCCATCTCCATCTCGTCATAAACCGTTAGAGGCTCATTGACCTCCTATTCAGACACAGATACTTTACTGGCAAGTGAAATAGCGGAATACATAATTATTGTCTTGAGGCGCATAATTATGTTACATCACAGTCGTTTGGCAAGATAAAATCACTAAAAAGAACAGGTAAAAGATCAAAGAAAACTATAAACTCATACACCCTTCCATCACATGAAATACTAACAGAATTTACTCTGTCGTAACATCACACAGCCACATATACCAATGCATAAATTCATAACGTTAGTTTATTCGCCAGTAGGCCAGTAGAGGCTGGTTCAAACAAAATGTTTTATTCCATGATAAAGACACAATGCTTCATATTTTTTAATGTTGATTTTTTCCAGTCTTTGTAATATGTATATAATTGACTATTTGCCTGTGTAGTGTGTGTGTGTGTGTGCGCGTTAATGTGTGGGTGCGCGCGTGCGTGTGTGCTGTGTGTGTGTGTTTCAGGGTGGTTGACTTGGTGTTGAAGGAGGTAGAGAAAGCTATAGTCATCGATTACTGTAGCGTATTTTGTGGCAATCGTGTGCGGTTTCAGGACTTCACTAGTGACAGTCTAGCCAGCAACAAACCTGACATTTGTATTATAGATCATGCGAATAGTCCTGACATTTATTGTGGAAGTGGCAACACCGTATGATTCTTTTATAACTACCTGCTATAGCTAGAAATGCCAGAAGTACGTGCCTCGGTTTAACGCTCTAAACGACGAAGGATTCCCAACAACGACCACGAACAACAAGTTTGTGCCTACAATGCAGCTCATTGTACCATCACGTGGGCAGGATAAAAGTCTGGCTGGGTACCTATCAACCAGTGTGGCTGGGTACCTATCAACCAGTGTGGCTGGGTAACTGTCAACCAGTGTGGCTGGGTAACTGTCAACCTGTGTGGCTGGGTACCTATCAACCAGTGTGGCTGGGTAACTGTCAACCAGTGTGGCTGGGTACCTATCAACCAGTGTGGCTGGGTACCTATCAACCAGTGTGGCTGGGTACCTATCAACCAGTGTGGCTGGGTAACTGTCAACCACTGTGGCTGGATAACTGTCAACCTGTGTGGCTGGGTACCTATCAACCAGTGTGGCTGGGTAACTGTCAACCAGTGTGGCTGGGTACCTATCAACCAGTGTGGCTGGGTACCTATCAACCAGTGTGGCTGGGTAACTGTCAACCAGTGTGGCTGGGTAACTGTCAACCTGTGTGGCTGGGTACCTATCAACCAGTGTGGCTGGGTACCTATCAACCAGTGTGGCTGGGTACCTATCAACCAGTGTGGCTGGGTAACTGTCAACCAGTGTGGCTGGGTACCTATCAACCAGTGTGGCTGGGTACCTATCAACCAGTGTGGCTGGGTACCTATCAACCAGTGTGGCTGGGTAACTGTCAACCAGTGTGGCTGGGTACCTATCAACCAGTGTGGCTGGGTACCTATCAACCAGTGTGGCTGGGTACCTATCAACCAATGTGGCTGGGTACCTATCAACCAGTGTGGCTGGGTACCTATCAACCAGTGTGGCTGGGTAACTGTCAACCAGTGTGGCTGGGTACCTATCAACCAGTGTGGCTGGGTACCTATCAACCATCATGATCGGCTCTAGAAAGGTGTGGGACAAAGAGAAGATTCAGGGTTGGGATGGCGTCATTGACCAACTGTCCTGAGTTTATTTCAACGTTGTTAAAGTTAGTGGTTTGGGGTGTACTAAAGTTATCGAAATGTGTGTGTGTTTGTGTGTGTGTGTGTGTGTGTGTGTGTGTGTGTGAATTGTGTTCGTGTGTGTGTGAGTGTGTGCGAAATGTGTGTGTGTGTGTTTGTGAAATCCCACTCTTAATTGTATATAACCTACATACGTGTGACCCTGTAAAAGTAAACTTTAGCATAATAATTATGTGACAGGCGACAATTAGTGACATCCAATTGACGAACAAGAAAAAGAAAGTTTAGCGCATACAGAACATTTGGAAGAAATGAATGGAGAGCGAGAAAGAAAGACAGAGAGAGTGAGCGAAGACAGAGAGAGTTGGGCTACAGAATTATTTACTATGGTGTGGTACATTTTTAGTTTGGGTCTTTTTCTCGCCCCGCTCTACTTCTCTACGCCCCATCCCCCGCGCCCCACCCACCCATCCCCTTTCTTAAAATAAATTTAGCATCGCAAATGAGCAAGGAAGTAAACCTCGAGGACGCTTAATTTAATGATGACTGTCTGTCTTTTATTATGACTTTATTTTTTCATAACTACCCTTTTTGACATTGAGTCCGTTCGCTCAAGTGACATCAGATAAAACAACCTACATGAGACACCGGGTCTACTGAATGCATAACCTACATTCATTCGACAGCGCAATTAGGAGGACGTTAGATTCATATTCATCAAGGGTTTGAACACGCAATGCGAGACTTTACTGACCATTGAGAGTTTTCTGCGGGTGCTGCGGTTTTTCCCTCCATTCAAAAATCTAAATTTCAACAATAAAAATTGGGTTCTTTTCTGCCTTCTATAATAGCTATCTCTTTAGATCGTCGCGCCTTCATTTCGACTGAAGAAATAGCGCGTAAGAACATCCTGTATATAAGTAATCGTTTGACCAAAATTTATTTAAATCAGTCATCGGATTAAAAATTTTGGAGTTCTGTCTTCGTCCCGACGGAGTATCTACGACGGAGATTCTACGACGGAATATCCACAGTATCCGAAAGAAGAAGAAGAAGAAGAAGAAGAAGAAGAAGAAGAAGAAGAAGAAGAAGAAGAAGAAGAAGCAGAAGAAGAAGACGAAGAAG